>JARHVA010003747.1:0-447500 GCA_037957365.1 Torreya grandis | reverse complement strand
GATGTGTCATGCTTTACCTTTTTGTTAGAGTGTTCAAGTCTAAAAAAAAGTTTAGAATATATATCAAGACTAAAAACCATAGAATATCCCCTAAGGGATATTCATGTGAAGAGTTTTTGACAACATAATGCCTAGAAATAACACTATTGGGTTCTCTATTTATGCCCCTTGTTTTTTCACCAACCTTCATGGAACACTTCCATTTGGGTTTGACTTTGGTATTTAAACGTGTGCTTGGTTTCACTACTTGTGAAACATCAGCAAAAGTAAAATTAACCTACTCTTCACCTTGTACTTCCCTTTTTCTTGACCTTGAATATTACCCTTCCATTAAATAAAGTAATTCATCCTTTCAAACATTTTGCATAGTGGTATGGTACCACTTAGGTATTTATTGATTTGACTATGAAGATTTAGAAACTCTTTTCATCACTAGAAATTGACTCCTTTGATTTTTCCATCTTTGAACCCTGTTCAATTCTAGTACTAGAACTTGTTATTGAAACATTGTCATCAGAAACCACTACATTACTTTCAGTGGATTTACCATTACTAGAAAGAATGGTACTTTCTCATCTACAAGAACATCCCTACTAACCAAAATTTTTTATGTAGAGATATTTATTAACCTGTATGCATTCCTCTGCTCACAATAGCCAACAGACATGTATTCTTTGCCTAATATATAAGTAGTGGATTCAAAAACACAAAAATTACTTACATCTGGTGTTTTTCCTAACCATGCTTCTTTCAGTGTTACATTATACACAACTTTATAGGGACTTGTTTTCAAGGTGAACATTGTAGTGTTGATAATTTTTGCACAATATTGATATGGTATACTCTGGCTAACCACCATACATCATGCAATCTCCATCACTGTCTTATTTTGCCTTGTCATGACTTCATTGTACCATGAGGAACTTTGCATGTGTATTCCTCCTTTGTAGAATTCTTTAAGTTTTACAGAGATAAAATCATTTCCTTCAAACAATCTCAGATACTTTACCAGTTTCCCTCCCTATTTCTCTACCATAGCTTTTCAATAAATAATGTTAGAAAAACATTCTAACTTTCTATATGGGAATTAAACCCACATTTTCCTAGAAAATTTATTAATGAATAACAAGTAGTACAAAGCTTCAAAAATAGATGGTGTCTACATTAGACCATGCAAACCCACATGTATCAAATCCAATGCATTATGATTTTTTCTTGCTTATCAATGTCAAATGAAACTAAAACATTCTTATCAATTTGACCTCCTGAACATACATTATGACTATTTTAAATAGAAACCATTCCATTCACCATATTAGTCTAACTTAATGTATGTAAGTGATCATAATTGAGGTGACCATACCTCTTGTGTCATAGTTCACTAGAGTTTTCCACCACTGCTAGTGCATGCTCATTACCTATTTTGAAATCAACTAATATGTATAGACCCTTAACACCAATCCCTGTAGTAATGACTTTTTTATCATAGAGACTTTGAACCATGCAATTATTTCCTTTAAATTCCGCATAAGGGTTAGATTTCATAGTTATTTCATTGATGGAAAGAAGATTTCTATTCATGTCAGGAAAAAATCAAACATTCTAAAAATTGTATATAATAGAAATAAATAAAATTTTAACATCTCCATAACCTTTCACATCATGAACCTAACCATGACCTAAGAAAATTGTGTCATTGCAACTAGTATGCTAAAAAAACTTTACATATCAGTCTCTATGACACGTGTAGTGTCACGAAGCCCTTGAGTCAAAGTACGATGATCTTGACTCCTCTAACTGTTTATGTGATGTCGCATATGCAAATTCACCCACCGAACTGTATTCATCTTCTTCAACCATAGTTTTAGATTGTGACTGCTTTACCAAATCATATTGTCACTTGCAATAATCTTTGTTGAAATGACCAAGTTTTTTACAATGGTGGCATCTACACTGTGATCTATTTTAACCACTTATGAAGGCATCATCACTGGATGAATTACTACCACTATATTGTGTTCCTTGTTTTCATTTAACGAATACACTCTTCATTAATTTTGATGTTGATGTAGATGACTATTCCTACCTTCTCTCATTATTCAATAACAATGTGAACAACTTTTCAAAGTCCAAAGTCTGCATCTCATAAATCATGTGCAAGGACTCCACAAAAGAATCATAAAAGTAAAAGATTATACCTGACTAGAGCAATCAAATATTGCATATCAACAGGGTTCTAAATAGCCTTCAATTGATCATTGATGTTCTTGATCTACAATAAAAACTCAAAAATGGAGCCACATTATTTCATCTTATTGGAAAACAAGAAATTCTTGAAATACAATACCCTACTGGGTTTAGAAGCTTAATATTTAGAAGTAAAATTAGTTCACAAAGATGATGCAATGGTCACATTTTTGACCTCTGAGATTAGATTATCTACTACAGACAATTTTAACAACATAATCTTCATGATGATGTTTATCATAGTCATCATTATCAGTGATAGGGTTTTGCTCTTTACAGATCACTATTTGATCAAGATTCTAATATTCACATATCATCAAAATCTTGTGATTCTATAAATTAAAATTCTTGCCTGTTAATTTTTGTGAATTTGGCAACAAAAGGTATTGTAAACTAGCCATTTTGACCCAGTTTTTTAAAAAAATAAATACAAATACTAAAAAAAAATATAATGAATTAAAATAAAATTTCTTCTACCCACTAATTCAAATCATAATTTGGTCAATACCTCTAGTTTTAAGTGAAAAAATCAACACCATTTGGGATATCTTAAACTTTCTATCTTTAAAAACACCAAAAAGGGACAAAAACAATTAAATTGGGAGATCTAAAAATCCACTTTAAAAATTCTTTCTCCATCAACATCTAGATACAAAAATAAAATAATGATGAAATTTTCAACCGATTTGGCTTTACGATTATCTTCCAACGTAATTAATTGTGTTCTTCCAGAGAAATATCCTCCAAAAATCAAATTTTCTAAAGATTGAAAAATAAATTGATTTTTCCAAATGCATCTTATTTATGATTGATTGGATTAAAACATAGCATGAAAATTTTCATGAAATAAATCAACCAATTGAAAAATCCCTATGCATTTGCAGAGAAATGGAGTGATTGGAAAACATCATAGACTAATTCCAGATGCAATTCTTTGCAAAATTTGAAACCATTTGATCCAGTAGTCTGCTCCTAGAAAATATAATTTTTTTAGATCCCTCAAACACCATAAAAAGTGCTCGAATGAAGTCACTTCCCCAATCTGTATTAAATTAAGTAACCAAAAACTTCAAATGCAATTTCCAGGGAAAATACATAGCCAAATTCAATCCCGTCTATGTCTATAGGCTTCTCTCAAAAAATAGAATGTTACAGAGCCAAGAAAAAACTAAAATAGGCAACAAAATAATTTTCCACACTTTTGGGCTCCGTGTGCCCTGTCTACTCACCCCAGAAGCACTCTTCCTGCAAGGTGCTACATCCTCCTCCTTTTCAGACCGAAAACATTTTATTCCCACAACTACTATGCTTCTTCTTACTACTGGAGCAAATTACCACAGCGTCACCTTTATTATTTTTCTTTTGTTTGTAATAATTACATAAAGCAGTGATGCACAGAAAAATAATTTATTCTTCTTTTGCTTTACTCTTGACGGATGGTTTGCACTCTGGGTATGTGTAATCCTCATGCTTCCTCCCTGAACCAGACCTCTTCCTTCACAGGGTTTTCTCCGAGGATTCACCCACCATTGGCTCTGCTACCATATTAGATTACAAAGAGAAAGCCCAAAAAAAAAACGTGATTCTATTCAACACATACATAACCTAATATATAAGTAAGAAACAAGCAACTACAAATACGACGGTAGGTGAAACAAAGAATTGACATGAATAACAAAATAGAAAATCCATGCAATAATAAAAAAATATCATTCTAAAAGATATATATATATATTCTAATCGAGTACAGAAATTACCAAAAGTTTAATTTAGAAGCTAAGTTTTAATATTTTTTTTTGACATGGAAGAATCGACACAAAATAGGATCAACAGGAATGGGATATGGAATGAAAAATTTAATAGTTTTATTCATACAATATTTTATAAAAGAATATTCAGATGAAATATAAACAGAAAGGCGCTTTCCAGTCTTGAAATATAAATACACACATTTAAAAATAAATAACTACTTATACTCGACATTGCAGTCACGCAATTGGCATTCCTGGGATGCTGCTAATTGCAAAAGTGGTTACGAGTCAAGGACACTCGACTGAAGCGACTGCTAGTGGATATGAATAAGTGTTGGCATACTGGAAGGAACCATCGTCGTATTTCAAGCGCTTGAATATTTTGGGATATATCATTAGGGCTGAGCTGAACCATCCGCAGGTGAGGTGGATTCCTCCTTTTGGACAGCCCTTGTCGCACGCATTTACGATTAAAACAGTGTATGTGGTTATGCCGTTGGGCATCGGGGCGGTGGGTCCTTGATACACTTGTATATCTTCTTTCAAGCAGGCTTCTCCTATTCGCTCAGTTACGGCTGCACATATAAGCAATGACAAACATTATCGAATCTACCATATGTCTATTTTTTTATCAAGGCAACTCCACCTACCGACATCCAAGAGCCTGCGATTTATATAGTTTGATTTCATATTGTCACTTGTCAGATTCGATGCTCCAACTGAGTATGAATTTTTATTTGTTGAAGAATCTACAAATATTCATATAACTGTCCAAACTTCAACTGTTTGATTATAATATTGACTAAAAACTTTCTAAAAACTCAGCAAAATTTTAAATTACAAACGCGATGCTCCCAAAAGAACCATTTAGGACCTGAGAGATAGGTGAAGAACATCCATACTGCAAAAAATGCTAGGGCACTGATGAAAAAAATTCTGCAACGACTTACATTCCCATTGTGGCTATCGATAACAGGGTGAATAGTTTCCCACTTAAATATGAGTTGCAATTGTGAAGCCCTCAAACTCCAATGAATAATAGAACTATAAAGTGAATAATGAATCCTTTGTTGATATTCAGTAACATTATTCACAAATATATAGGCATATAATCTCCTTAAAATAAGAGTATATCCTATAAATCTTGCAACAAATACTATTATCTAAAGTTATTGAAATAACTTTTCAAAAATACATTGTACACACCAACATTAACTTAAGAATATTTCTATCAATAATTTTGCTTTTAAATTTTGATTCAAAGTAAATTATTCAAGCATTTCATTATGGTATCTTTCCTTTCACCCAATTTTGCATACTACATACCTCAAATCCCATCTAAAGTTCTTATTTTGGCATAGGCTTGAATAATGTACCCCGCCATTGAATAAGTGGTATGACAAGATACGAAAAATATATGAGTAAACTACCTATTTCAGTAATCTTTTTATTTCTTTTAAAATTTATGCACTGCCATGAATTTTGTCACACTTTTTCCCCCTTTATAATTTAAACTACACATACATATTTTCAGAATTTTAAATCACCTATTAAAATTTTTGAGGTGTGCATAGGATTCATGTTATATTATATTAATATTTTATATTAATTAATATAAATATTGAAAAAGAGTTATAATGCATGATACACTATTTTAACTATTTGAAGTGAGACATATTCTTCCATTATATTTAAATTTGAAATCATGTTTTACAATTTTTTATTTTAAAATTTTAGATCATGTTTTATAATTTTAATTTATAAAATTAAGATTTTATATAAATGAATTTATTATGCTTCATTTTCTTCCATTTATCAATTTTTTTGACATGTCTCCTTACCTGAAGCTTATTGTAAATTTTAATATATTAAAAGCTACAATTTAATTCCTTCATTTTTTTTAATTTAAGTTAGAAAAGTATACATTCTTAGTTATCTTATCTTTGGTATATTTTAATTATGATTAAAATATAATTCATGTATCCGTGACCTCGTATCGATTAAATGATCATCATTAGTCTTTTTTTTTAAAAGTCATTTTTGATTTAATTATAATAATCTTCACAGAGTTTTAAAATTAAGTGTGACCCCTTTTATATATACCTAATTCTAATATTTAAAATTTAATCTAAATTTTTGAGATGTTTTGTATAGTATGAACTCAACCATAGTTTAAAATGAATTATATAACCTAATTAATATATGAGGTTTATTTAATTCAAAACAATGATGCAAACCAAAAGTTTTTAGATTCTATAACCCAACAATAGATTAATTCCACAATAAATTCACAGACATAAATTTGATTTATAATGATTAATACAACTGAGTTAATTAACAACTAATAACAACGAAAGCAAAAATAACAATAAGCCAATACAAAAAGAAAATAACACAGATATACCCAGTAAACCCCAATGCGGGGAAAAAACCTGCAAATGTTGGATCTTCTATTCAGCCTAATAGCAAACTTCTCTTTTGGAAAAAATAAAATGTATAAGTTTGCTACAGCAATCTTACTTTTATAGAGAGCCTAGCTGCTTTACTTAGCGTGCAAGAAAAAGAAGCTTTCCTTAGCATGAAATAAAAAGAAGCTTTCCTTAGCATGCAAGAAAAAGAAGCTTTTCTTGCTTTGTTTGGATTTTCTATTTTTACACATAAAATCACACTAGGATTTATCTCATCCTTACAAATTCAGAAACATTCTAGAAACTACTGTTGCTGAAAAATTCAATTCAAATTATTTTAAAGCATATCAAATCTTGAGTTGCTTTAAAACAATTCCACATTCCACCTTTCGAGCTAAAAAAATCAACACTCCCTCTTAGCGAGGAAAGTGTTCTGCACCACACCCAACTTGTCCCTGAAGAATTCAAACTTGTTCTTCATCAAGGCCTTCATAAGGATCACAAGATCAAGGCCAAATGCCTGACCTTCATGAGGGTAACAATTGCTCCAGCTTACTGAAAACTCCATTCCAACTCCACTAGAACCTCCCTCTGCTTCAAACTACCACGTAACCCACGGTCTTCTCCCCAATGCACTGTGCAAGAAAATGGATTTGCTACAAAATGGAGACTCGAATTGAATCTCTGGCAACTTTAGCATGTAGACAAAGCTTGTCTACACAAGCTACACCATACTGATGCAACTTCACAAGATCAATCTAGATCTTGCCAAACCCCGAACACTGGGGTGGAGGAAAATGGCTCATGATGACCCACCTCTTCAAGACTCTACAACTCCATCAGCCTAAGTGACCCCGTCAAACTTTCCTCCAATAGTACTGAAACTCTCAACCAAGAGTATAATAGGCAGAAGACAACTCTTCAGAGCAAACACCCCAGGCCCATCTATAGGAACAAAATTCTTCCATGAACTCTCCTTTGGAACCACCATGATGCAACATGACCAATTATCTTCCCATTGTGACATAACAAAGTGATGCTTCCTTGGGTATACGCCATGGCTGTGAAGAAACTACTCCACCTCAATGGGAAAAAGAAACATACTGCCCCTTTCCATCCCAACTGCCACTAAGCAATGCAAAATCCATAGACCCCTCACCAATTTTTATACTCTTCAGCATACTTGACCCAACACCACCTTCATCTTCCCCATCCCACTCCTCTACATAATCTTCACCCTGCACGTCTGCAATGGATCAGACACAAAAGAACTTTAAGATGTAGGAAAATTGTCACTTTACCCAACCTTGGGTAAAACCCTACCTCAACACAACACGAATGGTTTGTAATTGATCAAGCCTACTCATACCCATAGAGGACTAGAGGCCAAGTTTACATAGCTACACTGATTAAATTCCAACTATAGAAAACTCAATTCTGTGAGCCCACTATCCATAATAATCAACCCAATACGTTACACCACTGCCACCTCTGAACTCAAGCTTTCCTTCATCATTGAGCTCTCATGAGCACACTTTCTATCTGCTCACACCAGTTCATCCAGACTCCCCCTTCTAAACTCAAACACCAACCTACTGATTTAGACAATCTCGCTTGTAGTGATTCCCACCACACATCCAACACCTCAAATGGGACGTCTTCCCCCTTGATCATCCACCTTGTGACTTCATCTCACCACTCGTGGAAGTGATCCAAGACTTACAAGATCCCTCTGACGGCACTAGAGTAATCTTCCTTCCCTAGTCACCCATGGGCTTCCTCAAAGACGTACTCCACCCCTTACCAATGCCACCCCTACTGAATGCACAAGGGCCCCAAGTGTTCCTAGATGAATAACCATCTCTTCAAGACTCTACAACTCTAGCATCCTATTCAGGAACCCAAATGACTACACCACTGAGAAACCAATTAAATCTTTGGTAGCATTTGCACGTCTCTGTGGCGCACTTGACAGCACTCCACGCTGGCCTGCCACACATCAGTGGGTCACTGAGTAGCTTCTTATGGCTGCCCAATCCTGGTATAACATGATTGTATATCTTCACATTGTTGAACATTGAGGCACCTAGCCTGGCTACTTCTAACCCATTTATGGCCTCTACCATAGCTACCGCATCCACTGTGTACTTTTGCACCATCTTCATGGCCATGTGTGTGTACCCCCTGGCCCATTTATGCCTGTTGGAGTGTTCTTTCACGTGTTCATCTATCCTAGCCTATGGCTTGTACCTATTGTTGGCCTCTTCACACTTAGCATATGCCTCTCTACTCAAATATTTTACTCTCTTTGACTCTAGTGTCGTCTGCCACCTTGATATGGCCAAGTCAGGCTTAGCCTTCCACACCATCTTAGACACTATTACTGGCAGCCATCTTTTGACCATCCTGCATAGTGCTATTGTGGATTTCTATGGTACCTTCATAGCCTTTTTAACTTCATGTGAATCTAAGGCAACAGGATCATTTGTTAGTGGAGTCACTTCTATACTAGCATAGATCCACATCCTGTTCTCCTTGAGAACAGATGTAATTCAAACCTTCTACTGCAAGAAGTTAGACACACCCTCAAGCTTCTCCTCATATCAAATGCCAGTTTCCATAGCCACAAAAAGAACTGAGGATGAAAAGAACCTAATTTTTTCTTGAAATTTGTATTACAAATCTTGGCTTTGTATTCAGAGTTTAGAGCTCTGATACCATGTTAGTTTCTATAACCCAACAACAGATTAAATTCATAATAAATTCACAGACATAAATCTGATTTATAACGATTAATACAACTGAGTTAATTAACAACTAATAACAGCAGAAGCAAAAATAACAATAAGCCAATACAAAAAGATAATAACACAAATATACCCAGGAAACCCCAATGCGGGGAAAAACCTGCAAATGTTGGATCTTCTATTCAGCCTAACAACAAACTTCTCTTTTGCAAAAAATACAATGTATAAGTTTGCTACAGCAATCTTACTTTTATAGAGAGCCTAGATGCTTTACTTAGTGTGCAAGAAGAAGAAGCTTTCCTTAGCATGTAAGGAAAAGAAGCTTTCCTTAACATGCAAGAAAAAGAAGCTTTCCTTGCTTTCTTTGGGTTTTCTATTTTTACACATAAAATCACACTAGGATTTATCTCATCCTTACAAACTCAAAAACATTCTAGAAACTACTGTTGCTGAAAAATCCAACTTGAATTGTTTTAAAGCATATCAAATCTTGAGTTGCTTTAAAACAATTCCACATTCCACCTTTCGAGCTACAAAAATCAACAAAAGTGATCTTCGTTACTACATGTGAGCTATATAAAGTTATCAGTGTCTTATATTTCATGTTGCAAACATCATTTGAGTTCTCTCTCTCTATATATATAGATGTTTTTGGAATTTATTTATTTGTCATATAAAAAAGTTGTGAGTAGGAATTGATGGAAAATTGGATCCATGGAAGTATAAATTAAAGTTCAAAATGTAATAGATGTACAGACTTCACATTTTTTAATTTATAAACTTCCATCCTCTCTATGATATTGTTGATGTGATAAAATAAAAATAGAAGGCAACCACGTGGTTTAGTTTGATTGGTCATGGTGAAGTCTGACAGGTTTTCAAAAAAAATGATCAGAAGTGGATATAAAAGGCATATAATTAACTGATGTGGCCATTGTGATACAGATAAAATATAAAACAGATATCTAAAGCTGAAGTTTATAATCCAACACATCTACATTAAATCCTAGGAAACAAAACAATCACAAAAAATGAGCCCTATTATTTTAGGGTGGTATGATTATGACAAGTGGATTATCATAATTCTTGGATGTGGCTAGAATTATACTCATAGGTCAACCATACATTTATAAATAAAATTTTCCTATATAAAATAGTCACTTGACTTTTAAAAATAAACACCTTTTATTTATATTTAAGAATAACAAATATCCATGTGAATAGATATCTAATTGAGATCTAATTATTGATTAATTATAATTTTGTATTTAGATTCTAATTTCATATCACATTGATATAAAATTAAATATAATTTAGGTAAATTATCACATAATTTGTATTTTTTTTTTGTTGGAAGTATAAGTATTTATACCTAATTTTTTTATTTTAAAATTATGATTCATAATTTTATAACATAATTAAAATAAAATATTCCATACATTTCTTAGAGTTTTTAGAATTTACTTCTTTCTAGTAGAAAATAATAAGATCTAATTTTGGTTATACTTTACATGTAAATATCTTGGTCTATCTCCTTGACATAACTCATAATGCAATATGTGTGATTGTCATCGATCACATGAATGATGAACAATGGGAAAAAAAATCAAGACACTTCATAAGCCATGCATGTATTATGTTGTGAACTTTCTTTATGGGGATTAATTATGAGAATAAATACTTTGGAACAATTAATTAATAAAAATGTTTTTCCAATTTGGGTGCATAGAATTTTTTTTGTAATTGATAAATTACTTTATAGGTTTTTAATTTGGTGTTATAATGCATGGTCATAGATATTTTTTGATGATTGTACAAGATAAAGTTATATTGGATAGATACTTGGGTCTAGTTGAAGCATAATATCTGGAAACTATATCTAGTGATTAATCCATTTTATTCATTTCATATCATAATGCACATTCACATATTATATATACATGGTGAATAAAAAATTTACATAATTGATAAAATAATTCACATAATTGTCTTATTTGGAATAAAATAAATTGTTCTCATTCGAAGCTTACACCAATTATATTTATTTTGGGATATTATGATATATGTAATACAATCATATGGTTCAATTGTTTATAAAAAAATGATACTAATAAATAAATGTTACATTATTAAATCTTATAAATTTTGCACTAAAACTTGAGGTTGGGACGTTTTTCTTGTCCATAATAAGTATATCCTCATTTTTGGAAGATACATATTAGGTATAGTTTCAAAATAGAAACTGATGAAAAAGTAAAAACTTTCCCATATTGATATAAAGTCCCTTGATACTTACTTACAAAATCTTTCATAATCATTTGAAAATAATGTAATAATAAATTAAAAACATTCCTTCTTGTACTGATGATAAATTGAACAACCACAACTCAAATATATTTTCCATTTACAAAATTGATATCAATTTATTACATGTTATCTTAGGTAAATTTGTTTTGAGATATATTTCTATTAATGCATCAAAACCAGAGATTTGATTAAAAAAAGTTTTAAAACATTTAAACAATTATTTCATAAAATAAAAATTTAAATGAGCCATCTTAAAATGCATTTAAGAAAATTCTAACTAATAAAATTTTTGATCATGACATTAATGCACAACTTGTTTTTCATGTGTTGTAAAAACTGCCACTCATTCTATTTTGCCAACAATTTGATTCATTAAATGTTAGAAACACCATTCTATTATGCATTATAAGAGTTGAACTAATTCAATTTTAGCTTTAATGTTAATTGATGCATACATGGAACAAAATTATTCATTGGAGTCAATATATTTTAAAGAAACAAAAACATTTTGGTCATTTGAAAAACATTATCAATTTTGAGGAATCGAGAAAAAAGAAAATACTAGTTATTTTTCACATATATCATTGATTTGTTTCGATTTCATCTAAATATTATAATACTTATGCATCATTTTAAAATAAAAATATTTTTTACGAGTATTGATTAATACTTAAATGAGGCTTTCTCTTAAGATAGGTGAAAACCATTTGTACAAGATCTATTATTTCCATTGGTTACTTTGGTAGAGTATCTCAAACATTATCTATTAAAATGTATGATGGGACATCCTATGTTTCAATCCTTTGGTAGCACTTTAAAACCATTTTTACATTTCATCTTTGGTATAGATTTTATAATGTTTTTACATTTCAAAAAAAAATTATAAAAAAATTCTTTTGACCCAAGTTAAGTAAGTTTCTGAAATATCTCTTTGAATATTTGAAATGTTGAATTGAATGCTAAATATTCAAAAAAAAAATTGTCTTGAATAGATACATATTTCTCTTCAAAATTAAAAGGATCATTTTATTATTTAACAAATTTATATCTAACAAATAGTTTGAATTTGAAACATTATATGAAAAATGTGAAAATCATTAAATATATAAATTACACATAATATTTCAAAGTATATCAGAAAAAACAAATTGAAGATCCTAATATCAATTACCTACAAACCAAAATTAATTTTTTTAAAGGCCAACAAATTGTGCTTAATACCAATTCATGTGTATCTCAACATATTTTATGTCATTTGACATTGAAAACCCCCATTTTGACATATTTTTAAATAAAAATGCCTTAAGTCAGTTAAATGAATGAAATATTTTAATCTCTCCATTCATTTTATTGCATTCATAGACATCAAACCCCATTCCTCCATACCCTTTCCTAAGTTCCATTATATGGAATTCATCACCGTAAAAAACAAATTTACTTTATTACACTTTATCTTATTTCTTTTTCTCAAAATTTAAAATTTTCCAATTAGTATGAACTTTCAACATGCCACATAATTCTCATTTCAAACTTAATTGAAGGGCTATTTTCTTCCCTAAAATATCCCAAGTTTCTTTTAACTATCAATTCATATATTTTAAAACCCCTCAAGTAGAAATGAAAGAACATAAAAGATACATTAAAATGGAAATGTTTTAAATTAATAATATTATTACAATAAAATGTAACCCAAGTTACAAAGTGGTAGATTATGCATAAATATAACCATCTTTATCATCACCCTTTCATTCACCTTCCCCTAACCCTTGCATTGCTTTCTTTTTTAGATTACTATAATTAAGTGCATGATTTTATTTATATTCAATAATAAAAATATCAATAGTCCATGCATTTATAAAATTTTGTTGATATCGTAGTTTTGGTATAGTCATGAGACGTATCTTAAAAAACTATATATTTTTTATTAAATAATTAAAAAAACTATCTGAATAGATATCTAATTGATATTTAAGTTGATATTAGTTACAAAATATTTATGTAGGTTTCATTCATATTTTATTTCTATACAATAAATTATTATTTATATGTTATTTAATATAATTAAATTGTTATGGGGAGCATAATAATTTATATGTATTAATTAATTTAAGAATTAATAATCCAATACAATTTGAATATTAAAAAATATATGTATACTTTAATAATTTTTGTGTTGCTACAAAAATCTAAAAGCATATCACATTGGTATTAAAATCTATATGTATAATTTAATCATTTTTGTGTTGCTACAAAATTCTAAAAGGATATCACATTAGTTGAACTGTACATGTAAAACATGTGGGATATAGTCTTGATATAACTTAGTGTAAGACATGACTATTATCCACCAAATAAAGGGGTTTTGATCATAGTTGAAGCATAAAAGTAAAAGTCTTGAGACATTATGTAAACCATGTTACATTATTTTGTTCAATTTCATTGAAGCATTTAATTAAAGGGGATTTAAAATTGAGATGTTTATTTTATAAAATAATTTATTTATTTTAAGTGCATCGATATATTTATTTAATTAGTTAAATAATTATACATTTTAAATTGTGGATTGTAATACATGCTCACATAGGTTTTATTAGTAATGTCAAATAAGATAAAATTTATATTTAATCGATATTTAAGATTCATAAAAGTATAATAGTCTAGGACTCAGACCAATGATAAATCTATATTGGACCTTTCATGTCATAATGCACAACCACATAAAATTCAACATTTTTTTCATTTTAATTTTTTTCTACTGCTATAAACTTTGTGTAACTAAGTTTAATTTTTAGACACGAACCAAACCACAAATGTTTTTTACTTTATAGACACCCATTGAGAAATATTAGAAGTGCATAAAATTGACATTATAACTATTTTATATTTCAAATTAGTAAAAAAATGTTATCTTTTACTACAAATGATCAAAATCACCACTTTGAAATTATATATGCATGTAATTTGATATAATATTTTGTTATATTCAAATTTGAATATTTTTTTTGATAAATTGAGGCTTCAAATTAGCCTTGAAATATAATAAATTTGTATGCTCTTTTTCCTTCCATCTTGCATTTGTTTGACATGTTTCCTTGCCACAAGATTACTATATTATTCTCATATATAATGTAACGCATCCCCACCATACACACTTTAAAATATAAGTGATTTTTTTATCAAGTATCATATTAATAAGATAATAACTATTAGTTAAATATCTTAGTCTATTGGTGAGGTAATGGTAGGTTTTACTAATCAACTGAAGTTTCATTCTTATGGAGATTATGAGGAAACATTAAAGAAAGTGGATATGTGGACACCTTGAATTAGGGGCCATACTTCTCTCTATGTACCAAATAGAATATAGCTAGGTACATTGGGTGTGGATCAGTTGATGGACACCATGGACCTTGGCCCACTCTATTGGAGCATAACTATCTATTGAGACAGGGATTGAATTAGTAGATTGATTGAATTAGTAATTTTTAAATCTCTTTTAAAAAATACTAGAAAGGATATGCAGATTAAAATATATATGCATAGATCACACAAATAAAAACACATAACATCATATGTATACATGAAATAACTCAATATGGGTAAAACCATGATGAGAATAGCTGTGAGAATCTACTATTCTAATCTAGCCTCATAGTTAAAACCTCACCAGTTACAACATTTAAGGGCATCGATCATAAGGAGACACCAATCCCTTGGTTTAAGAGCACCAACTCTAAGGAAGCACCAAATCCTGGATTTAAGAGCACAAACTCTAAGGAAGCACCCACTCCATAACTTTGCACCAAATCAACTTACCTAATGGCACCAACAAATTAGATCTATATGGAGCTACAAATCTAAATTAAAATATATATTCATAAAAGAATCTAATCCTCTGCTCAATGGTAATAGCAATAACTCTAATAAAATTTTCCTATATCCTAAATGTCATATATATAAGCATTTTATCTAGGGTTCAATATTTTCTATGTCTTCACACTTGTTTACAAACACATCACATTATGTTCTGGAATAAATTTATTATCTCTTGAACAAAAACTTTTCCCCATCTTCAAC
This sequence comes from Torreya grandis, assembly GCA_037957365.1. Lineage (NCBI taxonomy): Eukaryota > Viridiplantae > Streptophyta > Pinopsida > Cupressales > Taxaceae > Torreya > Torreya grandis. The sequence continues at coordinate 431,963 of JARHVA010003747.1, read as the reverse complement.
TCATGCTCCACCACCATGATTCTTGGTATGATTACTATTTATAACATTTACTAGACTCTAGTTTTGATGCACATGAATTATTGCATAAATTTGATCAATCACTTCAATCAAACTCATTATTTGTATCATATTTTATGACTTACCTACATGTTCCTGTGCTTGACCATGATCCAATGATCCTCATTCAATCTACTCAACTTTAAAATGCCTCTATTAAATCAATCTTTAATAGGATTACGTGCTCCATTTAATATTTTTACACTTACAGACTTTAATCTTTCAAATTTAAAATGCATCCATTGATATTTTTGATATGATATCATGTATGTCATTATATCTTCATTGTTTTACAAACATTTTCTATGTATATCATTAAACATCGATCACTTGTCCTCATCTCAATGCATCCTCAGTCTTTGGAATGAATACCCTCCATCAATAAAATTAAACTAGTTAAATCTTTAACTCACCTCTATATATCATTAAAAATCAAGAACTTTATCCCATTGAGTCCACTCACTTCATTGGATCTTTATTGTACTCTCAACCACTCACCGTTCGATCTTCTGATAAGCTCAAACTTTATCTATGATGACCTCCCATGAATGTGACACTTGACATTAGCATGTACCTTATGCACATTCTTGTTAGTTCCTATTATTAAGATACTTGGCATCCTTGCACCATAGATTTATTGTTCAAGATCTCTACTTGTGACACTTGTCACTAGGGCATTCACTTGCAGGTGCCTTTGACATATTGGATTCATTGTACGTCACTGTATTTTTAAAGTATGATTAAGTGTTAATCATTAATCTTCTTATAAGCTCAAACTTTATCTTGGGAAAATTTGATTAAGTATGGGGACCATCTCAATATGCCTGTAAGGCTAACTTATATCTTTTGCTTCGCGTATCTACCGATTCTAAAATTTGGACCATATAAACATTACATGATAATAAACAAACACATATGCTCATTTATCCTTGAATCATTCATGTGTGTAATATATAATGCCATTAATGTTCTCACTCAAATTCTTCTACCACAGAGCTAACTATTCTTAGAGATGCCTGGAAGGCCAACTTTAATCTTACATAACTTTTGGTGCGCTTCATTACATGACCTTTAATTTAGCACATAAGATCCCTTAACTTAAGGGATTCCATCCATATATTCATCTACGCTAGAGAAATTTATATGTGTAATATATGACACCATAAAAATACCTAATTAGCTTTCTCTTGATATCTACAAATAAGACTTAGTGTGGGAAAACACTATCAAAATGCCTGGGATCCCAACTTTGCTCATGCATATCTTTTGTCTCACTACATCATGTGACCTTTGATTCAATGCATAGAAACTAGGCACAAAGATGAGCAAACACATATTATCATTTTTTCCTAACACCTCCATGTGTGAAAATTCTAACCTCATCAATATGCTTACATGGCTCTGCTTGAACTCTTTTACAAATTTGGAAAAGTATTTGAACTTAGTGAATTTTTTTTAAGTAGCTAACTTTGAATCCTTATATATTATACCATGCTTCATCACATGACTTAAAATCTAGTGCATAAAAAATAGGGACTAATGTTATCACAACCATATGACCAACTCCCCTGAACTCATCCACATGTGGGAATGGTGACATAATCAATCTACCTACTTAGATTTTCCTCTATAGACCCAAAATGTCCATATGATCAATATGAAGAACTAGATAAATTTCACTCATGTAGATAATCACTCCAACCATCTTTGACCTTTGATAAGATCCCTTACACATATATCACCATATTCAGCCCTAAACATCAATGACATCCATAATACCAATATTCTACATTTTGACATAAATGACAATCATATTGCCAACAATCTCCCCCTTTGTCATTGATGACAAACTTAATGGTTTGATCTTCTCATATTCTACTCCTTCTCTAGCATTACTTGCATTGGCTTATGATGAGTATGAATTGAAGTTATTCACACAAAAATTGCTCCCCCTTAGGCAATGGCGCATGTGCCTAAGCTAAAACTTAGACATATGTTGTGATCTTATTTAGCATTTACAGTTTTTCTCTAAACTTTTAAAAAGATCATTTGCAATTATACTCCCCCTTGACATCAATGGAAAAGGGATTTTTTCTCATTTTTTATCCAAATGTTTCTCCCCCTTTATTAGATAAAGGAGTTTGTCCAAGCATCTACAACCATCAACTCATTATAAACTTGCAAAATTATGTATACCTTATTTTCCTTTTCTATCTTCTTCTAGGGATTAACAAAGCTTCTATGAGACTCCCCCTAGACTTATGCCCTATCACTAGGATCTACTAATGTGATGTAGAAGATACCACTCCCAATTTTTTTCTCATTTTATCACTTAATCATCTTCATATCTTTGTACCCTATGAAGAACCACCATACAGGATTACTGGCCTTCTCTCTTAGATCTAACTACATAGTCCTATGATCCTAGGACCTAATGAATTTCAAATCTTCCCTTTGTGTATGCATGTCTCCTCAAGACATTCATTGTATATGCTCTAGCTCCCCCTAACTCCACATTCCATCTTTGCATCAAAGGACTACCTATAACACACCATAACCTCATTTACCACTTGTATATCATCATTTTACACATGTTCACTAAGTTTGGTGACCCAATGCATTACACAACCTAAGATACAGAATTCCAAGGGTTTCTTGCTTCAGAACCCTTATACCAAGATCTAAAACTTATTACATAATAGAAGACAACCATTACACTCTTTTTTACCAAGATTTGAGCTTGCACACCTTTGAAAACCTTGGCTTTCCATACCATGGCTTTAACACTTAGGGTTTAATTGAGAAACCTTGTAATGTTCAAGAACTAAAATAAATCATTTTTGAGTTCATTTTTCTTCATCTAAACCTCCAAACCATATATATGAGATGCATCTTTATGTCAAATGAAAACACTCATTTTATCCCTGTAGACACTACATACATAGCACTTTTCTCATCTTGACACACCAAATCCAACTAGGGGCACTCATTTCTAGCCTTGTAGAATATTCTGAATAATATGACATCATCACTTTATTCTCCACTAAAAGGAATCTCTTAAGAATCATAGACAGAGACACCCTACTTCAAAATGTTTTAAAATAATGTGAAACTAGGAGTTGCCCATAACTCCTCATATTCCTTCTCCTCCTTGGTCATCTTGTACTTGTATTTGTTCTTCTTTTTCTTATTCTTAAGAAAAGTAACATACTCATCCACTATAATTTTCTCCTTTTATTCTAACAATACATGGAGACAACATAGACTGATCACATATCTTTTCATCTAATTAATATTCTTTGTAGTTCAGAAACACATCACGAGGCACATAAAACTGATGTTCTATGCATAAAAATTGATCAACAATAGTAAGATGTTCACTTGAATTTGTACACCTTAGACTTAAATTTGAGCTTGGTCTTTTCATTCTCAACATGAGCAAACAATGAGAGCTCTTGGCATTCTCCAATCTCTATAGCATTCTCCATCATAGATTGATTTTTCACTTTCCACACATGCTTGGGTTTCTTATATGACCTATTATTCCCTTTTTTAGAGACTTGTGAACCTTTGTTCACACTGGAAGGCATGCCTTTCTTTAAACTTTGTGTCTTTGTTCTTAAAAAGCTTGTTCTAAATTGTTTAGCTATGTGACCAAAATTATTACAATTATAGAATATTACATTTGTATATAATAAAGGTACAAATGTATTTTTGCTTATAAAGTCTTTCTCCATTTAGATACAACCCTACATTCACTAACCTTATGACCACACTGATAACAACTATAATAATAACCATATAAAAATGAAGAATTCTTGGTCATAGCATTTGTTTGTGCAGGGTGGGGAGTTCTTCTTAAAGTTGGCTTCTTCAAACCTCTCACTCTTGTTTAGCCATCTGCATCAACAACCTTTGTCTTATGCATCTTCCTCAAATTTTTAGAGATGGACTCATTATTATTCTTCCTTACATCAGGGTTTTTTTCTCCTTAAGCTTTCTTTGTTCTTGATTCTCCTTCTGCTTTGAACTTATCATATAAGTTAGTAGATGTATTGGTTATGGTATTTTTTCCTTTTTCATAAACAAGACCAGATCTCTCTTGTAAAGGCTTTAGAGAATTGATCAATTCATAAAGAATGTTTGATCCTCCTATTATCTTTAGAACTTTATCTATTTATTCTTTGGAATTGTCAAGCTATTTTCTCAAAGCCACTATCTCTAATTATAAATTCATGCATTCATTAGATTAAGATTTTAGTTAGTATTTGACTACATCTACTATGATTTTGACCTCTTCAAATTGTATCTTTAGGCTAACTACCATCTTATTAGATCTTTCAAGAATTTTGGATAGTTTTTCAAAAAAAAATTATCCAAGCTTCTTCTGCCTTGAGTTCTCTTTTCTAAACATGTCAATCTCATCTAGAGCACAAATGAGTTCAAATTCTAGGTCCACTTCTCCTTCATCTTCTTCATAAGATTTTTCACTTCTTTTTCTAGGTCTAAAAAAATTGATCCTAATTCCATGAATAAGGATTCATTTCTCTCAACCACAAAGGTACAATCATGATTAGCATCTAAACTATCACACTCATCCAATTAATCACTATCTTCTCTTATATACAAGCCCTTATTATTTTTAAATAAGTTGTTTTTCTTGGAATAGTGGGGATTCATCCTTTTACCATCCTCTTCTTGCTCATAGTTATCCTTTCTTCATAAGGGCATTTAGTAGAAAAATATCCTACCTTACCACAGTTAAAGTATTTAAGATGTAACTTACCTTTGTACTTTTAGATCCTATTTTTAGTATTTTGATAAAGTTGGCTTCTTCTTCATCAGTTTCCTCAGATCTAGATGCAGATGCTTTTGCTTTTACTTTCTTTGATGATTTTAATGCAACTTCTCTCTTGGAAGTATCTGCTTCTCCCATTCTCATCTCAAAGACAGTGAAATTTCTATGTAACTCATTAACAGTGATTTTAACAAGATCTTTAGCTTCCTCTATTATATAAATTTTAGATTCATACCTTGATCACAGAGACCTTAGGACCTTTTTAACAATGAATAATTCTTTCATCTCTTTTCCAAGGCCTCTAATTGCATTGACTATGTTATCTACTCTAAGAAGGTAGTCTACAAATTTTTTCATCATTCATTTTAAGACTTTCAAACATACCTCTATATGTTTGTAGCTTAGACCACTTTACCTTATCATCACCTTCATATATTCTATTAAATTTCTTTCAGATATCTTATGCATTTTGATAATGCATCACTTTGAAAAACTCTAATTTAGATAATCCATAAAAGATAGCATTCTTTTCCTTAGCATTACTCTCATATGCCTTCTTGGCAGCCTAATCAATAGGAGTTGTAGTAGGAGCTATATATCCATTTACAACAGACATCCATACATCAAACCCTAGTGAAGATAAATATCCTTCCATTCCTATGATATAACATTCATAGTTTGATCAATCAAAGAGAGGTGCTTTATTTGAGGAAGAGCCTTCTTAAATATTTATTTGTGATCACCATCCAAGATCTACCTAAGTTGATTAAGATTCTTCTAATGAACCAAGACTCTAATACTAATTGTTGGAACATAACTATCTACTGAGAGGGGAGGTGAATCAGTAGATATACTAAATTAGTCATTTTTAAATTATAAAAAAAAAATACTAGAAAAGATATGTAGATTAAAACATGTATGAAGATATCACACACACAAAAACACATAACACCATGTGTATACATGGAAAACCCAATATGGGAAAAACTAGGGTGAGAATAGATGCTAGAATCTACTATTCTAATCTATCCTCATAGTCAAAACCTTATTGAGTATAACATTTAAGGGAACCAACCCTAAGGAGACACTAATCCCTTGCTTTAAGAGCACCAACTCTAAGAAATAACTAACTCCCTGATTTAAGAACACCAACTCTAAATAAGCACCCACTCCTTAACTAAGCACTAACTCAACTTATCTGATGTCACCCACCATTTAGATCTATATGGACCTACATATCCAAATTATAATATAGATTCATAAAAGAATCCAATCCTATGTTTTCTATTGCATGTCTAATATGTAACTGCTCATAGTTTGCACTTCATCGCTCTATCTTCTCTTCCACTCTACCTATCTATTTTTGTGTCTATATATTTATTTATTTGACATAGTTCATCAATCTCTTGCTCTATATTTATCTGTGTGACACACTTCATATCTTTTGCTTCGCTTATCCACCTATTTTGAAATTTGGACCATATAAAATAGGCATGATAATGAACAAAACCATATACTCATTTCTTCCTAAATCATTCATGCATGTGAGATATAACACCATTAATCTACTCACTTAGATTCTTCTGCCACATAGCCAACTATGCTTAAAATTGCCTACCTTGCTACTTAAAATTATATGGTTAACTATTTGCTACTTCTATCTCTGCCTAAACCAAGGTGAGAGGACCTACGGAGGAACTGGCTCATATGGAGAGATACAATAGTTCAATCACCAGGGGATTATTGGCACACAAAAACCAACAAATCTGACTACAACATAACCAAACTTGTTCACTCCACTCGGGAAGAGTTGTCACATAGAATGAAGAAATGGTTCGAAATCAAGAACAAGATACTAAAGTCAGATGGAAAAGTGACTACAACCTTCATTTCTAAATAAATGATTGACAACTAGGAGCCAATGGAAGATCATAATGTTATTTTTCAAAGACCAAATAACGGACACATTTTAGATTTGTAATATGTATGCATTTGTTGGTAAATAACACTTAGAATATTCAATAGGGTGTATTATTTGTAGGGTAGGGAAGGTAGGATGAGTTAACTATATTAAAGAGTGTTGTGGTGGCTTTCCAATACAAATAACTTATTTGACAACCATGTTATTAATCATTGTAAAAATGTAAAACAATGAAAGACAAGTTAAGAAAATTATCAGGAATGATTTACATTTATTGATGCCAATGCGATGCAGACCTTCAATTGATCTTTGAAACCCTAAATTATTCACTGCAATTAGAGATTCAAACATTTTATCCTATCAAATACATAAGTCTAGAATTTCTTTAAAAGACTATCAATAAAAATAGCCCTAAATCATAGTGCAAAAAGGAGTTTATAACCTAGATCTATGCTCAGAATAACTGTCATTGATAAATATAAAATCAAACAACCAATCAACAATGCATGAAGAATTTATTATTACATTTCATTGATGAGATACAACACAAATCACATGTATTTTCCAATAACTTGAAAATAAATCTTACATACATCATGTTAAGAATTGTAAATAGGGAGTATCATGGTGGATTTGCTCTGAAATAGGAGTGATGTATACATTATGCTCTCAGAGCTTGCTAATGGTTGTATAGGTGCAACCACCTTAGCAAGAAAGACAAAACACATACAGTAAAAATATTGAAAATGAAAATGCCTTTTCAAATAGGACATTTTTGGAAGTTGAAAGAGCCTAAGACCTAAGAAAACTAACAACAACCTTTGAAAAGAGGACAAACTTTCTTTTTTACACAAATCTCCCACCCAGAATATTCTCCAAGATGCTCCAGCTGGAAGATGCCCTTGATTACACCTATAAACTCATGCTCTTGCAAGGAAATCATCTTGGTAATTGCTTGTCCATGTCATGATAAGATTGATAACACACATTTGATCTCCTTGGCTAAAAATTTGTTATATTTGAGATTCAAGAAGAATATTCCCTTGGGATCAAAACAAACTCTTGTCTTCATGTGTAACTGCTTTACCTTGCCTTCAACTAATCATATGCATAGTTGAATTCTTATAGATAGCTTTCCTCCTCTTTGTACAAGCCAAAGAGTTCCTCTTGCTTTGTCATGATGGCATCAGACTATTCCAACAATGATGGAGGTAATGTAGGATCTGTGATCATTTTAAAAATATCCTTTCAATTGCCCAACTTGGTCTCACATTCCCTACAACAATTTTCTACCATAGAGGTCTTTGCCATTAGCCAAATATTGGAAAATGCAATACGTAGCTTATTTTTACCTTTTTTCCTTTTGAGTTTCCCTGTGCTTCTTCCTTTTTATCTTTTCCTTTTTAGGGTTGCTACCCAACTTAATACAATTATATGGCATATTTTGCTTTATGCGCTATTTTAAGCTCCTTTTGTAATTTTGCATTGTTTGTTCTAGCGATATTTCGAGCTTCTACTACAATTTTTCAAGTTGTTGGGAATCTCTAAGTCCACTGTACATTTACAAATTCCAAATTTACAATTGCATTTTGATATTGTAGTTCACTCCAAACGTTTCTCTATGGACTTGGGAACTCGGTTTGCAATTTGTAAATTTCAAAATGAAAAGTTGCAATGCAATTTTGTACTTCTGCTAAAAATCCACGCATGTTTTGAAAACTTGTGTTTACTTTTCTCCCTGAGTTGACAAATGGGTGGCGGACACTGACTTTTAATTTACAACTTTGCAAATATCAAAACTTGCCTTTCGCTTTTAAAGTTCCGCAACAGACCTCGGAGTTTGGAAAGCATTTTCCAACTTGTAATTATAAAACTTGATTTTTGGCTTTGGATCTCCGCAGACCCTCCTTCGACACTTTCTGACACTAAAGATATTCTTTCATCTCATTAAAAACCATACCCCCACAGGAAGGATCTACCACATATAAATTTCTATATCTTATAACACCCATTTTTACTCCAACGAACAGTGCTCTTTTGGGTGTTCAAATAATGTGTGCAAGTCATGATGCAAGCCTGGAGATGGATTTGCCTTGTTTGTCTTGACCCAAAAAAATATCTTCACACCTCCAAAATGCCCACTTTTTGAGACAAAGACGTCCCTGTTGAAGCCCCACACCATAACCAACCCAGAGGAAAATGAATGATGAAGTATCTGCAATTGCCTCTATCTTAATATTTTAAATTTCTTCAAATGTCCAGTACTCCATATCATCACGAACACTAGGATCCCTATGCACATATTCCTCCCATGGTTTATCAACCAGGATTACATCGAACTTTTGTTCCAAACGAATTCGGGAGAGTAGAGTTTCACGCAGATCGCATTCATCTATCATCTTTCTTCTGGATTAGATCCCTCAGTTTAGCATAGTCTTCGACCACACTTCTAAGTTCTAGTCCTCTAATAAAATTCTGGGGTCGCATGCCAGTGTGAACAAAATTTTGAGAATAATCATTTTGGTCACCCCTTGAAGGTGATTTCCAAGGAGGGCCTGTAATCCTTGGAGGAACTCCTCCCACATTTGTATTTTCATTAACAATGCCTTGACCCATTACTTGTAATTCTCCAAGAGGCATCCTTAATAATATTAAAAACTTTCCATTTACGTCGCCACATAACCTTCACGTTCCCTATGATTCCTTTCATGGCATCACCACTCAACCTGCTAAGAATGTGTGCCTCTATCCAAGTCGATGCTTTGAAAAACTTTGTTGTAGGCTGCCTGCAGATCTAGGAACCTTTCATTCACTTCGCAATTTGAAATTTGCATTTAGAATTTTTTTTCCTGAAGACCTTCCGCTATCGGGTTTCAGAAGTTGGTCTGTACTTTACAATTAGCAACTTCCAAAGTTGAAAATGTACAGTGTGATATCTACCAAAATCCCTACCCGCCTTTCCCTTTGCACGTGGTCAACACTTTGCAGAAAGTTTCGGGGATTGGATTGTAATTTGCAATTTACAATTTCAAACTTGATTTCTGTCTTTGTTTTTCGTGTCGAATGTCCACCTGCGGGTGATGGAGTTGGGACTATATATTACATATTAAAATTTAGAAATTTGCTTCTAGCATTGTATCTTCTACCAAGTATTTCTGTTGTGGACTTGAGAGACTCGTGCAAATCACAACTTGTAATTTGTTGATGCTTTTCCCGCTGTGATCTCTACCAACTCATATGCCGCAGGCTGGAAAATTTTATCTCCATATTGCATCTTGAAATATGTAACATTGCATTTTTATTTTTTTTAAATCCGCCAACCCCCATGCATCAACTCATCAACTTTTCCACGTAGACTCCTCATACTCCTTTGGCATGGGCTTTAGAAATCCTATGCGGGCTTTTAATCATTCATGTGGTCCTCCTTAAAACATTTACGTGGCCTTTTGAAACCCCTACATGAACTCCCCTTCATGTTGGCGGTGTAACTTTGAATACTATTTGCAATTTGCAAATTGCAAATATGTGAAGTTATAATTTCCCTTAAAATCTATGCTCTACATATTTTTTTAAATAGAAAAGTTAAACTTAGAATTTTTTTTTTTTTTTTTTTTTTTTTTTAAAGCATTTAGTCATTTTTAAATTTTCCTAGTACGATTATGCCATAGACCCTACAAACCAAAATGTACCAAAAGATATGAAAATGGTTAAGCGTTAGTTGAAACTCGGATTATGGGGTCTTTAAAACATAAATACAAGAGTAGGGTTTTTATAAATTGATTTCGAAAGTGGGATTCAAACGACTTGGGTGGGCACTTGTAGATTGGGGGAAACAATTTACATTTCTAGGTAAATGGGACAAGCTACTTGGGCATATTTGGGCACTAATATTGGCTCTCACACGGGGATGTACACCCCCTGTGGGTATGCAAAGAACACCAGAAAATAAGATGAGGTGCCAATCCCATGGGCCATAGAGTTAAAATATTGACAATTTCTTAACAAACACCCATGGAGATCCAACCAAGCAAGGGCAGACCGACAAAAATAGATCAGGAGGATTTGAGAACAAACACATGACAAAAGCAATGAAATGAACTATACAAAAAAGGCCAAATGTAGAGGGGAAAGAAAATAACAAAACTATACCTTGTACATCTTTTTACACAAACATGGAATCGGTTAAGGAAGTGTTTCAAATGTTTATCATTAACTGGCAGTTCTAGTATCTAACCATCCCTTAATTTATTTAACTCTTCCAATAGTTTGGTGGCCAAGATGAGGTTAATAGATCTATGATTTTGCTTGAAATGTTTGTTGTTAGGCTATAATGGGATGACGTGTTGAAACAAATCCTCTCTATATACTTTTAGATTTGGATAAGACCAATCCAATCAATCTTGGTACTTCTTTAGCAGTTGTATGCAAGCTTGCTTCTTTTCTACATTCAATTGAGTACCAATCAGGATTGCCTCATATTTAATAATTTTGTTCATGCTTTCAAAGGACATCTTGATAGAAAAATTTGATTTTTTTTATTAGGGGTATATAAGATAACCTTGGTTATATTTCCAAGATTGGAGCAAGCCACATCAAAACACATTATCCAAACATCACTTTCATTATCAAACCCAACATCAAGAATAGTAGGTTGTTTAACAACATCCATATTTCCAACAAAGTCACCTAGCTCCATGTCAATAGACAACACCTGATTTAGAGCATGTTTTGGATCTTCAATTATATGCAACATCTTAGGATCTCTATGAATTTTGACCATCTTACCTTCTAAAAGAATGGTGGCATAAGAAAGATCCATCTAGACAATACCACCCATGATGGTATCCCATTTTATTGATAGTAGCATCCCCCACTTAGGAGGACAATCCACAACTACCACGTCCTTATCCAGGAACATACCTAGATGAACTGCCAACTACACTACCAATCCTTTGACTTATCCAACAACTAGAAACACTCTTGAATCCATGGCATAGCTCTTGCCAAAATCTGATGTGATCTTTACTCCAAGCTCATTAAGTACACCTAGGGGCATCACATTGCAAGAGACTCCAAAATCAAACATACAACTATGAATAGTGAAACCATTGATCAACAAGGTTGTGTAAAATGGATCAACATCCAACTGACTCTCTATCAATATAGTCCCCAAATAAACCTTTGTGGCTAGTTCAATAACCTCACCTGATTTTTTTATCATCATCTGGGTGTGTTTGGGGTGAAGTAATCTCATTGGTAGTTACATTATCACTAAATTCTAAATACTCAAATGCCTTCTTCCTATGTTTAGGTATTTGTAATAACTCAACAAGTGGCACAATGATTTTTAATTTACTCCATACCTGAGCCATATCACATAAGTTGTACTGAGGAGAGGGGTATTAGGAGGAAGGGTGACAACACTTTCAACTGGAATATAGTCATTTAAAGTCAAAGGTGGAATAGGATGTGATGAGCCAACATTGCTAACAATAGTTTTCAAGTTTTAATTTCTTCTAACATCATTCATACCCTTAGGAATACTAGATAATATTGGTTCTCTAATCTGGGCTGGAGTATCTTTTTGTTTAATAACTTGGGAAGCAAGTGCTAGTTTACAAGAATTGGGGACATATTTAGTTTTCTTAACCTCCTTAATTTCATCCCCTGCCCTTGGATTTGTAGGGGTAGTCTTTTGAAGAGAAGCACCTTGTTTCCTACTTCTCAAACTATACTCTTTCTCTTGGTCAAATGTTGCATTAATTATCATATGCCTATCCTCAACTAAAGTAATTACCCCATCATACTCTTTAATAATCATGGATCTTAAAAATTCAAAGTCATGATTGGGTAATTTGTATGCTTATATAATATTTACATCATAAATAAATTCAAAAGTTGGGACATATACCTTTTGTACTGCACTCCAAAATTGATCGATGGTGGTAGCACTCCAAAATAATTTGGAGGCAGACATTTTACTTTGGGATATTTGACAATCAATCATCAAAATCTCATTATTTTCAATGCATACTCAGGTTTCTCTACATCTTCATCAATTCATTCAATAGCATCACAAAGAGGATGTGGGAGGGATCATTTATCACACCAATCAATGCCAAGGTCATAATATACATCATTCACCTTGGCATTCAATGGATTAAGAACCTCATTCCTAACTCATCTATTCTGATTACTATCATTTATTTCATCACGGGCATGCCCCTTCCCTCTATCATTATCTCAATTATGGAAAGAGGGTCTCCAATCTACTTGTTTCTGATTCTATGTTTTCTCTTGACTAGAATATCCATGACGTAACCGCTTCTCAGCTTTAGCTAGCTTTTATGACATTTTCTTGATAGTAGAGGCCAAATTTTTCACAGTCTCCTCAGGGTTGGTTGTCTTATTGGACTGGGATTTTTCAAGATTAATCTACTTCACATCATCCCACTTGTTTAAGGGTTTTCCCATAACCTTTATGTTATTTTCAATTTGGATGGCCATGTTGAATAACAACCTCAAATTTGTAGGAGCCTTGTCCCTCAAGTATGTTGCATCCTTCTTATCAAATGCATCATAGTATTTAATCAAGCAAACTATATTACTAGGTATGATATTTTTAGGAAGCCTCATCATAGTCTTATTAAACTTGGTACTAAAATCCATCACATAACCATTAGGGTTTTTCTTTATGGTTCCAAAAGTTTCAAGAAGGAACCTAGGATCAACACTATCACCATACTAAATTTTTAAAAAATTCTTCATTTCTTTCCATGAATCTATGCATGCATGGGTTAGGGAATTGAACCATTCATGAGAATCTTCTTCCAACGTGTGCACAAATAGCTTAATGCAAACATCCTCATGTTCAACCTGACACTCTTTAATGATATTTGAAAAGACCTCAAATGTCTATCTCTAGTCATTGTTTTATTTCATTGGAACTTAGGGAGTCGGTTCCTTATTCATTTGGAAATTCATTGCAGTAGCCCTCAATTTCATCAAAATTAATAGGTCAAAATTTGAGAATACTGAATGCATGATGCTCGTTCTCATCCTGATCTCTATGCCTTATAACTAGTTCGATGGTTGGTCCAAGATTAGATAAATGGATATGAGGGGGTGAGTGAGGTAGAATTGGGGGATTAAACCTAGGAGGAGATTTAGTTAGTTGAGAAGGTGATGGGTATTAAATAGGACTATAAGGTTTTGAGTTATTATGAGAACTATGATAATCTTCAATCAAAGAAAGTTCAATAGAAAAAAGTTCAAGTGTACCTAAATTTTGATAGTCCAAACACTCCTTTGTATCAAAACTTTGCCCTTCAATTAGCCTCAAAAATTTTCTACTTCTCTTATGATTAAAACTTAACTCAAAGACAAACTAATTTGATGAGACACCTTTAAAGGATGATTGTAGTCCTTCCAACTTTACAAACAAGACAACACTCAAAACTAAAAGAATCAAAATGGGCATTGACCTTCCTTGAAAGTAGATACAATGTTGGAGTCACCACTAGAAGAAAAATTCTAGGATATAACATATTATAAAAAGGTAGTGATATAATATAAAACTATACTTTTTGAAGTTAGTGATGAGATATAACAAAAAAGACACTGAAAAATTCAAATTCATGGTCAAAAGAGAAAATAACTTTAGAACCTAAACAAATTAATAGGTCCTTGTAAGAATTTACAGTAACATAAATGCCAAGGGTATTATCCCTAGTAACAGTGCCAGTGAAATGTTGCATAATTAATAGCACAAAGTAGCAAAACATGCTCAAATAACCTAAAATTATAAACACATGAGATAATATTAGTAAATACTATCTGAAACTATGCAACAAAGGATAATGCATAAAATATTTCAATCCCACAACATCACCAATGAATTCCTGGTTCCTAGTTGTACACCTCTTACACTCAACCTTGCACAGTTGCCTAACATGGAAAATAGAGATGAAAAAAATGAATTACATAGTTATAACCATGGAAGGGTTTAGGATCTGGATGGACTGAATAAGACAGTGACTGGAAAACATCAATAAAGGGTATGGTTAACTTTGTGCTACTTCTAGATTTGCTTAAACCAACGGTGAGAAGACCTATGGGGTAGCTTGCTCACATGGAGGGATACAACATTTAAATCTCTAGGGGATTATTAGCAAACAAGGAAAAAACAAATCTAACTAGAGCATAACCAAACTTCTTCACTCCACTTGGGAAGAGTTTCCATACAGAATGAACAAATGCTTTTAAATCAGACATAAGCTACTAAAGATAGATGGGAAAGTGAATGAAATATTCATTTGTAAAGAAACATCTGAAAGCTAAGGGCCAAATTGAATATCACAATGTTATTCTTCGTATATCAAATAATAGACACATTTTAGATTTTCAATATTTATGTATTTGTGGAAAAATAACAATAAGAATATTCAGTAGGGTGTATTATTTGTAGGGTAGCACGGGTAGGATGAGTTAGTTATATTAAAGAGTGGTGTGGTGGATTTCAAATACAGGGACCTCTTTCAAAAACCATGTTATTCTTAATTACAAAATTGTAAAACACTGAAAGATAGGCTAAGAATCAAGAATGATTTGCATTTATTGATGCCAATGTAATGCAAACACTCAAATGATCATTGAAACCCTAAATCATACACTAAAAGTAGAGATTCAAACACATTTTCCTATCAAATCCATAAGTCTAGGATGTCCTTAAAACACTATCAAAAAAAAAACTCCCAAATAACAATGTAGAAAGGAATTTATAACCTAGATTTATGCCCAAAATAACTACCATTGATAATCATAAAACTAGATAACCAATCAATAGTGCATGAAGAATGTATTATTGCATTTCATTGACAAGATACAACATAAATCACATGTATTTTCCTTTAATTTGAAAAAAAAATCTTACATACATCATGTTCATAATTGTAACAAGCAAAGAAGCATGGTGGATTTGCTTATAAATAGGGGAGACATATACATTATGCTCTTAGAGCTTGCTAATAGATGTATAGGTGTAACCATCATAACAAGAGAGATAAAACACACATAGAAATAATATTGAAAATAAAAAGGCCTATGCAAAGAGGAGGTTTTGATAGCCTAGATGTTTTATCATATCAAATATTAAGATAAATATTACATTATTCTTAGGTATTAGATAATACCATTATAGTTGCTCAAATTTTATAGACTACTCCCTTCTCATGAGTCTATTACCATATTTTTATAAAATCATTGTGTATATATTTTGTTGCATTTTAATTAATAAATCATCAAAATCTAGTTTGATATTCATTTTGGTATCAGATCCTATAAACAGTTAAGAGGCACAACATAGAAGTATAAGATTGGACCAGCTTAGATGCAGTAAAACCTAAAGTTGGTAGTAGTACCTGGGATGTGGAACTGGTGTAGCTAGTGAAGCTTAGAGTCCTATGACCTTTGTGACCTATCAAAATATACATAGCAAAAGAAATAATCCTATGAAGGTATAGCCTAGTGTGGAAAACTACCATGAATAAATTATTCAAAAACCATAAATTATCAATTCATTGCATGAGAAAAGTCCAACATAAACTACAATAGTGATGCAAAGAGAAAGCAAGTTATGTAGCATTCAGAGCAAAAAGATGTGCAAAGCATCAATATCAGGGAATAAATCTATCCAAGTAGTGTGAGAAACATAACCATCCCATAGACTGAAAGTAAACCTATGACTCGAGAAGGTGCATTAGCCTGAAGGATGGAAATTACAAAAAAAAGTTGGACGTAGTAGTCCTATGTAACAATTGAGAATCCAAACCATTGAAGAGATGAAAGATTGGTCAAGGTATTTGAGTGAATCCATCACTCGAAGGAGACATGATCATATCAGTCAAAGTGTCTAAAAGGATAAAGAGGTCAAAATAACTTATAAAGTTAAGACATGAGTGAGAACGCTACGTATGTCTTGTGTTAAAATCGTTGAAATCCACCAAGGAGACTCACAAGCTATGAAAAATCATCGTGATGATTAAGAGAGATTTGATTTCTACTTTGCCTTGCTAGAAGCCCTCTATGACTATGGTAACCTTTAGTTTGATGAGCTAATTTGCAAAAGACTCATCAAATACTTTTTATTCGACATGCACTACCAAGCAAAGAGAGTACGAGTAAAACTTGAAGCCAAATATGATGAAAACTACAAAGATGAGGTTGAACTCCCAAGGAAACATCCCCATTTAGTAGTGTGTGATTCTTGAGCTCTTTTCCAAGCTCGATTTTCCTGCTAATGAGTAAAAAAAGACTTGTAATTATATTTCAAAGCAATAAAATAATTTATTTGTTTAAAAATATTTGCTCCAAAATTACTTCTCTCAAACGCCCAACTTCTCAGAGGGCCAAATTATGCCACCTAAAAAATGAATATGGGTAGCATAATTTTGTTTTAAGGACTATGGGGCATCATGACTAGGACCAAATAAGTTCTTATTAATCATGATGTGCTCACAAAATATGAAATGGCTAATGCTAAAGACTTGATGTTGATTATGCTAAGCATCACTGATGATGTGCAATTGCATGTCATGGATGTTGAGAGAGCAAGGACAGCATGGGATAAATTATCAACCACCTATGAGGTGAAAAATAGGATGAATATCCTTCATATGTAGTCAATAATTCACACACTGTCTATGCAATCTGATGAAAAAGTTGAGCAATTCTTACATCAAGTGGCTAATCTACGAACAAATTTGTTAACACTCAGTGAAGCAATAATTATCAACTCTTGATCCAAATCACCTTGAGAGAACTCCCTTCCTAATTTATATTATTCGTCATGACACTGATTGTCTCAAAATAAACATGTCATTTAAAGAGCTCATGAACCTGTTGTAGCAAGAAGAAGACATCAACTCAGTCTAGGATGAGTTTCAATACAAAGCTCTAATATTTAAGCAACACTGAAGTCAGAGATCTTGCAAGGGACCTCTAAAAAAGCAACCATTTAAATAGTAAAAACAATTGTCTCCACATCAAAAACCATAAAACTCAAAGAGGTGGTGTTACATATGTCAAACCAACACTCACGACACAAACAAATGTTGGTATAATGTCATAAAAAAGGGTATTCTAGTAAAGAAAACACATCAGGGGATGATTATTCTCAAAAATTAAAAATACATCCCTGTCGGTGGAAGTAGAAGGGACATCTTGTAGCTCAACAAGATGATGGATATGATGAAGAGACACTTGAAGAAGAAAAGATTTTAGTATTATTCTCCCAAATCTCACAACCCATGAGGAATATCTAATTGATAGACTCAGGTGCCACTAAACACATGTCAAGCGATAAGATGTTGTTTGATTTGTTGACAGACCAACCCACTAGAGATCATGTTAGGATCATTGATTATAAAGTGTATATTGTAGAGGGAATAGGCCAAGTCACCATTCCTCTCAAAACATGAAAATGTACACTCTCAAAGGTATTATATGTTCTAGGTTTGACATCCAACCTCTTATCAGTCAGTTAGATTTTGATCATCGTCTAAAGATGGAGTTTCTTGTTGATAATGGCATAAAAACCTGCTTGTCTCACAAAAAGGTATGGTTCTTGCTAAAGTAGTTTTGAAGGATAAATTATTTTCTTTAGATGCTTTTTCATCTTCTACAGTAGCTCTATCTTCCTCTATGATAGAATCTATTGCTCTCTAGCATTACTATTATGGTCATTTATCTGTTAGATCTTTGTACCAAATAAGTTCAAATAGGATGGTATATGGACTTCCCAAGTTATCTAGTTCTTTGCCCATTTGCCTTGGATGTCTTGAAAATAAGCAACATAGGGATCCATTCAAGGCAAGCTCATTTCATGCAAAAAAATGTTTGAAGGTTGTTCATACCAATCTAAATGGCCCATTACCTTTTTTAATTTTTGGGATATGAGTACTTCCAACTATTTAAGGATGACTACTCTCTGAAGACATGGGTGTTTTCCTTGAAAAATAAGAGTGAGGACCTTCATCATTTTCAAGTCTTCTATCAATAGATTATCAAGGAAATTTCACAACTTTTTCTTCATCTTTGCTCAGATCAAGGGGGGAATTCATATCAAAGAAGTTGTTAGCATTCCTAAACTAACAAGGCATCAAATAGAATGTGACTACTCCCTACATGCCCTGACAAAATGGCATTGTTGATTGATGCAATTGTATAGTGATGGAAATGGTTCACTACATGCTATCAACAATAAAGCTAGAGAAATTATATTGGGTAGAAGTAGCCTATACAATTGATTATCTTCTGAAAAGGGCACTAACAAATATTCTAAAGGACTAAATGCCTGAAGAGGTATGGAGTCATAAAAATCCATCGATTTCTCATCTACGAGTGGTTGGTTGCACAACATATATGCATGTCCCAACTCAAAAGAGGAATAAACTTGAGTTAAAAATAATCCCGTGCATCCTATTGGGATATAGCACTAATTTGAAAGCTATTGTCTCAAGGATCCTAAGAGAATAAAATCTATGAAATTAGATATGTGGTTTTTGATGAGTCATCCTTTGATTCAGTGATACAAAAAGAAGAGTCAACACTAGCAACCTGTCAACAATTACTATCTGAGTTAGATGATGAGGAGACTTCTCAAATCGAAGATGAGATGCCAAGGGAGTTATTTGTTGATCTTTTAGAATTAGAACATCCACCAAGTAGTTATTCACATCAATAATAGAGTTCCCATCCAAAGTGGGTACAAAGCACCATTAGAGACTCCCATACTTCATCCAGAGTTAAAATGAGGAGTCAAACAAGTAATGAGGTAAATTTTGCACTCATGTGTATAGTAGTTGATAGCTCTGAACCTGATAATGTTCAAAAATCACTAAGTCAACTATAGCAGAAGAAAGTTATGAATGCTGAGTATGACTCACTTATGAAGAATTGGACTTGGGAACTTATCGATCTGCCTATAAGAAAGAAAACCATAGGTTGTAAATAGGTTTTAAAAACTAAATATAAGGCAGATAGATCCATCGATAAACTTAAAATATGACTTGTAGTAAAAGGATATGATTATAAAGAAGGTATTGATTATGAATAGACCTTTGCACCCGCTTTGAAGATCAAGACCATCAATGTTGTTTGTGCATTGTTAACACAAAATGGATGGAAACTTCAGCAAATAGATATCAAGAGTGATTTTCTTACTGGTGATCTAAAATATAAAGTATAAACGACCCAATCAAAAGGATTTGTTGGTGAAAAACATCTTAAAGAGGTATGTCATCTCATCAAATCACTCTATGGAATGAAATAAGTTCCTAGGGCCTAGTACATTAAAATAGTTCATCACCTTTTGCAACATGGTTTTACTCATAGCCCTTAAGAATCTAACTTATACATAAAGAAGGTAGTGACATAAATCATCATTCTTATTTTGTATATAGATGATCTTGTGATCACTTAAAGTTTAGAATACCATGTTGATAATATAAAGAATGACCTCAAAATATCTGTTGACATGACATATTTGGGGCTACTACATTACTAACTTGGCTTGGAGATATGGTAGAAATATAATCACATTTTTATCTCACAGATAAAATATGCCAAGACACTCCTGGAAAAGTGTAGAATGTCTGATTGTAAACATCTTTCAACACTAATGGAGAAAGGTTTACAACTCTCTCAATTCTAAGACTCACCCCAAGTGGTTGCACTCTCTACATAAAATTTTTGGAGTCTCATCTAATTGACCTACACCAAACCAGACATATATTTTGTTGTGAGCTATCTCTCCATATTCATGCAGGAACCAAAGAAATGTCACTGGGTTTCAACAAAGCATGTTTTGAGGTATGTATAAGGTACAGTTGAATATGGTCTGGGATACAAGAATAATACTCAATTCTTCTTGTAGGGATACATCGATTCAGACTACCCAAGATCTGTTGATGATAGAAAGTCAACGCCAAGTTACATATTTCACCTTGAATTTAGACCAATCTCGTGGATTAGTAAGAAACAAACTGTTATTTCTCTCTCATTAACTGAGGCAGAGTATCACACCGTATGTGGAGTTGTGTGTGAGTTGATATGGTTGCATCACATTCTAGTTGATGTTGGCATAGTGAAAAGAAGCCACCTATCATTCATTGTGACAATCAAGGTGCGTTGAAGCTTCTAAAGAATCCTATTTTTCATGAAAGAATGAAGCACATAGAGGTCGATGTCACTACATTTGAGAGCAAGTTTTAAACCACCACATCTAGCTCCAGTACTGCCCAATAGATGCATAGATAACATATATACCACCAAATCCTTTAAAAAGGTGAAATTTGAGCTATTTAGGGCATACATTTGTAAAAATAATTTTATAAGGTAGGAATTATGGTGTAGATATTTTAGCATAGCAAATAATAGGATAAATATTACATTATTTTTAGTTATTAGATAATACCATTATAGTTTATTGAATTTTTCGGACTCCTCCCTTCCTACGAGTGTATTACCATATTTTTAGAAAATTATTGTGTATATATTTTGTTGTGTTTTCATGAATAAATCATTGAAATCCAGTTTGCTACTATATTTTTGCAAGTTGAAAGACCCTTAGACCTAAGAAAACTATCAATAACCTTTGAAAAGAGGACAAGCCCTCTTTTCTATACAAATCTCTCACCCAAAATATTCCTTCAAGATGCTCCAACTGGAATATGCCCTTGATCACACCTAGAAGCTCATGAACTTGCAAGGAAATCATCCTGGTAACTACTTGTCCATGTCATGATGAGATTTGATAACAAACCTTTGGTCTCCTTGGCTGGGAATTCAATGCACTTGAGCTTGAGCAAGAATATTCCATTGGGAGAAAAACAAACTCTTGTCATCGTGTGTAACTTCCTTGCCTTGCCTTCAACTAGTCATTTACCCAATTGGAATCTTGTGGAGAACTTCCTTCCTCCTTATGCAAGCCAAAGAATGCACCTTGATTTGTGATGATGGCATCAAACTACTCCAGCTGTGATGGACGAAATGCAAGATCCGTGGCCATTTGAAAAATATCCTTCCAATGACCCACCTTGGTCTCACAACCCCTGCAACAATTTTGTTCCATGAAGGTCTTCAACATTAACCAAATATTGGAAAATGCAATACTTATCTTATTTTTATCTTTTTGCTTTTTGATTTTGCCCATGCTTCTTCCTTTTTATCTTTTACTTTTTAGGGTTGCCGCCAACCTTAATAAAGTTATATGGCATATTTCGCTTTACTTTGCCTTGTGTAGGATTTTAGAATCCTTTTGCAATTTTGCATTGTTTGGTCTTGCCGGATTTTGGGCTTCAAATACAACTTTGTAATTCGGTGGGAATCTCTAAATTCTACTGCACATTTGCAAATTGCAAATTCGTAATTGCATTTTGAAGTTGTAAATCCACCCAAAATTTCTGCATGAGAATTGGGAACTTGGTTTGAAATTTATAAATTGTAAAATGAAAAGTTGAAATGCAATTTTGTACTTCCGCTAAGAATCCCCGCATGTTTGGAAAACTTATATTGACTTTTCTACATGCATTGAGCAGCGGGTGGCGGACATTGGCTTGCAATTTTCAAGTTTGCAAATCTGAAAAGTTGCTTTTTTGCTTTGAAAGTTCAGCCACATACCTCGGAGTTTGGAAAACATTTTGCAACTTGTAATTATAAAACTTGTTTTTTTACTATGGATCTCTGCAGACCTCCCTTTGAGCCTTTCCAATGCTACAGACGATTCTTTCATCTCATTTAAAACTATACCCCCACAGGAAGGATCTACTACCTGCAAATTTCTATGTCTTATATGACCCATTTTTACTCCAACGAACAGTGCTCTTTTTGAGTGTTGAAACAATGTGTGGAAATATGATGCAAGACTGGATATGGATTTGACTTGTTTGTCTCGACCCAACAAATATAATCACACCTCCAAAATCCCCACTTTTTGAGACAAATACGTCCCTGTTCAAGCCCCACACCGTCACCAAACTAGAGGAAAATGAATGATGGAGTATCTGCAACTGCCTCTATCTTAATATTCCGAAATTATTCAAGCGTCCAGTACTCTATATGATCATCAACACCAGGAGTCCTATGCGCATATTGCTCCCACGGTGTATCAACGAGGATTACATCGAACTTTGTTCCAAACAATGAAGGAGAAAGTACAGTTTCACGTAGATCACATTTCAGATACATAGGAGGTCATGTACTTTTCGAAACAATTTCAGCTTTCTTCTGGATTAGCTCCCTCAGTTGAGGATAGTATTCGACCACACTTGTAAGTTCTAGTCCTCTAATATAATTCTTGGGTCGCATGCCAGTGTCGACAAAATTTTGAGAATAATCATTTTGCTCGCCACTTGAAGGTGCTTTCCCAGGAGGCCTTGTAATCCTTGGAGGAACTCTTCCCACATTTGTCTTTTAACTAACCATGCCTCGACTGATTGCTTGTAATGCTCTAGGAGGCAGTCGTAATAATATTAAAAATGTTCCAGATGAGTCGCCACCTAGCCTTCACGTGGCCTTTGCTTCCCTTCATGGCGTCACCACTCAACCTGCTAAGAACATGTGCCTCTATCCAAGTCTACGCCTTGAAAAACATTATTGTAGGTTGCCCGTAGATCTGGTAACCTTTTATTCACTTTGCAATTTGAAATTTTCATTTAGATGTTTTTTTTCCCTCAAGACCTTCCGCTATCGGGTTTGGAAAGTTGGTCTGCACTTTGCAATTAACAACTTCCAAAGTTGTAAACATACAGTGTGATATCCGCCAAAATCCCCCCTGCCTTTTCCTTTTCACATGGTGATCACCCAGCGGTGGGTTTCGGGGATTGGATGGCAATCTGTAATTTACAATTTCAAACTTGTTTTCTTTGTTTTTTAATCCGCGTAGAATGTCTGCCGACTCTCCCTTTTTCCACGTTGACCGGTGGGTGGTGGAGATGAGACTACATATTGCAAATTGTAATGGGAGACTTGTGTGCAAATCGCAACTTGTAATTTGTTGATGCTTTTCCAGCTGTGATCTCTGGCTGGGGTAATTTTTCTGCATATTGGAACATGCAATATCTAACGTTACACTTTTATTTAAAAAATCCGCCAACCCCCATGCGTTGACTCATTGACTTTTCCACGTGGACTCTTCATACTCCTTTGGCGTGGGCTTTAGAAACCCTATGTGGGATTTTAATCATACATGTGGGCCTCCCTAAAAAAATTTAGGCGGGCCCTTTGTAAGCCCTACGTGAACTCCCCTTGATGTTGGTGGCGGAACTTTGAATACCATTTAGAATTTACAAACGACAAATATCTGAAGTTGTAATTTCCTTTAAAATCTCTCTTGTACATATTCTTTGCAATGAAAAAGCTAAATTTAATCAATTTTTTTTTAAAGTATTTAGTCATTTTTTAATCTTTTTGGTATGATTATGTGATAGACTCTGTACATCAAAATATGTCAAAAGACATGAAAATGGTTAAGCGTTAGTTAGAATTAGTATTACAGGTTCTTCACAACATAAATACGAGAGCGTTATTTTTATAACTTGATTGCGAAAGTGAGATTTAGATGACCTAGATGGGCACTTATAGAATGGGGGTAACAATTTTGATTTTCAAGTAAAGGGGTCAAACTAGTTGGGTAGATATGGACACTAACACCGGCTCTCACAAGCAGATGTAAACCCCTGTAGGTGTGCAAAGAACCCTAGATAATAAGACGAGGTTTCAATCCCATGGGCCTTGCAGTCAAAATCTTGACAATTTCTTAACAAACACCCATGGAGACCCAATAAAACAATGGCAAACTGCCAAAAATAGATCATAAGGATATGAGAATGAACACACAACAAAAAGAACAAAATAAACTATACAAACAAGGCCCAATGTAGAGGGGAAACAAAGCAACAAAACTATACATTGTACATCACCTTCCACAAACATGGGCTCAGTTGAGGAAGTGTTTTAGAGGTTTGCCATTAACTGGAAATTCCAGTATCTCACCTCTTAATTTATTTTACTCTTACAACAATATGGTGGTCAATATTAGGCTAATAAATCTCTGGTTTTCCCTGAAAGGTTTCATGCTAGGTTGTAATGGGATGATGTGTTGAAACATATCTTCTGTATATGCTTTTAGCTCTAGATAAGACCAAGCCAAACAATCTCGATACGTCTTCAACAGCTATATGGAAGTCATGACCAATCACATTATAGGAATAGGAATGGAGGTGAGTCACTTGAAATTACACCTAGTGGGTGGATAACGGTTGGTCATTTATTATTCTCCCCAACTATTTATCTTATTTGTACTTAATATTTTATTCTTTTCAAAAGATAAACTTTAAGAAATAATAAACAATATGAATTCCAATACTTTAAATGAATTATGATCTATTTCCTCTACTTATATAAATTCAATATGTCATATGTGATCATAATATATAAATTCAATATGTCATGTGTGATCTTAACAAAGTAACACAACATAGTAAAGTTAAAAATTCAACTCTACTACCATGTAATATCAAATTACTAAAATTTAGCCATTTTATTTAAATTATTGAAATTAAAATTGGAGTCGAAATACATGTGCCATGACCTCATATTGTTATCTTTCTCATTATTTAGTCTCCAATTTTTTTTAAAAAGATACTAAATGAAAACATGATTTGGTATTATATTCAACTCAACCACCCTCACATTAATTGCACATTGTTTCTAAAGGGGTAATGATGAATCCTTTGAATTTTATTCTAATTTACTCACTATATAATCTATTGAATATCATCCCAATATTTTTTCTATACATAATACCAAATTTTATGGTTTTCTATTTATTCTTATTCAACTATATCCTAATAGATAAATTAGGATAGATCACACCAAATTATAATCAAGTAACCATAACAGGCTCACATTGAAAATAACCTACAAGATAAATCAATAAACAATTTTATTTATATATATATATATATATATATATATATATATATATATATATATATCAAATGAAGTCATAATAGAACATTCTAAGGTTGGAACAATTTCACACTAGAATAAATAAAAAATATGTATTATATAATTGAAGGAGAAAATAAAACTAAAAATAATATAGATAGTCTAACCACTTTCATTAAATATAAATAATTTTACATTAATTTTTTTTTATAGTAGCCAAAATCCACATATTTTTGTATAAATACACATTCTTCAACAAGCAGGGAATAATGCTTGAAATGTAAATGTCCAAAATAAAGGAATTACAATTGAAAAAATAGATCCTCAGATCATTTTAGATAACTTCATCCTTAAACATAAGAAAAAGGAAAAAATATTGTAAGAAAATAAAAAATATTACAGTAAGATTAAAAAAATTACAATTAATCATTACATAGTTTGATTTTTTTATTTTTTATTTAAAATTATTTATTTTTTCCCTTGATCTTACTCTTACTAGTATATTAATCTATGTCCTCTCATACTCTTTTAAAAATTTAACATCAATTATTCATTGTGAAACCTTTTATTTCACAAAAAATATTATTATTTTCTTAAAGACAATATCTCTAGCCTCTACATAACATTGAATATCTACATATTATCATTATGAATTACGACTTATCATTCACATAAATATGTTAAATGATAGAAAATAAGATTTCCACCATAAAATCTCCACCACAACATATTTTAGTATCTTTTCCTTTTTCATTTATTTTCATCTTGGTCACCCTCCATTTTATGTGCTTTTAATTTATTTCTTCATTGTCTCCACCAACCATGTCCTATTAAAATGTGAAAAAGTTTCCCTTCCTTTTTTACCTAGTTTTACAAATGTGATATATTCACTTTAATTCAAGTTATGTGTAGAATATGACCTCTATATTATGGAGTGTTGGTTGTTATTGAATTTAACATTATGTTAAGTTTACTATTGATATTGTATTTGCTGAATTAAAATATTATCTTAATTAAATTAAGCATTATTATTTTATATAATTGAAAAATTGAGATCATATAAAACAATTAAAAATATACAAATAATTTTATAAAAACACATTAATGTTAACATATTTTTTAATATTTCTTTATAAATTAAAATCATTAAATAATTAAAAAAACACTTAAAGTCTATAATATAATAATAGCTTCAAAAAGACTCTATAATTCATAAACTAGTGGCACTACATTTGGGAAATAAATGACGAGGGAGAGCACTACATTTTTAAAAAAAAAAAAAGGTAATTGAAAAAGTATGCCAAAAGATTTAATAAAATTTAATCTATTTTAAAGTTAATCATGCTAATTAACGTATGGAGAATATCTTACTTTTTACAATAAATTATTTGAATACACTTCTATTCTTCCATATTAACTATCAATTCAAGTTGTTAAATTACCACATTACGTCATTTTCTACTAATATTATTTTCACAAGATGAAGATATATAATATTAAATACATCTAAAGAACAAGCGCTGTTTTTACCTTAACAAGAGCCATTTTCCTACTATATTAAAAATATTAAATTATAGATAAACCTCAAGCGAATTTCCATGTATGAAGAAAATTTATACAAATAAAACTACATCATTATGAGCGAATGAAAACGGATTTAAGGATAAGGCAAGGTCAATATGGAGACAACTTTATGTTATAAAGTAGGATGCTTTTGAAATGTAAATTTTATGAATAAAGTATGATTTGGTGGCAATAAATTCATCGAGAGGACAACAGTAATGAATTATCCGTGGGTTTATTTTAGAGTCCATCTTTAAGATGACATAAAGGTCCATCTTTAAGATGACATAAAGGTCCATCTCTAGGTTAACTTTAAGGTTTTGTCCTCGGGTCTCTTTACAAATCGTCTTCCGTTCAAATTAATTTTTGAATAAATTATTAGAAAATTGAGTTTTTAAATTAATTAATAAATTAAATTAAATTAATTAGTTTATTGACATTTAAAAAGTTGTATTAAGAAAATAGTATTTTATTGATTAGAATATAATATGTTATGTAGGTGTTCGATCAAGAATGTTTCAATATACATTTAATTTGATATTAAAATGATTCACAATTACGAGAATATTTTTCTCTTAATAAATTTTATTTGAAAATATAACCTCACAAATGATATCTAAAAGTAGATCATTATGAACAATTCATACATATAATACAATTGATAAACTCTGTTTAATCTAAAAATTCCAAACCTTGTCAAATTTACAAAATAACACTTACAATGTTTAGTATTTAAATATTTTATTTTAAAATTTGATAATAGAATCATCAAATGTTTATATCTCAAAAGATATATATCAAACAAAAAATTAAGTGTCATGATTATCAACATAAGCACAATGATAAAAGGCCTTGTGATGAATTCAAATCACCACTTCTCTATTGAGCCACTGAACTATATTAAACTTGAATTTCCAAGAAAATAATCGAAATATAGTGGATTCATCCTTTATTTCAATGATTGCACTCAACATCAAATGTAAAGGTGAGATGGAATTAAAAATATTAACTCTAATACACAATATTTACTTAAGTAAGATGTATCTATCGATAAAACTTAATTCAAATCCTTTATTATTTTGACAAATCCAATAATATTATTTTAAAATTTCCAATGCTAAAATATACATACTTTATATAATTCCTCCCTTCTTTTCTCCCTTATCATACAAAATCCAAGTTGTGGTTATTGATAACGATCTGATTTTAGACTTACATTAGAGGCAAAATTAGGGTATCCCTAGGAGGCAAGGCTAGGCTAACTTTAGATGTGATATTATTGTCTCTTCATCATATAACATTTAGGTGATTTTCAACGGGAGTTTAGGATTATATTAGAGGTAATATTTGGGTGTCTCTATTAGATAACGTGGGGATGACATATTTTTCTAATTTTGGATTAATTTATTTTGGGCTTCGTGTTTATTTTAAGAAAGTGATGTTGAGGTGTCCCTAAATACTATATTGTTATTATTATTGATACAAAATTTTCCCTTATATAATATTAATGTAGGATAAAATTGAATAAAATCAAGACCTTTGTGATAAAATAATGTGATTTAAGAATCAATTTTATATAATTGAAATCTCATTTTAAATAATTATTTTATTAACTATATGGGAGATGAAAGTAGGATAAATTGAATCCTCTAAACCTAATTTATAGATCTTAATGTTATTATGACATCTATTTTCATTCATTGAGTCCCCCATTTAATTAATCACTTGATTGGTTGTATGGAGGACTAATGGAGGTAGAAAACTTTGTGGCTATTATACATAGACTTCCTCCTATAAATACGTAGTAGAAGGAAAATTTTAGCATTTATATAATGTATGGTAAATTTATTTTGAGTTAGTGAAATTACCACTTCAATTCACCTATGTCTTGCCACTTATGAAAATGTTTCGTCATAATTTATGCTATATATTTTAGTAAGGCCTTTTCAGCTAGATGTGGCTAATGTCTTTTAACGTTACCATGACTATTTTACTTAGTCTTGTAGATACATTTAGTAAAAATACACTTCTTCTCATGTGGAAGTTATATAAGCTCCGAAGTATCATTATTATGAATGGAATCCATTTCTTATTGCATTACATGCACCCAAATGTCATTAGTTAAATATTATTTAAAACAACATTGTTCACAATAAACTTATGTCAATAGAGCATACTTTACTATTTAACCTTTTTGACCTTATTTTATGTGCATGAATTCTTACATTATGATATAATTCACTTGGGTTTATATCTTTCTTGAATAACTTAAAACTTAAGCTGAAATTGAATTTAGAATATAAGAAAATGGCTAGGGTTTGCTTGGTAGAGTATATATGGTGTTTTTGATAAAATTAGGGATTTTGTACCTATGTATAATGCGAGAAACTCCAACACCTAAATTTTTTAAAAAAATGCCTCCTACCTTTGACACCCCAAACTTTGATGACTGCATAGACGAGCTAAATCCCTGATATGAAGTAACAACATTGGCACTTTGGACTAAGGGAGTGGTTTCCATATGTGGTAGTCAAAAAACCCAACACTTGCATAGAAGGGATGTAACCACACACATTTACCTACTATGGGAACTATTGAGCATCCTAGCATCAAGACTTCAAGGTGCATGTATAGTAACCAATCCCGGTATAATAGGATCTTGAAAACGTGATACAGAACCTCGAAATCATAAATTTCAACCATGGAATCATTCCAAACCTATAAAAAGTGAAAAGGGTCCTTGAATCTCTATGGATGGTCCAAAGAACATCATATTTAACCCAATGAAGTTTGAAACTATTCATTGAGAAATTGGATGGTTTTTTGTGGTGACATCACTCCCACATCAATCAATCCATCAAAAGGGGCGCCCTCATCCTATCTCTTATCCCCCTAGTTACATGTAAAATTAATCCTTTAGTCACAATCAACATAAAGCGGGCTTAACTTTTCCTCGTAAAATTTGGCCAATTTATTTACACACCCTATTTTTAATGCAAATTGGAGAACATTAATTTTTGCTAGTAAGAAAAATTCAATCACACATAAATTGCAACATGTTGCTTCTTTTGAGGTTCCATTTTTTTAAAGTGTGATTTTTTTGATCTCTACACATTGGTGATATTATAATGCCTTATAAAATTGAACCTATATAGATTCAAGGGGTGTAATATTCCTGGTCTATAGCACACACAACTCAACACATACTTCCTTTCTACACCATAGATCTCAATTATGTTTTGATTCTTATACCATTAAACTATCATGAGTTGAAAGTCTAAGTGAAAATATTATTGATGAACAAAGTCTTACACTAAATCACAATGGGTATAGAAATAGAACAGACATTTGAATGAGAGAAGTTGAAGTGGTAAAATTGAAATGACCAAGCTTAAAGTATATTATACATGTGTATATCTCCATACTTAATATTTCATTTTGAATATTAAACATATCCAAATTAAGTATGGTCCACATTAAAAAAAACTCTTTGTAAAGTAGGACATCATGAGTGATCATTAGTTAGAGAACGAACTCATCATTTTGATCATAGGTGATTTTGATATGACTCAAGACATCTTCACCAAGTTCAAATCACTAAGGTTATATTTGAAATGTTACAAAATTGACACAAAGAATGATCAACTAATTCTTTCCATCCTTTCCAAATAAGGATCTAACTATTATGTCTCTGATCATACCTTCCACACCACCAAGTTTGCTATTGGAGATACATAGACCATGTCATCCTTGGATAATTTCTCTACTACCTTGACTCGGGAGAAAGACAAATTCATTCAAATGGGTACACAAAAGTCTTACAAATATCATACCTTAATTTTGAGTCATGAAAAATAGAAGGATTCAAGTAGAAAATAGAAGAAACAAAAGATGAAAGAACTAAAACATCTTAGATTATTATCAAATTGAGAATGATTTTTCATTGATTAAAAACAATACAAGACAGATCTATTTATAAATAGTGATGGAGTTCTCTAGAATTGGTGAACCTTCCATACTGATCATATGCTGAGTTGTCTTTATAATTCTAAAGATAATGTAATATATTTTTGCTCTGCTATTCCAGCTTGGTAAGTATTATTAAAAGAATTTTACAAGGCTCATAATTCCTCTATGTTGTGTTGTCATTCCTGATGAGCAGGAGGTCGAGAGAGTTCCATGCTGCACTATCATTCCCCCTTATGACATTATTTTTACAAATGTACTCCCTAAACATTTCAAATTTAGCTTCCCATGAGATTTGGTAAGTATATCTACCATTTGTGCATCTATAGGGCAGTACTTGAGCTGGATATGATGGTTTAAAACTTATTCTTGAATGTAGTGACATTCGACCTCTATGTGTTTTGTCCTTTCATGATAAACATGATTCTTAACAAGTTTTAACACACCTTGATTATCATAGTGAATGATGGATGGATTCTTTTCTTCGTAGCCTATATCTAATAGTATGTGACATAACCATATCGCTTTACACACAGCTTCACATGCATCACGATATTCTACTTCAATGGATGAAAGAGCAACAAATGTTTGCTTCTTACTAATCCATGATATTTTTCAAGATCCAAGATGAAATATTTATTCTAATGTTGACTTTATATCATCAATATATCTGACATAGTCCGAGTCTTTATATCCCTGTCAGAAGAATTGAGTATTCTTTTTGTATTCCAGACCATACTCAAGTGTACCTCAAATATATCTTAAAACATGATTTGCTACTATCCAATGACATTTCTTAAATTCTTGCATAAATCTAGAGAGATAACTCACATCAAAACATATATCTAGGCTGGTGTAAGTCAAGTAGATGAGACTCCCGGTGAGTTGTCTATATAGAGTTGCATCTACTTGAGGTTAGTCTTGGAATCAAGAAAGTTGTAATCTTTTCTCTATTTATGTTGAAAGTGGCTTGCAATCTATCATTTTGTACTTTTCCAAGAGTGTCTTAGCATATTTGATTTGAGAGATAAAAATGTGATTCTATTTTTGCCATATTTCCAAGCCAAGATAATAGTGTAGTAGCCCTAAATCAATCATGTTGAAGGATATTTTGAAGTCATTTTTACAATATCAACCTGATCTTCTAAACTTCATGTGATCACAAAATCATCTACATAGAGAACAAGAATGATGATTTCTATTTTAACCTTTTTTATATACAAGTTAGAATTTGAGGGGCTATTAATAAAACCATGCTACAAAAGGGATCATCTATTTTGGTGTACCATCCCCTAGGAGCTTGTTTTAGTCCATAAAGTGTTCTGATGAGATGATGTACCTCTTTAGGATGTTTTTCATCAAAAAATCCTTCTTGTTGGGTCATGTATACTTATTCCTTTATATCACCATTAACAAAAGCACTTTTGACGTCCATCTGTTGAATTTGCCATTAATTTTATGCTACAAGTGCACAAAAACTCTGATGGTCTTGATCTTTGTAGTGGGTGTAAAGGTTTATTCATAGTCAATGCCCTCTTTCTGAGTATATCCCTTTGATACTAACTATGCTTTATGTTTATATATAGATCCATATGCCTTGTATTTTATCTTCAAAATTGATTTTTAGCCTATGGGTTTCTTTTCTGTAGGCAGATTAACCAGTTCCCAAGTTTTATTCTTCATGAGTGAGTCATACACGGTATCCATCACATTATTCTAATGAGGTTGAATTAAATATTCATGAACATTCTTAGGTTTGGAGCTATCAACTATTGTACTCATAAGTATAAAATTTACCTCATGTCTTGTCTAACTCCTCGTTCTTACTCTAGATGATTGTCTTTGTTGGTACCTAGTACCAACTTCAGATGAGAACTCTATCATTATTGTGATGAACTACTTGCTGGATGTGAAGAAATATCTAGTGGATGTTCTAAATCTCCAAGATCAACATATAGCTTTCTTTGTGGCTCCGGAGGATCTATTTCTCTAAGATCAACATACAACTCTCCTTGTGGCTACAGAGGTTCCTCACTATCTGACTTAGGAAGTAATTTGTGAGAGGTGATTGGTGTTGATCCTTCATTCTACACTATTGACTCAAAAGATGACTTGTCGAACACCACATCTTTGCTCTCATATATTTTATGACTTACCTACATGTTCCTATGCTTGACCATTGATCTTAAGTTTTACACCATGATCCAATGATCCTCATTCAATCTGCTCAACTTTAAAATGCCTCTGTTAGATCAATATTTAACAGGATTACGTGCTCCATTTAATATTTTTACACTTATAGACTTTAATCTTTCAAATTTAAAATGCATCCATTGATATTTTTGATCTGATATCATGTATGTCATTATATCTTCATTGTTGTACAAACATTATCTATGTATATCATTAAACATCGATCACTTGTCCTCATCTCAAATCCTCAGTATTTGGAATGAATACCCTCCATCAATCAAACTAAACTAGTTAAATCTTTAACGCACCTCTATATATCGTTAAAAATCAAGCACTTTATCCCATTGAGTCCACTCACTTCGTTGGATCTTTATTGCACTATCAACCACTCACCGTTCGATCTTTTGATAAGCTCAAACTTTATCTATGATGACCTCCCATGAATGTGACACTTGAAATTAGCATGTACCTTATGCACATTCTTGTTAGTTCCTACTATTAAGACACTTGGCATCCTTACACCATAGATTTATTGTTCAAGCTCTCTACTTGTGACACTTGTCACTAGGGCATTCACTTGCAGGTGCCTTTGACATATTGGATTCATTGTACATCATGGATTTTTAAAGTATGATTAAGTGTTAATCATTAATCTTCTTATAGGCTCAAAATTTACCCTGGGAAAATTTGATTAAGTATGGGGACCATCTCAATATG
This sequence comes from Torreya grandis, assembly GCA_037957365.1. Classification (NCBI taxonomy): domain Eukaryota; kingdom Viridiplantae; phylum Streptophyta; class Pinopsida; order Cupressales; family Taxaceae; genus Torreya; species Torreya grandis. Next base: position 397,740 of record JARHVA010003747.1, on the reverse strand, counting down.
CCTGTAACGCCAACTTATATCTTTTGCTTCGCTTATCTACCTATTCTAAAATTTGGACCATATAAAATTTACATGATAATAAGAAAACACATATGCTCATTTATCCTTGAATCATTCATGTGTGTAACATATAATGCCATTAATGTTCTCACTCAAATTCTTCTACCATAGAGCTAAATATTCTTAGAGATGCCCGAAAGGCCAACTTTATTCTTACATAACTTTTGGTGTGCTTCATCACATGACCTTTAATTTAGCTCATAAGATCCTCTAACTTACAGGATTTCATGCATATATTGATCTACTCTAGAAACATTTATATGTGAAATATATGACACCATAAAAATGCCTAATTAGCTTTTTCGTGCTATCTACAAATTAGACTTAGTGTGGGAAAACATTGTCAAAATGCCTGGGAGCCCAAATTTGCTCATGCATATCTTTTGTCCCAGTACATCATGTGACCTAAGATTCAATGCCTAAAAACTAGGCACAAAGATGAGCAAACACATATTATCATTTTTTCCTAACACCTCCATGTGTGCAAATTCTGACTTCATCAATATGCTTACTTGGCTCTGCTTGAACACTTTTATAAATTTGGGAAAGTATTTGAACTTAGTGAATTTTGTTTGAGTAGCTAAATTTGAATCCTTATATCTTATACCATGCTTCATCACATGACTTAAAATCTAGTGCATAAAAACTAGGGACTAATGTTATCACAACCATATGACCAACTCCGCCAAACTCATTCACATGTGGTAATGGTGACATAATTAATCTACCTACTTAGATTTTCCTCTATAGACCCAAAATGTCTATATGATCAATATGAAGAACTAGATAAATTTCACTCATGTATAAAATCACTCCAATCATCTTTGACCTCTAATAAGATCCCTTACACATCTTCAAATCACCATATTCAGCCCTAAACATCAATGACATCCATAATGCCAATAGTCTCCATTTTGACATAAATGACAATCATATTGCCAACAATCTCCCCCTTTATCGTTGATGACAAACTAAATGGTTTGATCTTCTAATATTCTACTGCTTCTCTAGCATTACTTGCATTGGCTTATGATGAGTATGAATTGAAGTTGTTCATAAAAAACTTGTTCCCCCTTAGGCAATGGCACATGTGCCTAAGCTAAAACTTAGACATATGCTCTGTTCTTATTTAGCATTTGTAGTTTTTCTCCAAACTTTTAAAAAGATCATTTGCAATTCTTCTCCCCCTTGACATCAATGGAAAAGGGATTTTTCTCATTTTTTATCCAAATTTTTCTCCCCCTTTATTAGATAAAGGAGTTTATCCAAGCATCTACAACCATCAACTCATTATAAATTTGCAAAATTGTGTATACCTTATTTTCCTTTTCTATCTTCTTCTAGGGATTAACAAAGCTTCTATGAGACTCCCCCTAGACTCATGCCCTATCACTAGGATCTACTAATGTGATGTAGAAGATACCACTCCCAATTTTTTTCTCATTTCATCACTTAATCATCTTCATATCTTTTTACCCTATAAAGAACCACCATACAGGATTACTGGCCTTCTCTCTTAAATCTAACTACATAGTCCTATGATCCTAGGACCTAATGAATTCCAAATCTTCCCTTTGTGTATGCATGTCTCCTCAAGACATTCATTCTATCTGAGTTAGCTCCCCCTAACTCCACATTCCATCTTTGCATCAAGGGACTTCCTATAACACACCATAACCTCATTTACCACTTGTATATCATCATTTTACAAATGTTCACTAAGTTTGGTGACCCAACTCATTGCACAACCCAAGATACAAAATGCCAAGGGTTTCTTGCATCAGAACCCTTATACCAAGATCTAAAACTTCTTGCACAATAGAAGACAACCATTACACTCTTTTTTACTAAGATTTTAGCTTTCACACCTTTGAGAACCTTGGCTTTCCATACCATGGCTTTAACCCTTAGTGTTTTACCGAGAAACCTTATAATGTTCAAGAACTAAAATAAATCATTTTTGAGTTCATTTTTCATCATCTGAACTTCCAAACCATATATATGAGATTCATCATTATGTCAAATGGAAACACTCATTCTATCCCTATAGACACTACATACATTGCACTTTTCTCATCTTGACAAACCAAATCCAACTAGTGGCACTCATTTCTTGCCTTGTAGAATATTTTGAATAATACCACATCATCACTTTCTTCTCCACTAAAAGGAATCTCTTAAGAATCATAGACAGAGACACCCTACTTCATAATGTCTTAAAATAATGTGAAACCAGAAGTTTCCCATAACTCATCATATTCCTTCTCCTCCTTGGTCATCTTGTACTTGTATTTCTTCTTCTTTTTCTTATTCTTAAGAAAAGTAACATGCTCAACCACTAGAATGTTCTTATTTTATTCTAAAAATACATGGAGACAACATAGATTCAACACATACCTTTTCATCTAATTAATCTTCTTTGTAGTTCAGAAACTCATCACTAGGCACATAAAACTAATGTTCTATGCATAAAAATTGCTCAACAATAGTAAGACGTTCACTTGAATTTGTACACCTTAGACTTAAATTTGAGCTTGGTCTTTTCATTCTCAACATGAGCAAACAATGAGAGCTCTTGGCATTCTCCAACCTCTATAGTATTCTCCATCATAGATTGATTTTTCACTTTTGACACATGCTTGGGTTTCTTATATGTCCTATTAATCCCTTTTTTAGAGACTTGTGAACCTTTGTTTACACTGGGAGGCATGCCTTTCTTTACAATTTGTGTCATTGTTATTAAAAATATTGTTTTAAATTGTTTAGCTATGTGACCAAAATTATTGCAATTATAGAATATTACATTTTTATATAATAAAGGTACAAATGTATTTTTGCTTACAAAGTTTTTTCTCCATTTAGATACAACCGTACGTTCACTAGCCTTACGACCAAACTGATAACAAATATAATAATAACCATAGAAAAATTAAGAATTATTGGTCATCGCATTTGTTTGTGCAGGGTGGGGAGTTCTTAAATTTGGGTTTTTCAAACCTCTGACTCTTGTGTACCCATCTGCATCAACAACCTTTGTCTTATGCATCTTCCTTGAATTTTTAGAGATGAACTCATTATTAATCTTCCATAATTCAGGGTTTTGTTCTCCTTAAGCTTTCTTTGTTCTTGATTCTCCGTTTGCTTTGAACTTATCATATAAGTTAGTAGATGTATTGGTTATGGTATTTTTTCCTTTTTCATAAACAAGACCAGATCTATCTTTTAAAGGCTTTGGAGAATTGATTAGCTCATGAAGAATGTTTGATCCTCCTACTATCTTTAGACCTTTATCTATTTATTCTTTGGAATTTTCAAGCTATTTTCTCAAAGCCACTATCTCTAATTATAAATTCATGCATTCATTAGATTAAGATTTTAGTTAGTATTTGACTACATCTACTATTATTTTGACCTCTTCAAATTGTATCTTTAGGCTAACTACCATCTTATTAGATCTTTCAAGAATTTTGGATAGTTTTTCAAAAAAAAATTATCCAAGCTTCTTCTGCCTTGAGTTCTCTTTTCTAAACATGTCAATCTCATCTAGAGCACAAATGAGTTCAAATTCTAGGTCCACTTCTCCTTCATCTTCTTCATAAGATTTTTCACTTCTTTTTCTAGGTCTAAAAAAATTGATCCTAATTCCATGAATAAGGATTTATTTCCCTCAGCCACAAAGGCACAATCATGATCATCATCTAAACTATCACACTCATCCAATTAATCACTGTATAATCTTATATACAAGCCCTTATTATTTTTAAATAAGTTGTTTTTCTTGAAATAGTGGGGATTCATCCTTTTACCATCCTCTTCTTGCTCAGATTTATCCTTTTTTCATAAGTACATTTAGTAGAAAAATATCCTACCTTACCACAATTAAAGTATTTAAGATGTAACTTACCTTTTTACTTTTTAGATCCTATTTTTAGTCTTTTGATAAAGTTGGCTTCTTCTTCATCAGTTTCCTCAGATATAGATGCAGATGCTTTTGCTTTTACTTTCTTTGATGCTTTGAATAAAACTTCTCTCTTGGAAGTATTTGCTTCTCCCATTCTCATCTCAAAGATAGTGAAGGTTCTATGTAACTCATTAATAGTGATTTTAACCAGATCTCTAGCTTCCTCTATTACAGAGATTTTAGAGTCATAGCTTGATCACAGAGACCTTAGGACCTTTTTAACAATGAATAATTATTTCATCTCTTTTCCAAGGCCTCTGATTGCATTGACTATTTTATCTACTCTGATAAGGTAGTCTACAATTTCATCTTCATCATTCATTTTAAGACTTTCAAACATACCTCTATATGTTTGTAGCTTAGACCGCTTTACCTTGTCATCACCTTCATATATTCTCTTCAATTTCTTTCAGATATCTTATGCATTTTGATAATGCATCACTTTGACAAACTCTAATTTAGATAATCCATGAAAGATAGCATTATTTGCCTTAGCATTACTCTCATATGCCTTCTTGGCAACCTAATAGTAGGAGTTGCAGTAGGAGCTATATATCCATTTACAACAGACATCCATACATTAGACCCTAGTGAAGATAAATATCCTTCCATTCCTATGATATAAAATTCATAGTTTGATCCATCAAAGAGAGGTGCCTTATTTGAGGAAGAGCCTTCTTAAATATTTATTTGTGATCACCATCCAAGATCTACCTAAGTTGATTAAGATTATTCTAATGAACCAAGGCTCTGATACCAATTGTTGGAACATAACTATCTACTGAGAGGGGGGAGGGGGGGTGAATCAGTAGCTATACTAAATTAGTCATTTTTAAATTATTAAAAAAAAAACACTAGAAAAGATACGTAGATTAAAACATATATGCAGATATCACACACACAAAACACATAACACCATATGTATACGTGGAAAACCCAATATGGGAAAAACTAGGGTTAGAATAGATGCTAGTATCTACTATTCTAATCCATCCTCATAGTCAAAAACTTATTGGTTATAACATTTAAGGGCACCAACACTAAGGAGACACTAATCCCTTGGTTTAAGAGAACCAACTCTAAGGAATAACTAACTCCCTAATTTAAGAACACCAACTCTAAAGAAGCACCCACTCCCTAACTAATCACTAACTCAACTTATATGATCGAACCCACCAATTAGATCTATATGGACCTACATCTCCAAATTATAATATAGATTCTTAAAATAATCCAATCCTATGTTCTCTGTTACATGTCTAATATGTAACTACTCATAGTTTGTATTTCATTGCTCTATCTTCTCTTCCACTCTACCTCTCTATTTTTGTGTCTATATATTTATCTATTTGACACACTTCATCAATCTCTTGCTCTATATTTATCTTGTGACACACTTCATATATTTTGCTTCGCTTATCCACCTATTTTGAAATTTGGACCATATAAAATAGGTATGATAATGAACAAAACCATATACTCATTTCTTCTTGAATCATTCATGCATGTGAGATATAACACCATTAATCTACTCACTTAGATTCTTCTGCCACATAGCTAACTATGCTTAAAATTGCCTACGTTGCTACTTAAAATTATATGGTTAACTCTTTGCTACTTCTAGCTCTGCCTTAACCAAGGTGAGAGGACCTACGGAGGAACTTGCTCATATGGAGAGATACAATAGTTCAATCGCCAGGGGATTATTGGCACACAAAAACCAACAAATCTGACTACAACATAGCTAAACTTGTTCACTCCACTCGAGAAGAGTTGTCACATAGAATGAATAAATGGTTCTAAATCAAGCACAAGATGCTAAAGTCAGATGGAAAAGTGACTAAAACCTTCATTTCTAAATAAATGATTGACAACTAGGAGCCAATGGAAGATCATAATGTTATTTTTCAAAGACCAAATAATAGACACATTTTAGATTTGCAATAGTTATGCATTTGTCGGTAAATAACACTTAGAATATTCAACAGGGTGTATTATTTGTAGGGTAGGGAAGGTAGGATGAGTTAGCTATATTAAAGAGTGTTGTGGTGGATTTCAAGTACAAGGAACTCCTTTGACAACCATGTTATTAATCATTGCAAAAATGTAAAACAATGAAAGACAAGTTAAGAAAATTATCAGGAATGATTTACATTTATTGATGCCAATGTGATGCAGACATTCAATTGATCTTTGAAACCCTAAATTATTCACTGCAATTAGAGATTCAAACATTTTATCCTATCAAATACATAAGTCTAGAATGTATTTAAAAGACTATCAATAAAAATAGCCCCAAATCATAGTGCAAAAAGGAGTTTATAACCTAGATCCATGCTCAGAATAACTGTCATTGATAAATATAAAATCAGACAACCAATCAACAATGCATGAAGAATGTATTATTACATTTCATTGACACGATACAACACAAATCACATGTATTTTCCAATAACTTGAAAATAAATCTTACATACATCATGTTAAGAATTGTAAATAGGGAGTATCATGGTGGATTTGCTCTAACATAGGAGAGATGTATGCATTATGCGTTCAGAGCTTGCTAATGGTTGTATAGGTGCAACCACCTTAGCTAGAAAGACAAAACACATATAGTAAAAATCTTGAAAATGAAAAGGCCTTTTCAAATAGGACATTTTTGGAAGTTGAAAGAACCTAAGACCTAAGAAAACTAACAACAACCTTTGAAAAGAGGACAAACTCTCTTTTTTACACAAATCTCCCACCCAGAATATTCTCCAAGATGCTCTAGCTGGAAGATGCCCTTGATTACACCTATAAACTCATGTTCTTGAAAGGAAATCATCTTGGTAATTGCTTGTCCATGTCATGATGAGATTTGATAACACACATTTGATCTCCTTGGCTGAAAATTTGTTATATTTGAGATTGAAGAAGAATATTCCCTTGGGATCAAAGCAAACTCTTGTCTTCATGTGTAATTGTTGTACCTTGCCTTCAACTAATCATTTGCATAGCTGAAATCTTACAAATAGCTGCCCTCCTCTTTGTACAAGCCAAAGAATTCCCCTTGCTTTGTCATGATGGCATCAGACTACTCCAACAATGATGGAGGTAATGTAAGATCTGTGGCCATTTTAAAAATATCCTTTCAATTGCCCAACTTGGTCTCACATTCCCTACAACAATTTTCTTCCATAGAGGTCTTTGCCATTAGCCAAATTTTGGAAAATGCAATACGTAGCTTATTTTTACCTTTTTTCCTTTTGAGTTTCCCTGTGCTTCTTCCTTTTTATCTTTTGCTTTTTAGGGTTGCTGCCAAACTTAATAAAGTTATATGGCATATTTTGCTTTATGCGATATTTTAGGCTCCTTTTGTAATTTTGCATTGTTTGGTCTAGCGATATTTCGAGCTTCGACTACAATTTTTCAAGTTGTTGGGAATCTGTAAGTCCACTATACATTTACAAATTCCAAATTTACAATTGCATTTTGATATTGTAGTTCACTCCAAACGTTTCTCTATGGACTTGGGAACTCGGTTTGCAATTTGTAAATTGCAAAATGAAAAGTTGCAATGCAATTTTGTACTTCTGCTAAAAATCCACGCATGTTTTGAAAACTTGTGTTTACTTTTCTCCCTGAGTTGACCAATGGGTGGCGGACATTGACTTTTAATTTACAACTTTGCAAATATCAAAAGTTGCCTTTCGCTTTTAAAGTTCCGCAACAGACCTCGGAGTTTGGAAAGCATTTTCCAACTGTAATTATAAAACTTGATTTTTGGCTTTGGATCTCCGCAGACCCTCCTTTGAGACTTTCTGGCACTAAAAATATTCTTTCATCTCATTAAAAACGATACCCCCACAGGAAGGATCTACCACCTATAAATTTCTATATCTTATAACACCCATTTTTACTCCAACGAACAGTGCTCTTTTGGGTGTTCAAATAATGTGTGCAAGTCATGATGCAAGCCTGGAGATGGATTTGCCTTGTTTGTCTTGACCCAAAAAAATATCTTCACACCTCCACAATCCCCACTTTTGAGACAAAGACGTCCCTGTTGAAGCCCCACACCATCACCAACCCAGAGGAAAATGAATGATGAAGTATCTGCAATTGCCTCTATCTTAATATTCTAAATTTCTTCAAATGTCCAGTACTCCATATCATCACGAACACTAGGATCCCTATGCACATATTCCTCCCATGGTTTATCAACCAGGATTACATCGAACTTTGTTCCAAACGAATTCGGGAGAAAGTAGAGTTTCACGCAGATCACATTCATCTATCATCTTTCTTCTGGATTAGATCCCTCAGTTTAGCATAGTCTTCGACCACACTTCTAAGTTCTAGTCCTCTAATAAAATTCTGGGGTCGCATGCCAGTGTGAACAAAATTTTGGGAATAATCATTTTGGTCACCCCTTGAAGGTGATTTCCAAGGAGGGCCTGTAATCCTTGGAGGAACTCCTCCCACATTTGTATTTTCATTAACAATGCCTTGACCCATTACTTGTAATGCTCCAAGAGGCATCCTTAATAATATTAAAAACTTTTCAATTTACGTCGCCACATAACCTTCACGTTCCCTATGATTCCTTTCATGGCATCACCACTCAACCTGCTAAGAATGTGTGCCTCTATCCATGTCGATGCTTTGAAAAACTTTGTTGTAGGCTGCCTGCAGATCTAGGAACCTTTCATTCACTTTGCAATTTGAAATTTGTATTTAGAATTTTTTTTCCTCAAGACCTTCCGCTATCGGGTTTCAGAAGTTGGTCTGTACTTTACAATTAGCAACTTCCAAAGTTGAAAATGTACAGTGTGATATCTACCAAAATCCCTACCCGCCTTTCCCTTTGCACGCGGTCAACACCTTGCAGCAAGTTTCGGGGATTGGATTGTAATTTACAATTTACAATTTCAAACTTGATTTCTGTCTTTGTTTTTCGTGTCGAATGTCCACCTGCGGGTGTTGGAGATGGGACTACATATTACATATTAAAATTTAGAAATTTGCTTCAAGCATTGTATCTTCTACCAAGTATTTCTGTTGTGGACTTGAGAGACGTGCAAATCACAACATGTAATTTGTTGATGCTTTTCCCGCTGTGATCTCTTCAAACTCATATGCCGCAGGCTGGGGAAATTTATCTCCATATTGCATCTTGAAATATGTAACATTGCATTTTAAAAAAAAAAATCCGCAACCCCCATGCATTAACTCATCAACTTTTCCATGTAGACTCCTCATACTCCTTTGGCATGGGCTTTAGAAATCCTATGTGGGCTTTTAATCATTCATGTGGGCCTCCTTAAAATATTTACATGGCCCTTTGAAACGCCTACATGAACTCCCCTTGATGTTGGCGGTGTAACTTTGAATACCATTCACAATTTGCAAATTCCAAATATGTGAAGTTATCATTTCCCTTAAAATCTATGATCTACATATTCTTTGAAATGGAAAAGTTAAACTTGGACCCCTTTTTTTTTTAGCATTTAGTCATTTTAAAATCTTCCAAGTATGATTATGTCATAGACCCTACAAATCAAAATGTACCAAAAGATATGAAAATGGTTAAGTGTTAGTTGAAATAGGACTATGGGGTCTTTAGAACACACATACGAGAGCAAGGTTTTTATAACATGATTGAAAAAATGGGATTCAAATGACTTAGATGGGCACTTGTAGACTGGGGGAAACAATTTACATTTTTAGGTAAATGGGACAAACTACTTGGGCATATTTGGGCACTAATATTGGCTCTCACCCGGGGATGTACACCCCTTGTGGGTATGCAAAGAACACCAGAAAATAAGATGAGGTGCCAATCCCATGGGCCATAGAGTTAAAATATTGACAATTTCTTAACAAACACCCATGGAGATCCAACCAAGCAAGGGCAAACCGACAAAAATAGATCAGGAGGATTTGAGAACAAACACATGACAAAAGCAATGAAATGAACTATAAAAACAAGGCCCAATGCAAAGGGGAAATAAAATAACAAAACTATACCTTGTACATATTTTTACACAAACATGGGCTCAGTCAAGGAAGTGTTTCAGATGTTTATCATTAACTGGCAGTTCTAGTATCTAACTATCCCTTAATTTATTTAACTCTTCCAATAGTTTGGTGGCCAAGATGAGGTTAATAGATCCCTGCTTTTTCTTGAAATGTTTTCTTGCTAGGCTATAATGGGATGACATGTTGAAATAGATCCTCTCTATAAACTTTTAGATCTAGATAAGACTAATCCAAGCAATCTTGGTACTTCTTTAGCAGCTGTATGCAAACTTGTTTCTCTTCTTCATTCAATTGAGTACCAATCAGGATTGTCTCATAGTTAGTAGTTTTGTTCGTGCTTTCAAAGGACATCTTTAAAGAAAACTTGATTTTTATTATTGGGGGTATAGAAGACAACCTTGGTTATATTTCCAAGATTGGAGCAAGCCACATCAAAACACATTATCCAAACATCACTTTCATTATCAAACCTAGCATCAAGAATAGTAGGTTGTTCAACAAAATTTAGATTTCCAATAATGTCACCTAGCTCCACATCAATGGACAACACCTCATTTAGAGCATGTTTTGGATCTTCAAGTATATGCAACATCTTAGGATCTCTATGAAGTTTGACCATCTTACCTTCCAAAGGAATGATGGTGTCAGAAAGATCCATCTGCACACTACCACCCATGATGGTATCCCATGTTCTTGGTAGTAGCATCCACCACTTAGGATGATAATCTACAACCACCACATCCATATTCAAGAACATACCTAGATGAACTGCCAACTACACTACCAATCCTTTGACTTATCCAACAACTAGAAACTCTCTTGAATCCATGGCATAGCTCTTGGAAAAAGCTGATGTGATCTTTACTCCAAGCTCATTAAGTACACATAGGGGCATCACATTGCAAGAGATTCCAAAATCAAACATACAATTGTGAATAGTGAAACCATTAATTAGTAGGGTTGTGTAAAACGGATCAACATCCAACTGGCTCTATCATTCTAGTCCCAAATAAACCTTTGGCATTGGTTCAATAGCCTCACCTAATTTTTCATCATCATCTGGGTGTGTTTGGGGTGAAGTAATCTCATTAGAAGTTGCATTATCACTAAATTCTAAATACTCAAATGTGTTCTTCCTATGTTTAGGTATTCTTAACAACTCAAAAAGTGGCACAATGATTTTCAATTTACTCAATACCTAGGCCATATCACATATATTGTACTAAAGAGAGATGTATTAGGAGGAAGGGTGACAACACCTTCACCTTGAATATAGTCATTTAAAGTCAGAGCTGGAATAGGATGGGATGAACCAACATTCCTAACAACAGTCTTCAAGTTTTGATTTCTTCTAACATCATTCATACCCTTAGGAATACTAGATAATATTGGTTCTCTAATATTGGCTGGAGTAGCTTTTTGTTTAACAACTTGGGAATCGAGTGCTAGTTTAGAAGAATTGGGGACATATTTAGTTTTCTTAACCTCCTTACTTTCATCCCTTGCCCTTGGATTTATAGGGGTAGTTTTTGAAAAGAAGCACCTTGTTTCCTGCTTCTTAGACTATACTCTTTCTCTTGGTCAAATGTTGCATTAATTATCATATGCCTATCCTCAACTGAAGGAATTCCCCCATCATACTTTATAATCATCATGGACCTTAAAAATTCAAAGTCATGATTGGATAATTCATATGCTTATATAATATTTACATCACAAACAAATTCAGAAGTTGGGACATATACCTTTTATAACACACTCTAAAATTGATCAATTGTGGTAGCACTCTAAAATTATTTGAAGGCAGACATTTTACTTTGAGAGATTTGACAATCAATCATCAAAATCTCATTATTTTCATATGCATACTCAGGTTCCTTTACATCTTCATCAATTCATTCAATATAATCAAAAAGAGGATATGGGATGAAGCATTTATCACACAAATCAATGCCAAGGTCATAATATACATAATTCACCTTAGAATTCAATAGATTAAGAACCTCCTTCCTAGCTCCTCTATTTGGATTTCTATCATTTATTTCATCATGGGCATGCCTCTTCCCTCTATCATTATCTCAATTATGGAAAGAGGGTATCCCTTCTACTTGATTCTGATTCTAAGTTCTCTCTTGACTAGAATATCCATGGGGCAACCCCTTCTTAGCTCTAGCTAGCTTGTATGGCATTTCCTTAATAATGACGGACAAAGTTTGCACAGTATCTCAAGGTTGGTTGTCTTATTGGATTGGGATTTTTCAAGATTAATCCATTTCACATCATTCCACTTGTTTAGGGGTTTTTCCATAGCCTTTATGTTATTTTCAATTTGGATAGGCATGTTGAATGCTGACCTCAAATTTGTAGGAGCCTTGTCCCTCAAGTATATTTCATCCTTCATATGAAATGCATCATAGTATTTAATCAAGTCAGCTATATTACTAGGTCTAATATTTCTAGGTAGCCTCATCATAGTCATCTTAAACCTAGTACTAAAATCCATCACACACTCATTAGGGTTTTTATTTATGTTTTCAAAATTTTCAAGAAGGAACCTAGGATCAAATCTATCACCATACTAAATTTTGAAAACATTCTTCATTTCTTCCCATGAATATATGCATCCATGGGTTAGGGAATTGAACCATTCATGAGAATCTTCTTCCAACGTGTGCACAAACAGCTTAATGCAAACATCCTCACGTTCAAACTCACACTTTTCAATGATAATGTGAAAAGACCTCAAATGTCGATCTCCAGTCATTATATTATTCCATTGAAACTTAGGGAGTCAATTCCTTATTCATTTATAAATTCATTGGGGTAACCCTCAATTTCATCAAAATTAGTAGGTCTGAATTGGGGAATACTGAATATAGGACACTCATTCTTATCCTGATCTTTATGCCTCATAATTGGTTCGATGGTGGGTCCAACATTAGATCGTAAATGGATATGAGGTGAGTGAGGTGGACTTAGGGGATCAAACCTAGGAGGAAATTTAGTTGGTTGAGAAGGTAATGGGTATTAAATAGGAATATAAGATTTTGAGTTCTTATGATAACTATGACAATATTCAATCAAAGAAAGTTCAATAAATAAAAGTTCAAGTGTACCTAAATTTTGATAGTCCAAACACTCCTTTATATCAAAACTTTAACCTTCAATTGGCCTCCAAATTTTTATACTTCTCTTATGATTAAAAATTAACTCAGAGGCAAACTACTTTGATGAGTCACCTTTAAAGGATGATTGCAGTCCTTCCAAATTTGCAAACAAGAGAAAACTCAAAACTAAAAGAATCAAAATGGGCTTTGATCTTCCTTGAAAGTAGATATAATGTTGGAGTCACAACTAGAAGAAAACTTCTAGGATATAAAAAATTATAAAAAGGTAGTGATACAATCTAAAACTATACTTTGTTGAAGTCAGTGATGAGATATAACAACAAAGACACTAAAAAATTCAAATTCATGTTCAAAAGAGAAAACAACTTTAGAACCTACAAAAATTAATAGCTCCTTGTAAGAATTTTTAGTAAGATAAATGCCAATGGTATTATCCCTTGTAACAGTACCAGTGAAGTGTTGTATATTTAATGGCACAAAGTAGCAAACCATGCTCAAATAACCTAAAATTTAAACACATGAGATAATATGAGTATATACTATCTGAAACTATGCAATAGAGGATAATGCATAAAATATTTCAAGCCCAAAACAACAACAAAAATGAAGTCTTGGTTCCTAGTTGTACACCTCTTGTACTCAACCTTGCACACTTAGGTAATATGGTAAATAGAGATGAAAAACTAATTTACATAGTTATAACCATGGAAGGATTTAGCATCTAGATGGATTGAACAAGACAGTGACTGGAAAACATCGACATAGGGTACAGTTAACTTCATGTTACTTCTAAATCTGCTTGAACCAATGATGGGAGGACCTATGGGGTAGTTTTCTCACATGGAGGGATACAACATTTCAATATCTATGGGATTATTAGCAAACAAAAAAAAAACAAATCTGAGCAGAGCATAACCAAACTTCTTCACTCCACTTGGGAAGAGTTGTCATACAGAATGAACAAATGCTTCTAAATTAGACACAAGCTACTAAATATAGATGGGAAAGTGACAAAAACCTTCATTTCTAAAGAAATGTTTGAAATCTGGGGGCCAAATGGAAGATCACAATGTTATTCTTCATATACAAAATAATAGACACATTTTAGATTTTTAATATTTATGTATTTGTGGGCAAATAATAATCAAAATATTCAGTAGGGTGTATTATTTGTAGGGTAGCGTAGCTAGGATGAGTTAGGTATATTAAAGAGTAGTGTGGTGGATTTGAAATACAAGGAACTCCTTCAAAAACCATGTTATTATTAATTACAAAATTGTAAAAGACTGAAAGATGGGCTAAAAATTTTATCAGGAATGATTTGCATTTATTGATGCCAATGTAATGCAAACACTCAAATGATATTTGAAACCCTAAATCATACACTGCAAGTAGAGATTCAAACACTTTTCCCTATCAAATCCATAAGTCTAGGATGTCCTTAAAAGACTATAAAAAAAACAATCCCAAATAACAATGTAGAAAAGAATTTATAACCTAGATCTATGCCCAAATTAACTACCATTGATAAGCATAAAACTAGAAAACCAATCAATAGATCATGAAGAATGTATTACATAATTTCATTGACAAGATACAACATAAATCACATGTATTTTCATCTAATTTGAAAATAAATCTTACATACAACATGTTTAGAATTGTAACAGGTAGAGAAGCATGGCGGATTTGCTTTTAAATAGAGGAGACATATGCATTATTCTCTCAGATCTTGCTAATAGATGTATAGGTGTAACCACCATAATAAGATAGATAAAACACACATAGCAAGAATATCAAAAGTAGATATTTTATCATATAAAATATTAGGATAAATAGTACATTATTTTTAGGTATTAGATAAAATCGTTATAGTTGCTCAAATTTTCCAGACTACTCCCTTATCATGAGTCTATTACCATATTTTTGGAAATTCATTGTGTAGATATTTTATTGCATTTTTATGAATAAATAATCAAAATATAGTTTGATATTAATTTTGGTATTGTATTCTATAAACAGCTAAGAGGCACAATATATAAGTATAGGATTCGACCAACTTGGATGTAGTAAAGCCTGAAGTTGGTAGCAGTACTTGGGATGTGGAACTGGTGTAATCGGTGAAGCTTAGAGTCTTATGAACTTTGTGACCTATCAAATGTACATAGCAAAAGAAAGAAGCCTATGAAGGTATAGCCTAGTCTAGAAAAATACCATGAACAAATCATTCAGAAACCATAAATTACCAGTTTGATCCTTGACAAAAGTCCAACACAAACTACAACGATGATGCAAGGAGAAAGCAAGCTATGTAGTATTCAAAGTACAAATCCATGAAAAGCATAAATATTAGGGAATAAATCTATCCAAGTAGTGTGAGCAACATAACCATCCAGTAGACTAAAACAAACCTATGCCCTGAGAAGGTGCAATACCCTGAAGGATGGAAATCACAAAAAAAAAAGTTGGATGTAGTACTCATGTGTAACAATCAAGAATCTAAGCCACTAAAGAGATGGAAGATTAGTCAAGGTATTTTACTGAAGCCATCACTTGAAGGATACATGAGCATATCAGTAAAATTGTCCAAAAGGAAAAAGTAGGCAAAATAACTTATAGAGTTCAGATGTGAGCGAGATCACTACATATGTCTAGTGTTATAACCATTGAAATCCACCAAGGAGACTTAAAAGCTATGGAAAGTCATCATGATGTTTAAGAGAGCTATAGTTTCTACTTTTCCTTGCTAGAGGCCCTCTATGACTATGGCAACCTTTATTTTGATGAGCTAATCTGCAAAAGACTCAATGAATAGTTTTTATTCAACATGCACTACCAAGCAAAGAGAATATGAGCAAAAATTGAAGCCAAATATGATGCAAAATACAAAGATGACATTGAACTCCCCAAAAAACATTCCAGTTTCTCAGTGTGTAATTATTGAGCTCATTTCCAAGCTTGATTTTCCTACCAGTGAGTAAAAAAAGACATGTAATTATCTTTCATAGCAATAAAATAATTTGTTTTTATTTACAATGTTTGCTCCAAAATTACTTCTCTCAGACACCCAACTTCTCAAATGGACAAATTATGCCATCTAAAAAATGAAGATGGGTACCATCATTTAGTTTGAAGTACTATGGGGCATCATGGTTGGGACCATGCAAGTTCCTATTGATCCTGATGTGATCATAGAATATGAAATGACCAATGCTAAAGCCTTGATGTTGATTATGCTAAGCATCATTAATGATGTGTAGTCACATGTCAGGGATGTTGACAGAGCAAAGACAACATGGGATAAATTAGCAACCATTTATGAGGTGAAAAATAGGATGAAGATCCTCCATCTGCAGTCAAGAATTCACATACTCTCTTTGCAATTTAACAAAAAAGTTGAGGAATTATTATGTAAAGTCATTGAGCTAAAAATGGAGTTGTTGTCACTTAGTGAGTTAGTAGATTATCAAATCTTGATCCAAATCACCTTGAGATAACTCCTTTCCCAATTCAGAGTGTTCATCATGACATTGAATGTCTCCAAATGAATATGTCATTCGAAGAGATTGTGAACCTATTGTAGCAAGAAGATGACATCAACTCAGTCTAGGATGAGTTTCAATATGAAGCTCTTATCTTTAAGCAATATTGTGGCCAAAAATATTACAAGGGACATCTAAAAAACCAACCATATATATAGTAGCAATACTTGTCTCGATGTCAAAAATCACAAAATTCAAAGAGGTGGTGTTACATATTCAAACCAACACTCACGACATAAACAATTGCTAGTATAATGTCCTGAAACAAGGGTCTTCTAGTAAAGAAAATGCATCAGGGGTTGATGATCCTCAAAAATTGAAAAGACATTCCTATCGGTGGAAGTAGAAGGGACATCTTGTAGCTTAATAAGATGATAGATATAATGAAGAGACACCTAAAGAAGACAAGAACTTAGTACTATTCTCCTAGACCTCACAACCCATGAGGAATATTTAGTTGATAGACTCAAGTGCCAATAAACACATGTCAGGTGACAAGAAGCTATTTGATTCACTGACAGACAAACCTAGTAGAGATCATGTTAGGATCATTGATGATAAAAGAGTATATTGCAGAGGGAATAGGCCAAGTCACCATTACTCTCAAAATGTGAAAATGTACACTCTCAAAGGTATTATATGTTGTAGGTTTGACATCCAATCTCTTATCAGTCAATCAAATTTTGAATCATCATCTAAAGATGGAGTTTCTTATTGATAATGGCATCAAACCCTTCTTGATCTCATGAAAAGGTATGGTTCTTGCTAAACCAATTTTGAAAGATAAATTATTTTCTTTAGATGCTATTTCATCTTCTACAGTAGCTATATCTTCCTCTAAGGTAAAATCTATTACTCTTTGGCACTACTATTATGGTCATATATCTATTGGATCTTTGTTGTATCTAAGTTCAAAGAGGATGGTACATTGACTTCCCAAGTTATCCAGTTCCTTGCCCATTTGCCTTGGATGTCTTGCAAGTAAACAACACAGGGATCCATTCAAGGCAAGCTCATTTCATGCAAAGAAATGTTTGAAGGTTGTTCATACCAATCTAAATGGCCCGTTACCTTCTTCATTTTTGGGATACAAGTACTTCAAACTATTTGAGGATGACTGCTCTCTAAGGACATGGGTGTTTTCCTTGATAAAGAATAGTGAGGACCTTCATCATTTCTAAGTCTTCTATCAGTAGATCATCAAGGAAATCAAACAACTTTTTCTTCATCTCCGCTCAGATCAAGGGGGGAATTTATATCAAAGAAGTTATTGGCATTCTTGAATTAACAAGGCATCAAACAAAACTTGACTACTGCCTACATGCCTTGAAAAAATGACATTGTTGAGCGATGCAATTGTATAGAGATAGAAATGGCTCACTACATGTTATCAACAACAAAACTAGAGAAATGATATTGGGTGAAAGTAGTCTAGACAGTTGATTTTATTCTCAATAGGGCACCAACAAATATTCTAAAGGATAAAATGCCTGAAGAGGTATGGAGTGGTAAAAATCCATCGATTTATCATCTATAAATGTTTGGTTGTACAACATATATGCATGTCCCAACTCAAAAGAGGAATGAAATCGAGTTAAAAACACTCTTGTGCATCCTATTGGTCCATATCACTACCTCCAAAGCATATCCTCTCAAGGATCCTAAGAGAATAGAGTCTACAAAAGTAGATATGTGGTTTGTGATGAGTCATTCTTTGAATCAGTGATACAAAAAGAAGAGTCAACACTAATTACCTCTCACCAATTGCTCTTTGAAATAGATGATGAGGAGACTTCTCAAAGTGAAGATGAGCTACAAAGGGAGTTGTTTGTTGATCTTAGAGAATTAGAACATACACCAGGTAGTTCTTCACATCATCAATGCAATTATTCACATCAACAATAGGGTTCCCATCCAAAGTGGGTACAAAGCACCATCAGAGATTTCCATACTTTATCCCAAGTTAGAATGAGAAGTCAAACAAGGAATGAGCTAAATTTTGCACTCATGGGTATAGTAGTTGATAGCTCCAAACTTGATAATGTTTCAAAATAACTAAGTCAAATATAGTGGAAGAAAGCTATAGATGTTGAGTATGACTCAGTTATGAAGAATCGAGCTTGGGAACTTGTTGATCTGCCTACAATAAAGAAATCCATAAGATACAAATGGGTTTTCAAAACTAAATATAAGGTAGATGGATCCATTAATAAACATAAAACATGACCTGTAATAAAGGGATATGATTATAAATAAGGTATTGACTATGAAGAGATCTTTGCACCCACTATAAAGATCAAGACCATCAGTATTGTTTGTGCACTGGTAGCACATAATGGATGGAAACTTCAGCAAATAGAAATCAAGAGTGATTTTCTTACTGGTGATTTGAAAGAAGAAGTAGACATGACCCAATCGGAAGGATTTGTTGATGAAAAACATTCTAAAGAGGTATGCCATCTCATAAAATCACTCTATGGAATGAAATAAGCTCCTAGGGCCTGGTACATCAAAATAGTTCATCACCTTTTGTAGCATGGTTTTACTTGTAGCCCCTCAGAATCTAACTTGTACATAAAGATGGTAAGGACATAAATTACCATTCTTGTTTTGTATGTAGATGATCTTGTGATCATTGAAAGTTTAGAATATCATGTTGATATTATAAAGAATGACCTCAAAAGATCTTTGGACATGACTGATTAGGGGATACTACATTACTGACCTGGCTTGGAGATATGGCAAAAATAGAATCACATTTTTATCTCCCAAATAAAATATGCCATAAAGTGCAGAAAGTCTGATTATAAACATCTTTCAACACCAACAGAGAAAGGTTTGCAACTCTCTCAATTCCAAGACTCACCTCAAGTGGATGTAACTTTCTATAGATAACTCATTAGGAGTCTCATCTACTTGACCTACACTAAACCAGACATATATTTTGTTGTGAGCTATCTCTCCATAATCATGTAGGAACCAAAGAAATGTCAATGGGTTGTAACCAACCATGTTTTGAGATATGTATGAGATAGACTTGAATATGGTCTGGGATACAAGAAGAATACTCAATTTTTCTTGCAGGGATACACCGATTTGAACTGCACAAGATCTGTTGATGATAGAAAGTCAACATCAAGTTACATATTTCACCCTGAATCTGGACCAATCTCATGGAATAGTAAGAAATAAATTGTTGTTGCTCTCTCATACACTAAGGCAGAGTATCGCATTATATGTGGAGTTGTGTGTGAGGTGATATGGTTACATTGCATTCTAGCTGAAATGGGCATTAGTGAAAAGAAGCCACCTATCATTCATTGTGATAATCAAGGTGCATTGAAGCTTCTAAAGAATCCTATTTTTCATGAAAGAATGAAGCACATAGAGGTCGAATGTCCCTACATTTGAGAGCAAGTCTTAAACCACCACATCTAGCTCCAATACTGCCCAATAGATGCACAAATAACATATATACTCACCAAATCCCTTAAAAATGTCAAATTTGAGCTGTTTAGTGAGTACATTTGTAAAAATAATGTAATAAAGAGGGAATGATGGTGTAGATATTCTATCATAGGAAATATTAGGATAAATATTACATTATTTTTAGGTATTAGATAATACCATTATAGTTTCTTGAAGTTTTCAGACTCCTCCCTTCCTGCGAGTCTATTACCATATTTTTGGAAAATCATTGTGTATATATTTTGTTGCATTTTCATGAATGAATCATTGAAATCTAGTTTGCTATTAGATTTTTGCAAGTTGAAAGAGCCTTAGACCTAAGAAAACTATCAATAACTTTTGAAAAAAGGATAAGCCCTCTTTTTTATACAAATCTCTCACCCAGAATATTCTTTCAAAATGATCGAGCTAGAAGACGCCCTTGATCACACCTGAAAGCTCATAAAATTGCAAGGAAATCATCCTGATAACTACTTGTCCATGTAATGATGAGATTTGATAACAAACCTTTGATCTCCTTGGCTGAAAATTCAGTGCTCTTGAGCTTGAGCGAGAATATTCCATTGGGAGAAAAACAAACTCTTGTCATTATGTGTAACTTTTTTGCCCTACCTTCAACTAGTTATTTACCCAATTGGAATCTTGTGGACAACTTTCCTCCTCCTTGTGCAAGCCAAAGAATGCCCCTTGATTTGTGATGATGGCATCAAACTACTCTAGTTGTGATGGAAGAAATGCAAGATCCATGGCCATTTGAAACATATCCTTCGAATGGTCCACCTTGGTCTCACAATCCCTGCAACAATTTTCTTCCATGAAAGTCTTTGGCATTAACCAAATATTGAAAAATGCAATATTTAACTTATTTTTATCTTTTTGCCTTTTGATTTTGCCCATGCTTCTTTTTATCTTTTACTTTTTAAGGTTGCCACAAACCTTAATAAAGTTATATAGAATATTTCGCTTTACTTTGCCTTGTGCAGGATTTTAGAATCCTTTTGCAATTTTGCATTGTTTGATCTTGCGGGATTTTGAGTTTCAAATGCAACTTTGCAATTCAATGAGAATCTCTAAATTCCACTGCACATTTACAAATTACAAATTCGTAGTTGCATTTTGAAGTTGTAAATCCACCCAAAATTTCCGCTGAGACTTGGGAACTTGGTTTGAAATTTATAAATTGCAAAATGAAAAGTTGAAATACAATTTTGTACTTCCGCTAAGAATCCCCACATGTTTTGGGGACTTATGTTGACTTTTCTACATGCATTGACCAGCAGGTGGCAGACATTGGCTTGCAATTTTCATGTTTGCAAACCTGAAAAGTTGCTTTTTAATTTGAAAGTTCCGCCACACACCTCGGAGTTTGGAAAACATTTTGCAACTTGTAATTATAAAACTTGCTTTTTGCCTTTGGATCTCTGCAGACCTCCCTTTGAGCCTTTCCAATGCTACAGACGATTCTTTCATCTCATTTAAAACTATACCCCCACAGGAAGGATCTACTACCTGCAAATTTCTATGTCTTATATGACCCATTTTTACTCCAACGAACAGTGCTCTTTTTGAGTGTTGAAACAATGTGTGGAAATCATGATGCAAGCCTGGATATGGATTTGACTTGTTTGTCTTGACCCAACAAATATATTCATACCTCCAAAATCCCCACTTTTTGAGACAAATACGTCCCTGTTCAAGCCCCACACCGTCACCAAGCTAGAGGAAAATGAATGATGGAGTATCTGCAACTGCCTCTATCTTGATATTCCGAAATTATTCAAGCGTCCAGTACTATATATGATCATCAACACCAGGAGTCCTATGCGCATATTCCTCCCACGGTGTATCAACGAGGATTACATCGAACTTTGTTCCAAACAATGAAGGAGAAAGTACAGTTTCACGTAGATCACATTTCAGATACATAGGAGGTCATGTACTTTTCGAAACAATTTCATCTTTGGAGGAACTCTTCCCACATTTGTCTTTTAACTAACCATGCATCAACTCATTGCTTGCAATGCTCTAGGAGGCAGTCGTAATAATATTTAAAATGTTCCAGATGAGTCCCCACCTAGCCTTCACGTGGCCTATGCTTCCCTTCATGGCGTCGCCACTCAACCTGCTAAGAACATGTGCCTCTACCCAAGTCGACGCCTTGAAAAACATTATTGTAGGTTGCCCGTAGATCTGGTAACCTTTTATTCAGTTTGCAATTTGAAATTTGCATTTAGACGTCGTTTTTGTTAGAAAAAATATTAAACTAAAAAAAAAAAAATGCAGTACACAGAAAATAACCCAGAAAAAAAATTATAACTTAAAACAAGAGAGACAGAGAAGCAATTTGATATGCTTGCTGCAAAATTGTCTTCATGCATTTTTATTGAAAGGAAATAGAAATATATACACAAAGCAGCAACTACAGAAAAAGAAACTAAACAAAGAAGGGAAACTTTCCCTGAAAGCTAAGATGGGAAACTTTCCCAAACACAAAAAGAAATATAGAAAATGTTAAGAAACATTCCCAACAAAAAATGACAAATCTGATTTTTATATTATTTTAACATCCTCCCTAAAATCTGATTTGTGGGATAGCTTCTCATCCCTAAAAGATTCTTCAGTTTATTGAAATCTTTTTCTTTCAAAGGTTTTGTCAAAATGTCAGCAACTTGATTTTGGACCTGCAATAAAAAAGTTTGATTTCTTTATTTTTAACCAGCTCTCTGATGAAGTGAAATTTGATGTCAATGTGCTTGCTTCTTCCATGAAAGACTGGATTTTTAGAAAGTGCAATCGCTGATTGATTATCACAAAATATAATTGTTTCTTCCATTTGAGGCTGCATCAAAGCTTCAAGCATCCTTCGTAACCAAACTGCTTGACAACCTGCTGAAGTCGATGCCACATATTCTACTTCTGCTGAGGACAATGCAACAATGGGTTGTTTCTTTGAAGACTATGAAATTACACCTGACCCAAAATTAAAAGCATACCCAGAAGTACTTTTTCTATCATCTTGATTTCCAGCCCAATCACTATCTGTGTAACCAGTTAACCTCAAAACACCCTTCTTTTCATAAAAAATTCCATGATTTGCAGTCCCTTTTACATACCTTAGTATTCTTTTACCACCTACTTATCAAGCTTACTACATACATGATATCTGGTCTTGTTGCAGTTAAGTACATTAAACTTCCAACCAAACTTTTATACAAAGTAGAATCTACCTTTTTGCTTTCATCATTTTTGCTCAACTTCAAACCCATGGCAATAGGTGTAATTGTTGGTTTGCTATTTTCCATCTTGAACCTTTTCAAAATGTCATTTGCATATTTTTCTAGTGAAATGAAAATTCCATCACTATTTTGTGTTACTTCAAGACCAAGATAATAGTGCAACAAACCAAGATCAGTCATTTCAAATTCACTCTTCATTGCCATTGAAAATTCTCTAAGCATGTTTTCATTATTCCCGGTATAAAGCAAATCATCAACATAAATACAAACTATCATAACATCTCCTTGCTGATTTTGTTTTATGAATAAGGTGGGCTCATAAGGGCATTTTCCAAAAACATTTAAAAAAAAAAATGATTAAATCCTTTCATACCAAACTCTAGGTGCTTGCTTTAAACCATACAAAGCTTTCTTTAGTTGGAGCACCTTACCTCTTTGACCTTTAATCTCAAAACCATGTGGTTGCTCAATATAAATTTCTTCCTCCAATACACCATTTAAGAATTATGATTTTACATCCATATGAAAGACTTTCCAACCCTTTTGTGCTGAAAGAGCTAAAATCATGTGAATAGTATCCATTCTAGCAATAGGTGCAAAAACTTCATTATAATCAATACCTAATTTTTGTTTGTAGCCCTTTACTACCAATCTGGCCATGTATTTATTCACTTTACCTTGCTCATTGTACTTTGTTTTATACACCCACTTTACTCCAATTGGCTTCTTATGCTCAGGGAGATCTGCAATTCCCCAGGTTTGATTCTTTTCTATGGCTGCAATTTCTTCATTCATAGCTTTAATCCATTTATCATCATTTATAGCTTCTTCAAATGTAACATGATCACTATTAGCAAAAAATGCAAAATGACAAAGATCTTCATTTGCCTCTGTTGTTTCTTTATATATGTCAGACAAACTCCTTGTTTTCTGCCACCTTTTTGGAGATTCTGAGGTGGATAATGGAGAACTACTTGATGAAACATGTCTATGACTTGGTGGAGATGAAGAAGAACCTCTTCTTAGTGCTAACTGTTGAATGCTACTACTGTTGGCTCCTGTGTTAACAACTGAAATTTGTTGTTGATTTGTAGCTCTATCTTCAATGTTAACTGTTTGATATTTCTCTTCCAATTTCCAACACCACTCCTGATCTTCAAGAAAATTCACATCTCTACTTATCACCAACTTTTTTGTCTCTAGATTGTACAACTTGTATGCCTTGGATTCTTCACTATATCCAACAAAGATACATTTTTTTGCCTTATCATCCAATTTCATTCTAAGTGCATCTGGAACATGAGAATAAGCAATACAACCAAAAAATCTTAAATGACCTACCCGGGGTTTGTATCCTCCCAAGCTTCTTCTGGTGTCATGCCCCAAACTGAGTTCGTGGGACATCTATTCAAAATATAACCTGCACAACAAACTGCTTCTGCCCAAAAAACCTTAGGTAAATTTTTAACATTAAGCATACTCCTTACCATATTTAAAATTGTTCTATTTTTTCTCTAAGCTACACCATTTTGCTGAGGTGTATACCTTGTTGTTAACTACCTTTTTATGCCCTTTTCAATACAATAATTATGAAAATGATGTGAAATATACTCTCTACCCCTATCAGTCCTCAAAATTTTGAGAAAATAACCACTTTGCTTCTCAACTAATTCTTTAAATTCTCTAAATTTCTTCAAAGTATCAGACTTATTTTTCAAAGGATACACCCAAAGTTTCCTACTATAGTCATCAATAAATGTCAAAAAAATCTCATACCAGATAATGAAGTAACCACAATTGGTCCACATAGATCTAAGTGAACTAACTCTAATGGCTTTGAATCTCTCCAAGAATCCCTTACTGGAAAGGGTTCTCTAGGGTGCTTTCCAACAATACAACCTTCACATTCTTCATCTAGTCTATGGATAAATGGTAAACCTGTTACCATGTTCTTTTTATACAAAAGATTTAGTCCACCAAAATTCAAATGACCAAACCTAAGATGTCATAACCACTGTGTGTCTTTTACAAGAGCACTAAAACTTAAATGCATATTGTTTCTGATACTAAGAGAAAACATCTTATTAGCAGTCATGGGTATTTTGGTTATCAGCTTGTTTTTACCATCAACAATAATGCATGAACCATTTTCAAATTTGATAGTGTGGCCTTTTTGCACAAGTTGACCTACACTTAACAAGTTATGCTTTAACCCTAGTACATAAAACACATCACCAACACATTTTTTCTCACCTTGTCTTGTTGTGATTAATATCCTCCCTTTCCCCATGACCGGTGCAATTGTATTATTTCCCATCTTGACTTCAGATTTGATAGACTCATCCAAATTTTGAAATAACTCTTTGTGTCCTGTCATATGATTACTGCACCCACTGTCAACATACCATTTGTCATCATTTACTTCCTCCTTTGTGCTGCATATTAACAAGACATATCCTTCCTGCCCTTCACCTTCATTTGCATATTGGGCTTCTTGTTTA
Organism: Torreya grandis; assembly: GCA_037957365.1. Lineage (NCBI taxonomy): Eukaryota > Viridiplantae > Streptophyta > Pinopsida > Cupressales > Taxaceae > Torreya > Torreya grandis. Next base: position 371,820 of record JARHVA010003747.1, on the reverse strand, counting down.
CTTTCATCAGCAAATTTTTTTCTACATTCATATGCAAAATGTCCATACTTTTGACAGTAATAACATTATAAAGATGATTTATCATACCTCTGAAAACCTCTTCCTCTTTGTTGAAAATTTGCTCTGACTCTACCTCTTGCTTGAGTGAAACCACAATTTTCTTCATCACTTCTATTGCCTCTTTGACCTCTGCCTCTTTGTTGAAAACGTCCTCCTCTTCCTCTTTGTGCTGAAGATGATTCTGGTGTTGTTTCTTTTTCTTTAAAAGATACCTTGCTCTTTAAAGCTTTCTCAAGTGGCTCCTTTGTTGATTTATTTATTCTATGTTCAGGTGTGTACAATGAACCCATAAGCTCATCTACAGATAAAGATGTTAGATCTTTTGATTCTTCAATAGCTATAACTGCAGGATCATATTTTTCAGGGAAACTTCTTAAAAAAATTTCAACAATTTTTTGATTAGTCACAACCTCACCATTTGATTTCATCTGATTAACTATACCCATTGTACGAGTAAAGAAATCTCCTAAACTTTCTGAATCTGACATTTGTAAAATTTCAAAATCTTTTCTAAGCATTTGAAGGCAAACTGTTCTTACTTTTTCTGTACCTTGAAATGATTGTGCAAGGAGATCCCATGCTTCTTTGGCCTTTGAAGTCGCTGTAACTCTTGGAAGAAGAGTTTCATCAAGACCCTGCACTATGAACAATAATGCTTTCTGATCTTTTTTCTGATTATCCCGCAGTAAATCCCTTTCATTTTGTGTGAGGACTACTAATGCTGTTGCATCTACTGGTTCTGAATACCCATTCTGCACAAGATCCCATAGCCCCTGTGACCTGAACAAAATTTTCATCTGAAAACTCCAAAAATCATAATTTTTTCCATTAAATTTAGGAATTTGTAGCTGTGTACTGTTAGCATTTGTTGTCATTTTGAATTGGCTCTGATACCATATGTTAGAAAAATATTAAACTAAAAAAAACAAATGCAGTACACAGAAAATAAATCAGAAAAAAAATTATAACTTAAAACAAGAGAGAGAAGCAATTTGATATGCTTGCTGCAAAATTGTCTTCATGCATCTTTATTGAAAGGAAATATAAATATATACACAAAGTAGCAACTACAGAAAAAGAAACTAAACAAAGAAGGGAAACTTTCCCTAAAAGCTAAAATGGGAAACTTTCCCAAACAGAAAAAGAAATACAGAAAATGTTAAGAAACATTCCCAACAAAAAAGGACAAATCTGATTTTTATATTATTTTAACAGTTTTTCCCTCAAGACATTCCGCTATCGGGTTTGGAAAGTTGGTCTGCAATTTGCAATTAACAACTTCCAAAGTTGCAATCATACAGTGTGATATCCGCCAAAATCCCCCCTGCCTGTCCCTTTTCACATGGTGAACACCTTGCCGTGGGTTTCGGGGATTCGATGGCAATCTGTAATTTACAATTTCAAACTTGTTTTCTTTGTTTTTTTTCTCTGCGTAGAATGTCTACCGACTCGCCCTTTTTCCACGTTGACCGGTGCGTGGTGGAGATGGGACTACATATTGCAAATTGTAATTTCGAAATTTACTTCCACCAAGCATTTCCACTGTAGACTTGGGACACTCGTGTGCAAATCGCAACTTGTAATTTGTTGATGATTTTCAAGCTGTGATTTCTACATATTGCAACTTTGCAATATGTAACGTTATACTTTTATTTAAAAAATCCGCCAAGCCCCGCCAACCCTATGCGTTGACTCATTGACTTTTCCACGTGGGCTGTTCATACTGCTTTGGCGTGGGCTTTAGAAAACCTATGTGGGATTTTAATCATTCATGTGGGCCTCCCTAAAATATTTAGGCGTCCCTTTGTAAGCCCTACGTTGACTCCCCTGGTGACGGAACTTTGAATACATTTAGAATTTGCAAACTACAAATATGTAAAGTTGTAATTTCCATTAAAATCTCCACTCTACATTTTTTTTTAATGAAAAAGTTAAATTTAATCATTTATTTTTATTTTTATAGCACTTAGTTATTTTTGAATATTTTTGGTATGATAATGTGATAGACCTTGCAAATTAAAATGTGCCAAAAGATATGAAAATGGTTAAGCGTTAGTTAAAACTAGGATTAAAGGTTCTTCACAACATAAATATGAGAGTGTTGTTTTTATAACTTGATTGCGAAAATAAGATTCGGATGTCCTGAATGGACAAACTAGTTGGGCAGATTTAAACACTAACATTGGCTCTCACATAGGGATGTAAACCCCTGTAGGTGTGTAAAGCACCCTAGATAACAAGATGAGGTGCCAATCCCATGGGCCATGGAGTCAAAATATCGATAATTTCTTAACAAACACCCATGGAGACCCAATAAAAGAATGGTAGACTGAAAAAAATAGATCAGGATGATATGAGAATGAACACACAACAAAAAGAACAAAAAAAACTATACAAACAAGGGGCAATATAAAGGGGCAACAAAGCAACAAAACTATACATTGTACATCACCTTACACAAACATGGATTTATTTGACGAAGTGTTTTAGATGTCTGCCATTAACTAGCAATTCCAGTAATTCACCATCACTTAATTTATTTTACTCTTACAACAGTGTGGTGGCCAATATGAGGCTAATAAATCTTTGCTTTTGCCTGAAAGGTTTCATGCTAGGTTGTAATGGGATGACGTGTAGAAACAGATCCTCTCTATATGCTTTTAGCTCTAGATAAGACCAAGCCAAACAATCTTGGTACTACTTCAACAGCTATATAAAAGTCATGACCAATCACATTATAGGAATAGGAATGGAGGCGAGTCATTTAGAATTACACCTAGTGGGTGGACAATCGTTGGTCATTTATTATTCTCCCTAGCTATTTATCTTATTTATACTTAATAATTTATTCTTTTCAAAAGACAAACTTTAAGAAATAATAAATAATATGAATTCCGGTACTTTAAATGAATTATGATCTATTTCCTCTATTTATATAAATTCAATATGTCATATGTGATCATAATATATAAATTCAATATGTCATATGTGATCTTAATAAAGTAACACAACATAGTAAAGTTAAAAATTCAACTCTACTACCTTGCAATATCAAATTATTACAATTTGGCTTTTTTCTTTAAATTACTGAAATTGAAATTGGAGTTGAAATACATGTACCATGACCTCATACTGTTATTTTTCTCATTATTTGGTCTCCAATTTTTTTTAAAATGATATTAAATGAAGACATGATTTGGTATTATGTTCAACTCGGCCACCCTCACATTAATTGCACATTGTTTTTAAGGGGGTAATGATGAATCCTTTGAATGTTATTCTAATTTACTCATTATATAATTTATTGAATATCATCCCAATATTTTTTCTATAAATAATACCAAATTTTATGATTTGCCATTTATTCTTATTTAACTATATCCCAAGAGATAAATTGGGAGAGATCACACCAGGTTATAATCAAGTAACAATAATAGGCTCACATTGAAAATAACCTACAAGATAAATCAATAAACAATTATCAAATAAGCCAAGAATATATGTGTGTGTGTGTGTGTGTGTGTGTATACACACATATATATGTATATACACATACATATATATATGTGTGTGTGTGTGTGTGTGTGTGTGTACACACACATATATATCTATATGTGTGTATACACACATATATATATATATATACATATATACACATACATATATATGTGTGTATATATACATGTGTGTATATACACACAAATATATGTGTGTGTGTGTATACACACACGTATATATGTATATATACACATACATGTATATACATGTGTGTATATATACACATGTACATATACACACACACATATATACACATACATGTACATGTATATATATATATATATATATATATATATATATATATATATATATATATACACGTACATATACACACACATATATACATGTGTGTATATATACATGTACATATACACATATGCACGCACGTACGCACAAACACACACACACACACACACACACACACACATATATACACGCGCGCGCACACACACACACACACACACACACACACACACATATGCATATATTCTTAAATCAAATGAAGTCATAATAGAACTTTCCAAGGTTGGAACAATTTCACACTAGAACAAACAAAAAGTATGCAATATATAATTGAAAGAGAAAATAAAAATAAAAAATAATACAGACAATCTAACCACTTTCATTAAATACAAATAATTATACATTATTTTTTTTTAATAGTAAACAAGATCCACAGATCTTTGTATATATACACATCCTTCAATAAGTAGGGAATAATGCTTGAAATGTAAATGTCACAAATAAAGGAAGTACAATTAAAAAAATAGATCATCAGATCATTTCATATAACTTCATCCTTAAACATAATAAAAAGGAAAAAATATTGTAAAAAAATATTACTTTAAGATAATAAAAATTACAATTAATCATTACATAGTTTGATTTTTTTTTTTGAAACTATTTTTTTCCCTTTGATCTTACTCCTACTAGTATATACATCTATGTCCTCCCACACTCTTTTAAATATTTTAACATCAATTATTCATTTTGAAACTTTTTATTTCACAGAAATTATTATTATTTCCTTAATGACAATGTCTCTAGCCTCTACATAACATTGAATCTGTACATATGATCACTAAGAATTACAACTTATCATTCACATAAATATGTTAAATGATAGAAAACAAGATTTCCATTATACAATCTCAACGACCACGTATTCTAGTATCTTTTATTTTTTCATTCATTTTCATTGTGATCACCCTCCATTTGACGCGCTTTTAATTTATTTATTCATTGTCTCTACCTACCATATCTTATTAACATGTGAAAAAGTTTCCCTTCTTTTTTTACCTAGTTTTACAAATGTGATATGTTCACTTTAATTCAAGTTATAAGTGTAGAATATGACCTCTATTTATTATGGAGTGTTGGTTGTTATTGAATTTAATATTATGTTAAGTTTATTATTGGTATTGTATTGGCTCGACTAAAATATTATCTTAATTGATAATGTGAAAACTCTCATTAATTTATCTTATTATTGGTATAATATTTTCACCATCCCTATCATTTATATATAAACAAGATATCTTATAGTACATCTATAATATGACAAATATAAATCTATAATATTAATAATAAATACCATAAAAAATAAAAATAAATAAATCTTCATAAAAACCATCATTTCAATTAAAAATTAAATTACACATTATTATTTTATATAATTGAAATATTAAAATCCTATAAAATAATTAGAAGTATACAAATGATTTTATAAAAACATATTAATGTTTACATATTTTTTAATATATATTTCTTTATAAATTAGAATCATAAAATAATTTAAAAACACTTAAAAGTCCATAATATAATAATAGCTTCAAAAAGACTCAATAATTCACAAACTAATGGCGTTACATTTGAGAAATAAATGACGAGGGAGAGCACTACATTTCAGAAATAAAAAATGTAATTGAAAAAGTATGCCAGAAGATTTAATTAAGTTTTATTTATTTTTAGTTAATCATGTTAATTAACGTATGGAGAATATCTTACTTTTTACAATAATTTATTTGAATTCACTTCTATTCTTCCATATTAACTATCAACGTAAGTTGTTAAATTACTACATTACGTCATTCTCTACTAATATCATTTTCACAAGATGAAAATATATAATATTAAATACATCTAAAGAACAAGCGCTGTTTTTAACCCTAACAAGAGCCATTTCCCTGCTATATTAAAAATATTAAATTATACATAAACCTCAAGCGAATTTCTATGTATGAAGTAAATTTATAGAAATAAAACTACATCATTATGAGTGAATGAAAACGGATTTAAGGACAAGGCAAGGCCAATATGGAGACAACTTTACGTTATAAAGTAGGATGCTTTTGAAATCTGAATTTTATGAATAAAGTATGATTTGGTGGCAATAAATTCATCAAGAGGACAACATTAATGAATTATCCGTGGGTTTAGTTTAGAGTCCATCTTTAAGACGACATAAAGGTTCATCTCTAGGTTAACTTTTAGGTTTTGTCCTCGGGTCTCTTTACAAATCGTCTTCCGTTGAAATTAATTTAAAAAAATATTGTTAGAAAATTGAGTTTTTAAATTAATTAATAAATTTATTAATTTATTGACATTTAAAATGTTGTATTAAGTAAATAGTATTTTATTTATTAGAATATAATATGTTATGTAGGTTTTCGATCAAGAATGTTTCAATATGTATTTAATTTGATATTAAAAAGATTTTCAATTATGAGAATATTTTTTTCCTAATAAATTTCATTTGAAAATATAATTTCACAAATAAGATTTAAAGGTAAATCACTATGAACAATTCATACATACAATATCACTGACAAACTCTATTTAATTTAAAAATCTCAAACCTTGTCACATTTACAAAATAAAACTTAAAATGTTTAGTATTTAACTACTTTATTTTAAAAATTTATAATAGAATCATCAAATATTTATATATCAAACAAAAGAATAAGTGTCATGATTATCGACGTAAGCATAATGATAAAAAGCCTTGTGATGGATTCAAATCATCACTCTTCTATTAGAACTATATTAAACTTGAATTTCTAAAAAAATAATTAAAATATAATGAATTCATCCCTTATTTCAATGGTTGCACTCAACATAAGGGTGAGATGGAATTAAAAATATTAACTCTAATACACAATATTTACTTAAGTTGATGTATCTATCGATAAAACCTAATTCAAATCCTTTAATATTTTGACAAATCCAATATTATTATTTAAAAATTTCCAATGCTAAAATATACATACTTTATATAATTCCTCCCTTCTTTTCTCCCTTATCATACAAAATCCAAGTTGTGGTTATTGTTAACGATCTGATTTTAGACTTACATTAGAGGCAAAATTAGGGTATCCCTAGGAGGCAAGGCTAGGGTACCTTTAGATGTGATATTATTGTCTCTTCATCATATAACATTTAGGTGACTTTAAAGGGGAGTTTAGGATTATATTAGACGTAATATTTGGGTGTCTCTATTAGCTGACGTGGAGATGACATATTTTCCTGATTTTGGATTAAGGGCTTCGTATTTATTTTAAGCAAGTGATTTTGAGGTGTCCCTAAATACAATATTGTTACCATTATTGATACAAAATTTTCCCTTATATAATATTGATGTGGGATAAAATTGAATAAAATCAAGACCCATAAAATTAATTATGATAAAATAATGTGATTTAAGAATTAATTTTATATAATTGAGATCATTTTAAATAATTATTTTATTAACTATAGGGGGGATGAAAGTAGGATAAATTGAACCCTCTAAACCTAAATTATAAATCTTAATGTTATTATGACATTTTTTAAATTTTTATCGAGTCCTTTATTTAATTAATCATTTGATTGGTTGCATGGAGGACTAATGGAGGCAGAAAACTTCGTGGCTATTATACATAGACTTCCTCTTATACATACGCATTAAAAATGGAAATTTTAACATTTATATAATTTATGGTTAATTTATTTTGAGTTAGTGAAATTACCACTTCAATTGACTTATGTCTTGCCACTTATGAAAATGTTTGTTCATAGTCTATGTTATATATTTTAGTAAGGCCTTTTTAGCTAGATGTGGCTAATGTCTTTTAACTTTACCATGACTATTCTACTTAGTCTTGTAGACACATTTAGTAAAAATACACTTCTTCTCATGTCAAAGTTATATAAGTTCCCAAGTATCATTCCTATGAATGGAATCCATTTCTTCTTGCGTTACGTTCACCCAAACATCATTAGTTAAAGCTTCTTTAAAACAACATTGTTCACAATAAACTCATGTCAATAGAGCATAGTTTACTATCTAACCACTTTGACCTTATTTTATGTGCATGACTTCTTACATTATGATATAATTCACTTGGGTTTATATCTTTCTTGAATAACTTAAAACTCAAGCTGAAATTGAAATTAGAATATAAGAAAAAGGCTAGTGTTTGTTTGGTAGAGTATATATGGCATTTTTAATAAAATTGGGGCTTTTGTACCTATGTATAATGCGATCAACTCCAACACCTACAAAATTATAAAAAATGCTTCCTACCTTTGACACCCCAAACTCTGATGACTACATAAATGAGCTACATCCCTGATAAGAAGTAACAACATTGGCACTTTAGACTAAGGGAGTAGTTTCCATATGTGGTAGTCAAAAAACCCAACACTTGCATAGAAGGGATGCAACCACAACACATTCACCTTCTATGGGAACTAGCTAGCATCCTAGCAGCAAGACTTCAAGATGCGCGTATAGAAATCAATCCTAGTATAATAGGATCTTAAAAAAATGTTATAAATCCTTAACATAAGAAATTTCAACCATGGAATCATTCCAAAACCTATAAAAAGTGAAAAGGGTCCTCCAAACTCCGTGGATGGTCCAAAGAACATCATATTTAAACCAATGAAGTGTGAAACTATTCATTGAGAAATTGGATGGATTTTTGTGGTGATATCACTCCCACATCAATCAATCCATCAAAAGGGGTGGACTCATCTTACCCCTTATCCCCCTAGTCACATTTAAAATTAAGCCTTTTGTCATAATCAACACAAAGGGGGATTAACGTTTCCTCTTAAAATTTGGCCAATTTATTTACACACCCTATTTTTTAATGCAAATTGGAGAGCATTAATTTTTGCTAGTAAGAAACATTTAATCACACATAACTTGAAACATATTTCTTATTTTGAGGTTCCATTTTTTTAAAGCGTGATTTTTTTGAGCTCTACACATTGGTGATATTATAATGCCTTATAAAATTGAACCTATATAGATTCAAGGGGTGTCATATTCCTAGTCTATAACACACACAACTCAGCACATACTTCCTTTCTACACCATAGATCTCAATTATGTTTTGATTCTTATACCATTAAACTATCATGAGTTGAAAGTCTAAGTGAAAATCTTCTTGATGAACATAGTCTTACACTAAATCATAATGGGTATAGAAATAGAACCGACATTTGAATGAGAGAAGTTGAAGTGGTTAAATTGATATGATAAAGCTTACAGTCTATTGTACATGTATAGGTATCCATACTTAATATTTCATTATGAATATTAAACATATCCAAATTAAGTATGGTCCACATTAGAAAAATTCTTTGGAAAGGAGGACATCATGAGTTATCATTAGTTAGAGAATGAACTCATCCTTTTGAACATAGGTGATTTTGATATGATTCAAGACATCATCACCAAGTTCAAATCACTAAGATTATAGTTGAAACTTTGTAGCATTGACACAAATAATGATCAACTAATTCTTTCCATCCTTGCCAAATAAAGATGTAACTATTATGTCTTTTCTCATACCTTCCACACCACCAAGTTTGCTATTGGAGATACATGGATCATGTCATCCTTGGATAATTTCTCTACTACCTTGACTGAGGAGAAAGACAAACTCATTCAAATGGGTACACAAAAGTCTTCCAAATATCATACATTAATTTTGAGTCATGAAAAATAGAAGGATTCAAGTAGAAAATAGAAGAAACAAAAGAAGAAAGACCTAAAACATCTTGGATTATTAACAAACTGAGAATGATTTTTCATTTATTAAAAACAATACAATACATATCTATTTAAACATAGCAATGGATTTCTCTAAAAATTGGTGAACCTTCCATACTAATCATATGCTGAGTTGTCTCTATAATTCTAAAAATAATGTAATATCATTATATGTTGTTATTCTAGTTTGGCAAGTATTGTCAAGAGACTTTAAAAGGGCTCGTAATTCATCTATGTTGTGCTATCATTCCTAATGGGTAGGAGGTGGAGAGAGTTCCATGTTGTGTTGTCATTCACCACTTATGACATTACTTATAAAAATGTACTCCATAAAAATTTCAAATTTTACCTTCCCAAGAGATTTTGTAAGTATATTTACTATTTGTGCATCTATAGGGTAGTACTAGAGCTGGATATGATGGCTTAAAACATGTTCTCAAAATGCAGTGACATTCTACCTCTATGTGTTTTATCCTTTCATGATAAAAAATATTCTTAACAAGTTTTAACACACCTTGATTGTCATAGTGAATGATGGGTGGCTTCTTTTCTTCATATCTTATATCTGCTAGTATGCGATATAACCATGTCACTTCACACACAGCTCCACATACGACATGATATTTTACTTCAATGGATGAAAGAGAAATAACATTTTGCTTCATACTAATCCATGATATTGGTTTAGATCCAAGATGAAATATGTATCATAATGTTGACTTTTTATCATCAATAGATCTAATGTAGTCCGAATCTATATATCTCTATAAGAACAATTGATTATTCTTTTTGTACTTCAGACCATGCTCAAGTGTACCTCAGGCATATCTTAAAACATGATTTACTACTATCAAATGACATTTCTTTGGTTCCTGCATAAATCTGAAGAGATAACTCATAACAAAACATATATCTATTCTTATGTAAGTCAAGTAGATGAGACTCCCGATGAGTTGTCTATATAGAGTTGCACCTACTTGAGGTGAGTCTTGGAATTGAGAAAGTTGTAAGCCTTTCTCCACTAGTGTTGAATGTGGCTTACAATCTGACATTCTATACTTTTCCAAGAGTGTCTTAGCATATTTGATTTGAGAGATATAAATGTTATTCTATTTTTCCCATATCTTCAATCTAAGAAAATAGTATAGTAGCCCCAAATTAGTCAAGTCAAAGGATCTTTTGAGGTCATTCTTCATAATATCAACCTGATCTTCTAAGCTTCCTATGATCACAAGATCATCTACATATAGAACAAGAATGATGATTTCTGTTCCAAACATCTTTGTATACAAGTTATAATCCAAGGGGATATGAGTAAAACCATGCTACAAAAGGTGATCATCTATTTTAGTGTACCATGCCCTAAGAACATGTTTTAGTCCATAAAGTGTTCTAATGGGTTGACATACCTTTTTAGGATGTTTTTCATCAAAAAATTCTTCTAGTTGGGTCATGTATACTTCTTCCTTTAGATCACCATTAAGAAAATCACTTTTGACATTTATCTACTGAATTCATCATCCCTTCCATGCTACGAGTACACAAACAACTCTGATAGTCTTGATCTTTGTAGTGGGTCCAAAAGTTTCTTCATATTCACTGCCCTCTTTCTAAGCATATCCCTTTGCTACTAGACATGCTTTATGTTTATATATAGATCCATCTACCTTGTATTTTGTCTAAAAAACCCATTTACAACCTATGGCTTTCTTTATTATAGGTAGATCAACCAGTTCCCAAGTTTTATTCTTGATGAGTGAGTCATACTCAACATCCATCCCTTTCTTCCAATGAGGTTGAGTTAAAAGCTTCATGAACATTCTTAGGTTTGGAGATATCAACTATTGTACTGATAAGTGTAAAGTTTAACTCATGTCTTGTTTGACTCCCTATTCTTACTCTACATGAATGAGTGTCTCTACTGGTACCTAGTACTGACTTCGAATGAGAACTTTGTTGTTATTGTTGTTGTTGTGATGAACTACTTGGTGGACGTGAAGAACTATCTGGTGGATGTTATAAATCTCCAAGATATATATATATATCTTCTTATGGCTTTGGAGGATCTATTTCTCCAAGATCAACATACAGCTCTCCTTGTGGCTATAAAGTTTCCTAACTATCTAACTTAGGAAGTAATTTGTGAGAAGTGATTGGTCTTGATCCATCATTATGCACCATTGACTCAAAAGATGACTTGTTCAATACCACATCTTTACTCTCATATATTTTTCTCATTTCTAGATCCTTTAGATGATATGCCTTTAAGGTAGTGTTGTATCCTAATAGGATGCATGGGAGTGTTTTTGACTCATGTTTCTTCTTGTTCTTGGCTGGTACATGCATATAATCTATGCAACCAAACACATGTAAATGAGAAATCAAAGGCTTTATACCACTCCATACCTATTATGGCATTTTATCCTTTAATAGTTTTGTTGGTGCTTGGTTAGAAGATAAACAATAGTTTGGACTGCTTCTACCTAATAGTGATTTTCCAGCTTAGTTGTTGATAACATACAGTGAGCCATCTCCATCACAGTGCAATTGCATCACTCGAAAACACCATTCTACTAGGGTCTGTAGGGAGCAGTCAAATTTTGTTTTATACATTGCTAGTTTAGGAATTCCAAGAATTTATTTGATGTGAATTCCCCCCCTCAATCTAAGTGGAGGTGAAGTAGAGGTTATCCTATGTCCTTCACAACCTACAGATAAAATATCTATAAATGATAAAGTGCTTCACTCTTCTTTTTCTTCTTCTTCAGGGAGAATACCCACATCTTTTGGGAGTAGTCATCCATAAATAACTAGAAGTACTTGTATCTTGAGAATGAATTTTGTAGTAGACTGCACAGATCAGTGTGAATGACCTCTAATCTTTTTTTAGCATGAAATGAGCTTCCTTTGAATGGATCCTTATGTTTTTCACCTACAAGGAAACTTGAAAAAATGGGAAAGGAAATGGATAGCTTGGGAAGTACACATACCATCCCTTTAGTACTTAACTCATATAATGAACTGGCAAATAAATGACCATACTAGTAGTGACAGAGGGCAATGGATTCTACTGTTGAGGTAGATAATGCTACTGCAAAAGATTAAACAACATCTAGAGCAAGTAATTAATCTTTAATAAAATATTTAGCAATAAATTTACCTTTTCATGATATCAAGCAAGTTTTGATGCCATTTTTGATAAGAAATTCCACCTTCAGATGGTTATTTAGAAGCTAGCTAACTAATAAGAGAATCGACGTCAGTCTAAGAACCTACAATAACTTTGTAGTGTAAATTTTCATGTTATAAGAGGAATGACAACTTGTATTATTCCTTCTATGATGTACTCTTTATCATTTGTGATCCTAACCCAATCTCCAGTGGGTTGGTCCGTTAATGAATCGAACATCTTCTTATTGTTTGACATATGTTTGGTGGCACCAAAATTGATTAACTAGATATTCTTTATGGGTTGCAAGGTCTGGGAGACTAGTACCAAGTTCGTATCTTCATCAGATATATCTTCATCAAATATATCATCTTATTGAGTAGTGAGATCTCCCTTCTACTTCCATTATCAGGGACATTTTTTTGATTTTTGAGAATCATCTCACTTTGATGTGCTGGTAGACCCTTGTTTTTTGGTATTATACCAACTGTTGTCTATGCCGTAAGTATTGGCTCAAAAAATATGATACCATTTATTTGAATTTAGAGATTCCTCATGTCGAGACTGTAGTTGTAGCTACTATTTCTATGGATGTTTCTCTGAAGGCCCTTTATGGAACTTCTAACCTTGTTGCATTTTTGAGATAAGATCTTTATCTTTGAACTCATCTTGGAATAAGTTGATAGCTTATTCTTACTATAATATGTTCACAATCTCTTTGAATGATACTGATTGTTTGGTGACATTTAGTGTCATGATGAATACTTTGAGTTTGGAAGGTAGTCCTCTCAAGGTAATCTGGACCAAGAGATCATATTCTACCTTCTCACCGAGTGCTAGTAACTCCATCCATATTTTAGCCACTTGACGTAAGAATTCCTCAACTTTATCATTAGACTCCATGGTGATTGTGTGAAATATTGATTGTAGATGGAAGATATTCATCTTATTCTTTGCATTATTTATGGTTGCTAATTTTTACCATGCTACCTTTGGATTATTAACATCCCTGATATGTGGTTTGACATCATCAATGATGTTTAGCATGATTATCATCAAGGATTTGGTAGTATCCTTATCATACTTTTCATGTTTATTAATATCAGTGGGAGTTTGCTCATCTCCTTTCACGATTCCCCATAGTCCTTCGAATAAAGGATTATGCCCATCTTTGTTTTCCATGCAGCATAATTTGGGCATTTGATAGAAGTAACTTTAGAGTAGAGATCTCTTAAAAAAAATTATTTTATTATTTTTATAAAATTTTAGAAAAATAAGATTTACTATATGTACCTTGTTCAGGGTTTTTGTTTTTTCTCTAATCTTTTTCTGCTATTTTGTCTTGGATAACTCAACTGATACACTCATGTTTCCTTCAAATGTGATCTTTCTTCCACAAGTGTCTAACATATTTCTTGGTATTATGGACCTCAGGGGTGGATACTTGTACTTTTGTATAGACTACTTTACCAACAATTCACTCAAGTTTTGTCCATGATTTACTTCTATGATTGGCTATGTTTGCATGCAATCTTATTGACTTGTAAGAAAATAGCTTCTCCTTCTGGTCCACTTCATAAGATTCAGTTCTCAACTTACTATAGAACCTATAATATGTTGGCTAAAACATGTAAACATTATAGGTTCGGTTGCTCCTTGAACTGCCTTTTTCTATGTCATTGGCCTTGAAACTAGCTACGTATTAAAACTATCATTAATTTCTAGATGAACATAACACAATCACCAAAATTAAGCAAGGTTGATTCAGATGGATCATTCCTTGAATAGATACACTATCACTATGATAACAGATCTCCAAGTATAAATTAGTAATATTTAAAATGGCTGCATACCAAAAAGATTCCTTCTACACTATCTTGTATGGAATGAGAATGAATATTTCAATATTCCTTGCCTGACTAGTGTGTCAATCTCCTCTTTGAATTTAGGAATCTTTGCTTTCCACCAAATCATTGTACTTTCTCCAAGTCACTATGCCAATCTTTGATCAGGCTAATCACTACTCTCACCGATTACAATTTCTATGCTTGAAGTTACTGCTCTTTCTATGCAACTTTGATACCAATTCTTAGATTATTATAAAACTAAGAATGATTTTTCATTGATTAAAAATAATATAATACATATTCATTTATATATAGCGATGGAGTTATCTAGAATTGGCAAACCTTCCATACTGATCATATACTAAGTTGTCTTTATAATTCTAAAAATAATGTAATATCTTTCTACGCTGCTATTCCAACTGGGTAAGTATTTTTTAGAGACTTCTACAGGGCTAATGATTTCTCTATGTTGTTCTGTCATTCCTGATGGGCAAGAGGTCAAGAGAGTTCCATGCTACACTACCAAAACAAATAAAGGGTCATAAATATGATGCTAACCTAAAAGCATTAAAAGAGTCATCCTCTTCAAATATAAAATCCAAAAAAGAGTGACTTTTGTATGACTATTACAATAAATATAAGCATGATGAAGCCAAATGCATGAGGAAGTAGATAAACCAACAAACATAAATTCTCAAGAAGCATAACATCAATATCCTTTACTCTTCTAATCAGAGTTCATCAACATAGGAGTCTTCTAAGGAAAAATATATAAAGAAGGGAAAAGATAAAGACAAATCACTTGTTATGGTTACATCACAACTTTCCACTTGTGTAACTGATTCTAGTGCCTTGCACCACATGGCATTATCACAAGACATGTTTTCATCCTTGGAGTCTTGTTTTATGCCTTCCATATTATTAGGCAGTGATACTTTGGCTAAAGTTAGTGGGAGTGGATATTTTGACCTAAATTATTAGACATTTCATGATGTTCTGTGTGTTCCCTCATTATCCACCAATCTCTTATCTATTTTATAGATAAATCACATTGGTTTGTGCAAGAGAGTTAATTTTACACTAAATTATGTGGTCACTAAGAATTAAATAGTGACTCCATAGTTATGTTTTGGAAATTAAATAACTAATCATGATTGTATACTTTCTCACATTTTACACCTAGTGAACTCTCTATTGCACTTCTCACTCATTTAGATGAGTTGAGTAAATTATGGAATGAATGATTTGACCATCTCAACTATGAATACATATATAAACTCAATCATCAATACATTATTTCAAAGTTATCATGAGTCAGGATTTCTAATGGAGTTTTCTAGGGTTTCATTCTTGGTAAGCATCCTAAAGAAAAGTATGACAAGGGAAAATCATGAAGAGCTAAACATATATCATAGATTGTCCATTATAATAGTATTAGTTCATTTCCAAAACCTTAATTCAATAGGACTAAGTACTTGTTTACTTTTATCGATAACTATTTAAGGTATACTTAGGTGTAATATATTAGTAAAAAATCTAAGGTATTTGGTCATTTTTAGGACTTCAAGGTGATTTTATAGAAATGGTCGTGCAAATCCATCAATATTTTATGCACTAATAATGGTGGTCAGTATGTCAGTAACCATTTTGAGTAATTTTGTACATCAGAGATGATTGAACTACAACATACAATTCCATATATTTGTTAGCAGAATGGTGTTATAAAGTGTAATAATAGGTCCTTGAACAAAATGGCCAATTTTAACTTTCACTCTAAGTCTCTTAAATATTAGTATTGGATTGATGCCACAAACTATGATTTTTACATCCAAAACCATGTTCCTAATAAAGCATTGAATGGAGTCTCTCATTTTAAATCTTAGAGGCATAAAAAACACATAGTATAAAACTTCTGAGTGTTTGGATCTCCTACTATGTTCGGCATTCCAAAGAAGAAACATAAGGTAATGGAACCTCAAGGTCATCCTTGCATCTTATTTAGATATCCTAAGGGTGGTAATGGATATAGGTTTATTCATCCCACCACTCATGAGTTGTTCATTTATAGATTGCTCCTTTTTCTCAAGGTCCTTTAGAATCCATACTTGACACCTATCCCCCTTCCTTAGATGCATTGGGATTTGATGAAATTTATGATGATTCAGATCTCCTTGATCAGTTTCTTGAATATTGTAATTTTTATTCTAGTGATGATGATGAGAGTAGTGATTAAGATTCACCTCTTCCTTCTCCCAATTCTTTTTCAGATGATGAGGAATCTCATCCTGAATCTATTAGCAATAGTCCTATTTAGTCTAGATAGACACTTGAATGTGTTGGATAATGGCTTGGATATTTATTAGACAAGATAACCTATTCATAATTCTGGACTACACAACATTCTTTCATTACATCATTAAATGAATCAAAATTGTTTGATGAGGCATCAAAGACTCCTTAGTGGGGTACTTATATGGAAGATGAGTATAGTTCCTTAAAGAGGAACAACAATTGGTATTTAGTCCCTCTTCCTAAGGTGAGAAAACCTATTTGATGTAGGTGGATCAATCAAATAATTTTTTTCTCATATGGCTCCATAGACAGTTTCAAATCATGTTTGGTAGCAAAGGGTTTTTATGGAGTAACTAGCATTAACTATACTTGGATGTTCACCCTAGTTTCTAAAATGAAATCAATCTAACTCACTATCACCATTGCCACAACACATCACTAGGATGTTCATTAGATGGACTTGAAGAGTGAATTCTTCATGGTGACCTTAAATAAGAAATATACATGGAAAAACCAGAAAGATCTGTGGTAGATTCCTCCTTAGTTTGAAAAATTCATAAATCTATCTATGAATTTAAATAATCTACTCGATTTTGTTATGCCAAGATGGACTCCTTTCTTCTTTTGGCTAGGTTCACTAGATTAAATTATGATATAAATGTCTATATTTTATGGTAATATGATCGGCTATTGATTATAGTTCTCTACATGGATGACCTATTGATCAAAGGAAGTTCATCATTAACCATCACAATAGTGAAAACTTAATTATCTCTTAGATTATCAATTATTGACATTGAATTATTTCACTAATTACTCAGGATTGGAATTTATCAATCTGAGTCTAGGATCACAATTGCACAATCCATGTATGTTTTTGATTTACTTGCACGATTTAACATGGCTAATTGTTATTCAACTTTGGCTCATTTTCAAGATGGTGTGATGCTTAAAACTAATTGACCATATCCCTTAGTTTATTATTTATCATATAAAAAATTTGCTGGTAGTCTCATCTACATTATGCACACTAGACCTGATATTTTATATATAATGGGCATGGTCTCCAAATTTATGTATAAATGACATGAGGTAAAATGGATTAAAAAATTTAATTTTCAACTAAATTTAGGGTACTCATAGATTCAAGATTCACTATGGAATGGGCATCGACATCAACTTATTTGGTTATACAGATTTAGATTGGGTCAGTGACATTCAAAATTATAAGTCTACTTCAAAATATAATTTTCCCCTCAATTTAGATCTGATTAGTTGATCAAGAAAGAATTATATTTCATAATGTTACCACTGAGTCTATTTGGCTTTGGGGGATTCTCATTGAGTTTGACACCAACATTAAATTATCATTAGTAATTTTATGCAACAACCTAAGCACAATCTAAAAATAAAAGAATATGTTACTTCATCAATTGACCAAACATATTGATATTCACATGCATTTCATTTGGTAGATCATTCAGGAGAAAGACATTGATCTACGATACATCTAGACAAAAGAACACATTGTTGATATATTCATCAAAACTTTCACTAAGAGAAATTATTCTTGGGGTTAGTGAATAAATGACATGCTCCTATGAGGGGTATATATTCTCATCTACCTTATACACACTAGACCTGATATTTCATATACAGTGGGCATGGTCTCTACACTTATGTATAAACCACATGAGGTGAATTCGAAAGAAAATAAATAGATTCTCCACTAAATTTAGAGTACTCATAGTTTTAAGATTCATAATGGAATGGGCATAAACATCAACTTATTTGGTTATATAGATTTAGATTCAGTCAATGACATTCAAAATTATAAGTCAACTTCAAAATATAATTTTTTCCTAGGTTCAGATCTGATTAGTTGATCAAGCAAGAAGTAGAATGATATTGATTTATCTTCTATAGAGGTAGAACATAGAAAATTTATTAATGTTTCAATAAAATCTATTTGGCTTTAGGGGATTCTAATTGAGTTTGACATCAATATTCAATGATCATTAGTCATTTTCTACAACAACCAAAGCACAATCCAAAACAAAAAGAATATGTTCCTCCATCAATGAACTAAACATTTTGATATTCACATGCATTTCATTTGGAAGATCATTCCATAAAATTATATTGATCTATGATACATCTAGACAAAAGAGTAAATTATTGATATATTCACCAAACCTTTTACTAAGATAAATTATCTATATTTGTGAGTTCGTCTTGGGGTTAGGGAATCTATGGCATGCTCCTATGAGGGGAATTTATATGTATTTGGGTACCTCATCATGCCTTTATGCTAGGATCCATTTATACTACCCACATAAGCTAAACTTAGGGGGGTATTAGTGTAGACTTTTATTTCATTTAATAGTTTTTCCCTACACATTTCTATTTAGCTTGGTGAAGTGTCTTTTAGAACATTATAAAATATAATCCCATATTCATGAGGAAGTGAGGATATGTTTATATTTCAACTATATAATGTACCTTCCTAAAATATTTATGGCTAGTTATGTTAATCCTAATATTTCAATTGTTCGATTGTTCAGAAATTACTTATTTTTTTTAATCGTGTTTGATTTCACTAGTACATATAGGTAATCTATTCATGCTTTCAACTCTATTCAATATACCTTCAATTGTTGCCCACTCTGAAATTATACTCTACCTCTTCATCTTGCAATTGAACCACCTCTTCTTTTTTTGTTTCTTGTTTAATAAATTTTATTCTTGTCATTTCCTTATCCTTTGTTTCCTTTTCTATTGTCTTTGACTTGTACATAGTTTCTTATACTAGAAGTTTTGGCATCTTCACTCTTTGATATTTTAAATTTGGAGGCAAAAACCTTTTCATTATTTTAGTTAAATGTGTCTCTTATCCTTTCTTTGTTGGACACAATAGATCCAATTACATGATCAATCTAAATACTACACAAATAGTTCATTTCTCCAATGATGATAGAAATATGTCTCCACCTTGGTGTTAGAGATTGTACAACATTTTTCACCACAAATTATTTTTTAAATATTTATCCAAAGGTGTCCATATTATTAATCATATTATTTATTATTATTAAAAATATATCAAACTTTCAACTTTTTACATCCTAAAATTCCTAAAATCTTTTTCAAAATTGTGCAATCTAACAACTTTGACTTATTCACCACCTTGGTAATATATTTGTAAAGTATTCTAGGCATATTTGGTTGTCTTGGCACCTTAAATTATTATAAATAGGCTCTTATCTAAACAAGTATGAATATGAAACAAAACTTGTGAGTTGATTTTATTAAATTCATTATTAACTTATTTATCATTAGCTACAATAGTGACCCTTTCAACTAGTTCTTCATACCTAGTTTATAAAACCTTTAATAAATACATTCATGTCAAGAGAGTCATTATCTTATGCTCTAATAACGATAGTCATTTCTTCTAAAGTTTAAAATGAGAAAAGAGTTAGAATTTAACACGACCAACTTTTAGATAGATCTAAAGCAAAAAACTACAACCTAAACCTTACTCTAATACCAATGAAATATTTTTAAATAAGATAAACGCTTTACTATTCAGAAAATATAAAATTTAAATAACAAATAAATCAAAAATACTATGCCATACACACTTGAAATTTTAGACTTCTACACTCTTTCCTTTGATTTTTGTTTCTTATTCTTCTTATTTTCATTAATAAAATTGATATACTCAATGTATTTGTAAATTTGCATGTGAATGGGATTATATATATATATATATATATATATATATATATATATATATATATATATATCCAAACCTTTCCAAAACATTATATAAAAACTATTTATTCCAATAAAGTATTTTGATCCATTTCATGGATTTATTCAGATTTAGGGTCAGGTTTAAAATTTTGGAAGGTAAAATTCAATACCCATATTGAGTAATGGCATTCTAAGAATAATTTGGATGACTGTATAAAGTGTTGATTTTCTAGGTGAGTAGAGAATAAATTAAAATCAACATCCTTTTGACTACTAATCTTAAGGGATTCCAGTAACGAATGTTTTTATTTACCCCATCAGTTCGTAAGAGCTATCGTCAGTGAGAAACATGTGGCGCTTGGTGTCCTCCTCAGAGCATATCTAATTGATAAATAACGACCATCTATTTTGTAAGGTAATACCTAAAACAATGTATATACACTTGACATCCTATGAATGGAGATGAAAATTTTAATAAAATATTGTGTATCCGACGGTATATTCTAAACACAAGATGAATCTTTGCATTGTTTTCCGTATAGAATGCATCTATTATAAATATTCTGCCCTTCAGTATCATCTATATATAAATAAAATACGTCAAGATACATCTAACACACTATATTTATTTAAGCAAGACCTGTCTGTTAAGATAACCTAACTGAGATCCTTTATTATTTTGACAATTCCAATCTAATCATTCTAAAAATTCCAATTCTAAAATTTAGATACTTTCTCTAACTCATTTTAAATACAAGATGTGGTTGTTGATAATGACTTTATCAAACAAATGTGCTTCATGTAATATCAGTCCGTATATTTTTATTGCAATCAATTGGAATTAGTTTCATAACATTTAACAATTTTGAGCGTTGCTATCGAAAGATGGTTAAAGTGGTTAATTCATCCTTAGATGTTGAATGTAGTCGAGATTAGATGGTTAATTTTCAGACTCAATATTCAAATATGGTGAATTTAGTTAAATAAACATTAATTCATCCGCGAATAAGGAAAGTGATCTTATATTAAAAATGACATACATCTATGCCCAAAATTTGAGTTTGATGGTCATTTACACATTATATCTTTAAATTTAGTTTTAGAATTTAAATGCCACTATTCCTTCTAACTTGCAAAGTAAAAATATACTCTAATTTTTATATAGATCTAAATGCATGTTATATTGATACATGTAAGTGTATATAAAAAAGGCTATTCAAAATTAATAAAAGAAGAGTTTTTATTTTTATAATTTTTAAATAGTAAAATTAATCTAAAAAATTTGAAGGGAAATACTTAAAAATTGATACCATTAAAATTTTGTTTGGTAATTGTAGAGAGATGTTTTATGTAAAGATTACATTTTCTTAAAAACATAAAATAATCTTCTTTTTCCATTAAATTACTTGTATAATTTAAAATTACATTTAAAAGTCAGATATAAAGTAGTATGTGGGAGTTTCTATAACATGGCATTTCTTTTCATTAAAATAGATAAATTTAATAGGTGATATTATTTTAACTTGAGATATGATTTTAGACTTCCATTAGAGGAAAGATTAAGGTGTCTTTAGGAGGCAAGGTTAGGGTGACTTTAGATATGATGTTATGTCTTTAGCATATGACATTTGGGTGATTTTAAAGTTGAGTGTAAGATTACATTATTATAAGTAACATTGGAATGTCTTTATTAGGTGAAAGTGAGGGACCTATTTTAATAATTTTGGGTTTCTTTATTTGTGACTTTGCATTTACTTTAAGAAGGTGAGGTTAGGGTGTCCTTAAATACAATATTATAGAGATATTTAATTACATTTTTATCACTAAATGAAATTGATGTGGGATAAAATTATAGAAAATGAAGACTTATAAAGATAATTGTGATAAAATAATGTGATTTAGGGATTAATTTTATACAACTGAGTGCTCTTTTAAATTACTTACATTATTAAGTAAATGAGGAATGAAATTAGGGAATATTGAACCCTGTAAACTTAATTTATAGAACTTACTGTTATTATGGCATCTATTTACATTCATTGAGTCCCTCATTTAATTAATCACTTAATTGGTTGTATGAGAGACTAAATTAGAAACATATAGCCTCATAAACTTAGTTGTGATAATTTTATGTGAATTGGGCCTTAATATACATTATTTGAGTGCCCTATTCAATTAATCATAAATATGGTTGCATAGGGATATAAATAGGTAAAATAAAACCATTTAAACCTAATTTTAACCTCCTATTTTGATTTTTGGATACATTTGATCTTATTTGAGAGACACGTCCAAATAATCACCTTAATGGTTATGTGGAGTAAATAAATAAAGTAAATCAATCAAAATTAAACCTAATTTCTATAATTTAACGTGTTTTAGATCTTCATTTTATATAATTTAGTTTCAAATTAAATTGATTGGTTTTATGGAAAACACAATTATTAGATATCAATTCCTATAAGGATAATTTCAAAACGCTAATGTGATTTGGGCTTTATTTAATTAAATCCTCTTTTAAAATAATTAGTCAATGTTTTCCATTTGGAAACAAATAATAAAAAATTCATCCCTGTAAAAGAAAGAATAATATAATGTAATTTGAGGATTGTTTTACCTTATTTAGGGCACCATTAAGACAATCACTCATTGATTTTATAGGGAATGTAATTAGGGGAAAGCAATCCCACTAAATCTAATCCCAATGACATAATGTTGTTTGGGGATTTTGAGTGCCGAACTAAGCCAATTACACATTTAGTTATTTCGACAAAAAAAAGTAGGGAAAATTAAAAACTTTAAACTTAATTGTTACTTTTTATTCTCATTTGAATTTCAATTTTATGTAATTGAATGTTCCATTAAATCAATCACTTGATTAGTTCCATTGGATTGTAATTGTAAAAAGTATATCTTCAAAAATCTTATTGTGAAAACTTAATATGATTCGGGAATTTATTTTTCATAATTAAGTTCCTCATTTAACCAATTTCAAGATTGCATATAATGAGAACTATATTATGAAAAATCATGTCTCTTAGACTTAATTAAATTAACTTAAAATGATTTTGGAATTAATTATCCTAATTTGAGTGCAATAATTACCCAATGAATGCTTTTTATAATAGACATTATTAGAAACATAATGTGAATTAGGGTTCAAGAATACCTAATAGAGTGAAAAACTTAATCACCCATTCGATTGATTAGACATGCAAATAAATTATTGAATATTGAGGTCCATATTAATAATTATGACAACCTAATATTATTTATAGATTGATTTTATTTAATGAAGTGCAAGATTCAATGAATTATTTAATTGGTTGCATAGTTAAAATAATTCTATAAAATTGAGCCCACTAAAACTAATTACAACATTATAATCAGAATTATGTTTTATTATCTTAAGTAAGTACCAGGTTCAACTGATATATTGATTCAATTGATAAGGAATAAATTAGAGAAAATTAACCTACTTAAACCTAACTATGAAATATAAATGTACTATGTGTTTAAATATTATCTAATTTAGTGTTAGATTCAATTAATAACTCATTAGGTTGTATGGGGGACATAATTATGGGAAATTGAACCACTTAAGAATGATTTCAACAACCTAATGTGATTTTAGGCTTGATTTTCCTTAAATAAGTTCCTAGTTTAATTAATCATATATTGGTTTTTTTGGGGACTATATTGGGGTAAATCAAGCCCTATGACCCTGATTATGGATACTTAATACTATCTAAAGACATGTTTTTGATAATTTATTATACCACTTAACCAAACACTTGATTAGGAAATTTTGACGTCTTTAAGCCTAATTTCCATAGCTTAATATGAGCCTAGATTCTATTTTACCTAATTAAGTTCCACGCTAAAAAATCTAGTAAAATTTTTCAATTGGGGACTAGATTTGGCAAGATCTTGCGCTTAACATAATTTATAAAAATATAAAATGATTGTTGGCTCAAGTTTCTGTAATAGATTGTATCATTAAACTAATCAATTCATTGTTCACATGGGATACATAATTAGATAAAATTTATTCCCTTAAATGTAATTAAAATAATATAATATGAATTTGGGTTTGATTTTGCATAATATAAGATCTCAGTTAACCAACCACTTGATTGGTTAGACGGGAATAAACATTAGGGAAAATGCAAACATTTTAGTGATATAATAATGAATACTAAAACTGATCATACATATAACATTTATTAAAATTATCTTGGATACCTTCATATGATTTTTTGATGGATCAGATATATATCTTGAAAAGAGATAAATTAAATAATGATTATCCAGTCTTGTGTCAACACTTGTATAACCCATATCCCATAATATTTATATATGTTTTATCATAAACTATTTCAACACCATTTTATCTACATAGCATAACCACATGAACAATTGGAGTGGAGATTTGTTTGCAATCAACCATATTGAATTTATCCTACATATCCTTTGCATGGTCTTTTTGACAAATGAATATTTTATCCTTACTTTGATGAACTTATATCCCTCAAAGGTATTGCACCTGACATAAATATTTCAGCTCAAATTCATTCATCATAGCAATTTTGAGTTCATTTGTCATCTTATAACTATTGATCATAGGCAATAATTAATCAACATACAAACTTGAAATAGTGATGACATTACATTCCTATTTGTATTAAATATTAGGCTCACTCTTACTTCTCTTGAATACATTTTTCTAAAAATATCCATCAATTTGGGTATAACTTACTCTTTTTGCTTACTTGATTCCATAGAAATCCTTTTTCAAATTTTATAATTGGTATTATTTAACCTAGAATATAAAACTTTGTGGATACTATACATACACTTCCTCACGTAAGTACCTATTCCAAAAGAAAATTTTAACATTTATATGATGCATGCTTTATTGATTTTGGGATAGAAAAATTACCATTTCAATTGACTTATGTATTTCCACTTGTGAAAATGTTTGTTTATAATATATGCTATATCTTTTAGGGAAGTCTTTTGAAAGTACATGTGTCTAATGTCTTTTAACTTTACCATGACTATTGTAATTAGTATTGCAGACACATTTAGTACTAAAACATTACTTGTCATGTGGAATTTATATAAGCTATCAAGTATCCTTCCTATGATTATAATCTATTTCTTCTTACATTATGTGAATCTAATCATCATTACTACGTGCATATTCAAAACATGATGGTTCCTAATTAACTTAGGTAAATAGGGAATAATTTACTATATGACCTCTTTGAAGATATTTTATGTGCTTGACTTCTTACATTATGATATAATTCACTTGCGATTCTTACATTGCTTGAATAACTTAAAACTTGATCTGAAATTGTGATTATTATACAAGACTAAGTTTAGGGTTTGATTGGTGGAATCGTATCACTTATAGATGAAATATTAGTTAGTTTCTTATCAATAACATCATCACTAATACCATCTTTACAAACATATTTAGGCTTATCAATATGGCCTTTATATTTTTCACGGTCATACATTCCCATTAATAAAAAATAACATCTCTTGACACACTAACATTGTTAGTGAAAGGATTATAAATCCTATAAGGTTTAGTTTGGGTAATGCAAAAAATAAAACTATAAAGTCACTCTTTAGATCTAACATGTTTCTTTTTTCATTAGCTACATGAACATAAGCTAAACTATATTTTCTTTTGAAATATTTGATGTTAGGATTATTTTCATCGAATTCCTCATATCAAGTCATCTTATTAAGTGAATTCATGGGGTTTTGATTGAGATCATATACTATTGTATAAATTGCATCACCATAAAAAATCTTGGTCAATCCCTCTGTTTGTAACATGATCCTTGCCATTTCAACCACTGCATGTTTTTTTGATTTTAGATATAATTATTTTAATGAGTGTAGGTAGTTTTGAGATTCATTTTAATGCAAATCAAATCACAATAGTCCATAAAATAATTTAAAAAAAATCACCTCTATGGTCAATCTTTACGCAGTATATTTTGTAACCTTTTTCATTCTCTATGAAGTATTTAACCTCTTCAATGCATCAATTTTTTACATTTTTTTTCTCAATAAATAAACCCAACTCTTTCATAATTAATAATGAATAAATTTAATGAATTATGACAACTCATAGAAAGACATTACTTATGTACGATCAAAAAATATCAAATTCAACCAACTAAAGTGGTTGATGAACCCTCCACACACTTCCTTTTGATAATTTTTCTCTTGTAAGTTTGATTTTAACACAACTTTCACAAACCTCCTTGATCTCTTAAACATTTTGAAAAATATAGATCAATTCTTATTATTTTAATAACTTCAAACATTGAAAATTTAACTTTCCATACCTGAGATGCCAAGAAAAAGTTTATATCCATTTTCCATATTTATAAGCTTTCTATTATGTTCTCCAAAATTAATTGGGAACATCCTATTCTTATACATAGGTACACATATAATGAAATTAATTCCTTGATTATTATCATATATTTTACATTTATTATCGTAAAAGATCACTTAAAAATATTTTTCATCACCAAGATTTATCCTGGTTATGAAGATTCTTTCTACTATATATAATATTTTATGGTTAATGATGTTAACGCTAATATTAAAATATTTTGATTGTTTATTATTTAATTATTTTTATCTCATTTTTGATTTTTCTACTACATATAGGTAATTTATTCATTCATTCAACTATATCAAATAAATCCTCAATTATGGCTCATTCTTACATGGTATCAGGGCTTTTTTGGTAGATGAATGCCATTGTTCCTATTGTGAAATACTGACTTTCAACTTGCATGTCACAAATTTTCCATTCGTTTACCTAGCATATTATAGATTAACCATCTCTCATATTTTTCTCTTCTTTTGGGATGAAATCTAAAATAGATAACTTCTTTGGACATCAGATTCATCAATCATTTGATGGAAATTTTCTTTGATAAGAGAAACACACCATATATTTTCTTCATTAATTTGATATATTTGACTATAATCCAGGCCCTACTATAGTCTAGTTAAATGTTATGTGGAAAACTAAATCCTATAGTTTATCCCACATTGCATCTAAAACTAGTAAGATGTATCTTATACTTGACTCACACTCACCCTAACATCACCTTTGATGAACAAATGATTTATGGGTGAAACTATGTGCAAAAATTTGATCCAACATATTTTAAATCACCATCCATGATTTATAATCATTAAATATTTCATTATGAGAAATTTATTGTTGATGAATCACATATGGTTATTCAAAACACATCAAATAAAAAAATCACACAATTTCACCTAGAAATAATGTGTTCACTCTTATGGATTCTGAAAACATAAAATATATTTCCACCTCTGATGTTAACCTTTTATGTTCATTATAAAAAAAAACCCACTAGATAAATTTTAAATTATTTAAGTGAATTTTTCACTATATTTATGGCAATACTTAGTTTGGGATACAATACACACAACAAGGCACTTCAAAGATTATGGATTACATTGAATAAGATTGGGTAGGAGATTGTGATATCCATAAATTCATTTCAATTTTTTTCTTAAATATTGGTTATATCTCATCAACATGGGGATAAAAAATTTATGCAATCATTTCCTTTTAATCTACTAAGGTTAAATACTAGGGATTTGTAAAACCATTAAAGTGGTCCTATGGCTTTAACAATTATTGGATGAATTCAATTTTTTACAACACAACCCTACTACACTATGGTATGACAAAAAAAGTGTTATTTTTAATTATCTCTAATTATCCTATTTAACATCATAATAATAAACATATTGAGATACACATTTAATTTATTTGAAAACATATTCAAGATAGAGTCATTTTTTTGGATTTTGTGCCTACAACTGAACATGTTACCCAAATATTTCAAAAACCATTGACTAATCCATATTATATTATGTTAAAATAATGTATTTTGGTGGAGGAATTTATCCATATAAGGTACTCACGGTAAATTCCTTCTTTCCTTCTTCATTTTTATCTTTCATATAATTGTGCATGGGAACCTAACATGGCCTAATAGTGGACCCATATTATGTTAATACCTAGTTATTCACCTATGGGAGGGTATTAGAGTATTATACATAGAATTTAGTACTTATAAAATATAATTAATAACTACTTAATTAATTTTATGGGAGAAAATAAAATAATTACATTTATTATTAGTGTGACACTTATTGCAAACCAAATATAGAATGTTCTATCTTTAGTCTGTGACAAGTATCACATTAATCATAAATGCACTTATTTTTTAGCCACAATGTTAAGCAAATACTTCATAATTATATCTTATAAATATTATCTTTATATGCATAATACTCTGATATATACCACAATATCATTTGCTTAATTCAACTATAGATATATATGATATTAATATTTCACTACAAGTGACCATTTGTATGCTTGATACATGACCATCCAATAAGTGGAACAATTGGTTAACATAATAAATATATTAAAAATATTTCATTAATATAATAAAATAAAATATTATGAAAATTAAAAAACTAGGTCATAAGAATGGCATGTTTGATACTTTACATTATTCACTTACGTTGTTTATCACATGTTTAGTATATTGCATATGATTTGTCATAAACAAATGCATTTCATAATATATATGAGTGAGATGTAAGATTTACATTTTACACATAGTACATGAATGCATATATGTAGGACATTCTTATAAATAGGGGTCATGTCAATATAGAGGGCATCTCATTTCATAAGATGCATTGTAATAGGTTATATATTTCTATGACCATTCCATTTATCATGGTGAGATACATTGATTTATTACACATATTAATATTTTATATTTTAATTAGAGTGTTAAATTTAATGGATATGTTACTTTATTGTGAACTGTGACATCGACAAATATTGATAGTGTAGACTAGTTTGAATTGTTTTTTCTTCATTGATGTTGTTTCATTATATATAGGCTTCATACTTCATTGTTCTTATTTAAATATTTTTTAGTACATAACATTGGTTGGATTCAGTGTATCTTTTTATTCCACTATACTTGACCCTTGACCTTATTTTATGATTGTTTCTTGATTGAGTTTTCATTAAATGACCCCTTGATTATGGCCCTTGGCCTTATGAAACATTTTTTTTTATGTCTCTTGGCCTTGTGTGACATTCAGTGTGTGTTCTTTATTATCTACAATAAGGAATTGATATTGTGTGGTTATGACGGATAAATTTATTAAAAAAATTGAGCTTTCTCAAATTTTTGTTTTTTTTTGTTGTGATACATATCATTCACATTTATTCAAATATTTCATTCAATGATTTATATCATGCACCCTATTATGTAGTTCATTATAAAATACTTGTATCAATGATGGTTATTAGTGAATACCTATTTTAGATATCTATCTTGAAATGATACTTATATTTATGAAAATATATGTTTCACATATGCTTTCATGCCATATAGATTGCTATGATGAAAATGGTGTTCCTATCTAATCAAACTAATGACAAAAAATTACATTGTCTCAATCATATGATTGACTAAGATATTAGGACAATGCATTTTTAATGGGGGAAGGATGTTACATCCTGTTTTGGCTTGTACTAAAATAAAGAGATCTTTTGGTCATCATAAATATAAAGCATAACTAATACCAGTTCTATAGGATCAAGAATCAATCTATGAATATGATTTTTAAGTTTCAATTCCTTGTTGTATTATAATTGTTAGCAACTATGTGGAATAGTAGATATGACTCTTATTAGGCAATTTACTCTACATGAGTAATTATATTTGTTAACATGTTGGCTCTTCTGATTTAGTTGTGTAAATACCTATTGGAAAATATATAACATTTCCCGTTTACTTTGTAATGATAAATCTCTTTTATGCGGATGTTATCAACATGTAATTGATCATGCTTGTCAAATTAAAAAGAATATATCTCAATTAATATTAAAGAAGGGGTAAACTAAAACTAATATGAGGATCCTTTAATGATAGTAAACAATTAAGATATAAACCCATTTTATGGTGGTAAGCCCCAGTTGAATGATTTGGACTTGCATAAAGAAGAATTACCATAATACCTTATCCTTTCTCTATCTTATGAAAAAAATGTTGTATTCATATCTTTTATTATAACATTGTCTTCATTAACCCTTGTTATAAAGTTTAGATGAAAAATCACATATTACTTTTGGTTGGATGATTGAAGATGAAATATCTTTGACTATTTATTTCTAACGTATGTAAATATTTGAGGAAAGAAGTATTATGCTTTGTAAAAAATGAATACCCTTGAATCCACAAACAAAAAGGAAGCCACCCATATTACTACATAAAAATCCAACACTAATAAATATCGTGAATACCTTTGCCCATCTGGAATCATTATTTAAGAAATGTCTTGAATAAACCAAAATAGTTGGCACTGCAAAGCTCCAAAAGATCTTTCAGAAGCCCCAAAACACAAGCACACCAACCCAATGAGAGGAATACAACCCCTACTTCAAATAAGCACCAAACAAGGAACAACCAAAAAGAGATACATAAACAAATAATGGAGATCCAATAAAATAGAAATATTTGTTTGTAGTGCAGATTTCTCCTTTAAAAAAAAGGAAAAAAAAATGGTATTCCAAAAAAAATTGTGAATTATTTGAAAGTTGTTTATTTCATAAAGTGAAGTAAGAAAGCATTCAGAACTCAATAACTATATTAATTTGTTAAAGGTTAGCCTTGATCCTTCTATATCTATTATTTACTATAAATTTTGCAAAAGAGGTAAAGAGAAAAATAATTGGAGTCAAAGTGAAACAAGATGTTAGTGCAACATATATCTCTCTCTCTCTCTCTCTCACACACACACACACACACACACGTGTGTGTGTGTGTGTGATGTGGATACACATGTAATTATATATTGTTTCTAATATTTTTAAGGATAAAGGAAGTGAAATATAAAACACGTGAAATAAGTATATTCTTGAAAAAAATTAAATGAATTATTTATACTTTAATGCAATCTAAGTATTGATTGACTATATAGTTTCTTCATATACACATTAGAGTAAAAGTTACATAATCATACTATGACATGAAATTTATAATGTTTAAATGATTTTATAAATTAAATAAAATTATCGTTCACCATGTATGAATTGTACAAGAATGCACATTATGAAATTAAATAATGAATATGGATTCATTATTAAGTTCAATCTCAAGATATTAACTTTAAATGCGACCCAATAATATATTTATTATAATTCTTCAACACATATGACATCATAAATAAAAGCCACATAAATATGAACTATGAACAATTTAAAACATCTAATTTAATTTTATTAATTAAATAAATTTGTTAATGCACCGAAATTAGATAAACAAGTTTATCAATTAAAAGTCTCAATTTCTAAAAGCCTTTATTTATGCTCCACAAAACAAGTGTACAACACAATGAAATGTTCTAGATAATGTCTCAAGCTTTAGACCTTTGTACTTCAACCACGATTAAGATTCTTTCATATCATAAATATTAATTGGTTTCGTGCACTCTGAATAGTGTTAAGGATATATCTCATAAGATTTACATACAAAATGCAACCAACAATGATCAAATATTTTTAGATTTTCGTTGAAACATATAAATAATAAATTATATGAATTGTATTGAATTTTATATTTAAAATGTTAAGAAATTCCAAATCTCAATTGCTGAATTGAATTTTACACATGAATATATGTACTTCTATAAATAATTATATTCAAATTCTTTGAAATTATATATAAACTATGTTGAATTTAATACGATTGCAATATAAATGTAAAACATAAATGCAAAATTATAATTAATTAAATGTCAATCCAATATGTAAGTAAACCAAGTAAAATGATAACTATCTCTATATATATAAGCTGAGTACAGAAATTACAAAAGGATTAATTTAGAAGCTAAGTTTTAATTTTATTTTTTTGACATGGAAGTATCGACACAAAAAAGGATCAACAGGAAAGGGATATGAAATGAAAAATTTAATAGTTTTATTCCTACAATATATTATAGAAGAATATTCAGATGAAATATAAACAGAAAAGGCGCTTTCCAGTCTTAAAATATAAATAGAGACGCACATTTAAAAATAAATAACTACTAAAACTCGACATTGCAGTCACGCAATTGACATTCCTGGCATGCTGCTGATTTTAAAAGTGGTTACTATTCAAGGACACTCGACTGAAGCGACTGCTAGTGGATATGAATAAGTGTTGGTATACTGGAAGGTTATGGCGCCACCTGCCTTTAACGGCTGCCCATCGTTTACCAAACAGTCGTGTTTCAAGCGCTTGAATATTTTGGGATATATCATTGGGGCTGAGCTGAACCATCCGCAGGTGAGGTGGATTCCTCCTATTGGACAGCCTTTCTCGCACGCATTGATGATTAAAACAGTGTATGTGGTTATGCCATTGGGCATCGGAGCGGTGGGTGCTTGATACACTTGTATGTCTTCTTTCGAGCAGGCTTCTCCTATTCGATCAGTTACAGCTGCACATATAAGCAATGCCAAACATTATCGAATCTACTATATGCCTATTTTGTGATTAAGGCAATTCCACCTACCGACATCCAAGAGTCTGCGATTTATATAGCTTGATTTCAAATTGTCACTTGTAAGATTCGATGCTCCGACTGAGAATGAATTTTTATTTGTTGAAGAACCTACATATATTCATATAAAGATATTACAAATACATAACTGTCCAGACTTCAGCTGTTTGATGAAAATATTGACTAAAAACTTTCTAAAAACTCAAGCAAAATTTTAAATTACAAACGCGATGCTCGCAAAAGAACTATTTCAGACCTGAGAGATAGGTGAAGAACATCCATACTGCAAAAAGCGCTAGGGCACTGATGAAGAAAATTCTATCGACAACAGGGTGAATATTTTCCCACTTAAATATGAGTTGCAATTCTGAAGCCCTTAAACTTCAGTGAACAATAGAATTATAGACTGAATAATGAATCCTTCGTTGATATTCAATAATATTATTTACAAATATATAGGCATTTAATCTCCTTAAAATAAGGAGTCATATCCCATAAATCTTGCAACAAATACTATTATCGAAAGTTATTAAAACAGCTTTCCATAAATATAATATTTAACTTAAACTTAATTTAAGTTGTTGAAACACACTAACATTAACTTTAAGAATATTTCTAGCATTAATTTCGCTTTTGAAGTTTGATTCAAAGTAAATTATTCAAGCATTTCTTTATGTGATGTTTCCTTTCACCCAATTTTGCATATTATATGCCTCAAATTCCATCTAAAGTTCTTATTTTCGATTAGGCTTGAATAATGTACCCCGCCAGTGAATAAGTATGACAAGACACGAAAAACACATGAGGAAACTACCTATTACATTAATCATTTTTGTTTTAATAAAAAAATTGTTTACTGCCATGAATTTTGTGTCGCACTTTTTTCCCTTTTATAATTTAAGCCACTCTTGGATATTTTCAGAATTTAAAACCACCAATTAAAAATTGTGAGGTGTGCATAGAATTCACGTTATATTATACTAATATTTTACATTAATTAATATAAATATCAAGAGAGAGTTATAATGCATGAGACACGATTTTATCTATTTGAAGTGAGACATATTCTTTAATTATATTCAAATTTCAAGTCATGTTTTACAATTTCAATTTATAAAATTAAGGTTTCATTAAATTCACACATATTCTTTCATTATTCTAAAATTTTAGATCAGGTTTTACAATTTTAATTTATAAAATTGAGATTTCATATAAAATTTATACAAATTAATTTATTATACTCTATTTTTTTCCATTTATCAAATTTTTGATGTTTCCTTATTAAAAGCTTGTTGTAAATTTTCATATATTAAAAGCCACAATTCAATTCTTTCATTTGTTTTAATTTAAATTATAAAAGTACACATTATTAGTTGCCTTATGTTTGGTATCTCTCAATTGTGATTAAAATATAATTCATATATCCGTGACCTCGTATCTATTAGGTGATCACCATTTATCTTATATTTAAAAAATCATTTGTGATTTAATTATAATAATCTTTACAAAGTTTTAATATTAAGTGTGGCCACTTTTATACATACCTAGTTCTAATATTCAAGATTTAATCTAAATTTTTGAGATGCCTTGTATCGTATGACTCGACTACGATTTAAAGTGAAGTTTATAACTTGACGAATCTGTGAAGCTTATTTACTTCAAAACTAGTATGCGAATCCAAAATGAGCTTCATTATTATATGTAAGCTATATAATGTTATCACGTGTCTTATAATTTTATTTTTCGAAAATATCATTGGAGTTCTCTATATACATATGGAATTTGTTTATTTGTTATATAAAAAAGTGGCGAGCAGGATTTGATGGAAAATTGGATCCATGGAAGTATAAATTAAAGTTCATAATGTAATGGATGTATAGACTTCACATATTTTTATATTATAAACTTCCATCCACTATGATATTGTTGATGCGATAAAATAAAAATAGAAGGCAACCACGTGGTTTAGACTGATTAGCCTGATTGGTTATCGTGAAGTCTCACAAGTTTTGAGTAAAAACTGATCATAAGTGGATAGAAAAGACATATAATTAACTGATGTGACCAGTAGGATTTAGATAAAGTATAAAATAGATATCTAAGGCTGAAGTTTATAATCCAACACATCTACCTTAAATCCGAAGAAACAAAACAATCACAAAAAATGAGCCCTATTATTTTAGGGTAGTATGATTATGACAAGTGGATTATCATAATTCTTGGATGTGGCCAAAATGATACTCATAGGTAAACCACACATTTATAAATAATTTTATTTTTAATTTTTAATATGGGATAGTCACGAGACTTTTAAAAGAAACACCTATTCTTTATATTTAAGAATAACAAACATCCATTTGAATAGATATCTAATTGGCATTTAATTATATTTTTTTATTTATGTTCTAATTTCATATCACATTGATATAAAATTAAATATAATTTAAGTAAATTATAATATAATTTGTATAATTTTTTGTTGAAGTATAAATATTGATATGTAAAAATTAATTTAAGAATTAAAAATTTTAATTTTTTAACATAATTTAAATAAAATATTTTATATATTTCTAAGATTTTTAATAATTTATTTGTTTCCACTAGAAAATAAAAAGATCCAATTTTGATTGCACTTTAGTTTTAAATTCTTTGGTCTATCTCCTTGACATAATTTATAGTGCAATATGTGTGATTTTTATCCATCACATAAATGAGTTTTGATCATGGTTGATGAACAAAGGGAAAAAAATTCAAGACACCTTGTAAGCTTCATGTATTGTGTTGTAAATTTGATTTAAGGGAGGTAATTATGAGAATAAAAAAATTGAAATAAATAATTAATAAATTTTTTATTTACAGTTTAGGTGCATAAATGAATTTTTATAATTCATAAATTAGTTTATAGGTTTTTAATTTTGTGTCATAATGCACGATCACATATGTTTTTTGATAACTACATGAGATAAAGTTATAGTCGATACATACTTGATTCTAGTTGAAGCATAATATTTGGAGACTATATCTAATGATGAATCTATTTTATTTATGTCATATCATAATACACATTCCCATATTATTCATACATGGTGAATGAGAAATTTACTTAATTGATAAAAGCATTCACATATTTGTTCCATTTGGAGAAAAATCAATTGTTGTCATTCCAAGCTTGCACCAATTGTGTCTATTTTGGGATATTTTGATATATGTAATAAAATCATATGGTTCAATGACTTTTAAATTCTGAAGACATCCCCATTGTAGCTATTGAAAACAAGGTGAATATTTATCCACTTAAGTATGAGTTGCAATTCTAAAGCCCTTAAGTTCCAATTAACATGACCATCTTGCTTTACAATGGGTATTCATACTTTTAAAGTTTAATATTTACATGATGGTGAATATTTATTTACTGTTGGTTGTTAGTTACCATATAATCAATATAATAAAATTATTATTGAATGAGTTAGTTAGTTAGATATATTATTAATAATAAATAATATATTTCATATTATTATTAACATGTGAGAAATTGAAAAGAAAGAGAATGATTAATAGAATATCCAAAATATAATAATAACTTCAAAAGGATTTAATGATTCACAAACTAATGACATTATATTTGAAAAATAAACTATGAGAAAGAGAATTACATTTGAAAAATAAAAAAAAAAGTAATTGAAAAAAGTTGCAGAAAATTTTATTAAGTTGTATTTATTTTTAATTAATCATGTCAATAAACATATGGAGAATATCTTACTTTTTACAATAATCTATTTGAATTCACTTCATGCTTCCATGTTAACTAGCTATTTTAAATTTTAAATTACCACATTAAGTCATTTTCCAATAATATTTTTTTCATAAGATGAAAATATATAATAATAAAATACATCTAAAGAACAAGCGTTGTGCTTTACCTTAAGAAGAGCCCTTTTCCTACTATATTATGTATATTAAATTAACCTCAAGCGAATTTCCATGTATGAAGTAAAGTTATAGAAATAAAACTACATCATTATGAGCGAATGAAAACGGATTTAAGGGCAGGTCATGGTCAACACGGGGACAAATTTATGTTATAAAATAGTACACTTTTGAAATCTTAATTTTATGGATTAAGTATCATTTGGTGGAAATAAATTCATAAGAGGTCAACATTTATGAATTATCCGTGGGTTTATTTTAGGGGTCCATCGTTAAGATGACATAAAGGTCCATCTCTATGTTAACTTTAGGTTTTGTCCTTTGGTCTTTTTATAAGTTTTCTTCAGTTTAAATTAATAAATTTATTTTAGTTTATTAGTTTATTGACATTTGAAAGGTTTAAGTAAATGGTATTTTATTGATTAAAACATAATATGTGATGTAAGATCTCAATCAAAATTGTTTCAATATGTAATTAATTTGATTTTAAAATAATTTATAAGTATCTCATGAAAACATTTTTATCCTAATAAATTTAATTTGCAAATATAAACTCACAAATGAGATTTAAAGTAGGATATCACCATGAACAACTTATATAAATAATATCACTGACAAAATCTATTTAACATAACAATTTCAAACCTTGACACATTTACAAAATAACACTTTAAAATGTTTAATATTTAATTACTTTATTTTTAAGAATTATAATAGAATCATCCAATATTTATATCTCAAAATTTACATATCAAACAAAAGAGTAAGTGTCATGATTATTGGTGTGGGCACAACGATAGAAATCCTTGTGGTGGATTCAACTCATCACTCCTCTATTGAGCCATTGAACTATATTAAACTTTGCATTTCCAAAAAGAAAATCTAAATATAGTGGATTCATCCCTTATTTAAATGGTTTCGCTAACCATCAAATATAAGGGTGAGATGGAATTCAAAATATGAACTCTAATACACAATATGTACTTAATTAAAATCCTATATTATTTTGACAATTTCAATCTTATCAT
Organism: Torreya grandis; assembly: GCA_037957365.1. Taxonomy (NCBI): domain Eukaryota; kingdom Viridiplantae; phylum Streptophyta; class Pinopsida; order Cupressales; family Taxaceae; genus Torreya; species Torreya grandis. Next base: position 333,474 of record JARHVA010003747.1, on the reverse strand, counting down.
TTTAAAATTTCTAATGCTAAAATATACATACTTTATATAATTCCTCCCTTCCTTCACCCCTCATCATAGAAAATCTATGTTGTTGTTGATGATAACAACCTAATTTCAGACTTACATTAGAGGCAAAAATTACGAAATCTTTATGAGGCAAGGCAATGATAACTTTAGATGTGATATTATTTTATCTTCATAATATAACATTTAGGTGGTTTTAAAGGTGACTTTAGGATTATATTAGAGGTAATATTTGGGTGTCTCTGTTAAATGACATGGGGATAACCTATTTTTCTAATTTTGGAGTAATTTATTTTGGAATTCATATCTATTTTATGTATGTCATGTTGGCGTGTCCTTAAATATAATGTTTTTATCATTATTGATACAATTTTTTCCTATATAAAACATTGATGTAAGATAAAATTGAAGAAAATGAAGACCTATAAAGCTAATTGTGATAAAATAATGTGTTTTAGGAATCAATTTTATATAATTGATTTACCATAAAGCCAATGTGGGACAAATTGAACCCTATAAACTTAATTTATAGATATTAATGTTATTATGACATTTAATTTCCTTCATTGAGTCCCCCATTTATTTAATAACTTTATTGTTTGCATGAAGGACTAATGGAGGTAAAACACTTTATGGCTATTATGCATAGACTTCATCTTGTAAGTACTCATTTAAAAAGGAAATTTTAACATGTATATGATGTATGGTTAATTTATTTTGTGTTAGTTAAATTACCACTTCAATTGACCTATGTCTTGCCACTTATGTAAATGTTTGTTCATAATCCATTCTATATATTTATTAAATCCTTTTTCAACTAGACGTGGCTAGTGTCTTTTAACTTTACCATGACTATGATACTTAGTCTTGTAGACACATTTAGCAGAAATACACATCCTATGATGTGGAAGCTCTATAAGTTCCCAAGTATCATTACTAGGAATAGAATCCATTTTTTTCTTATATTATGTGCACCCAAACATCATTAGTTAAACCTTCTTTAGAGAAAGATTGTTCACAATCAACTTATGTCAATCAAGCATAGTTTACTATCTAACCTCTTTGACCTTATTTTATGTGCATGGCTTCTTACATTCTGATATAATTAACTTATGTTTCTTACCTTACTTTAATAAGTTTAAAACTCAAGCCAAAATTTAAATTAGAATATAATAAAAATACTAGGGTTTGCTTGATAGATTATATATGGTATTTTTATAGAAAATTAGGGTTTTTGTACTTATGTACAATATAGGAAACTCCAGCACCTATATCATCTTCAAAGATGACTCCTACCTATAACACCCCAAACCTTGATGACTACATAGGCAAGCTGCATCCATGACAAGAACTATTATCATTGTCATTTTGGACTATACGAGTAGTTTCCCTCTATGGTAGTTAGAAAACCCAACACTTGCATAGAGGGTATGTAACTGCAACACATTTACCTACAATGATAATTATTAATAATCCTAGTATTGGGACTTTAGGGTGCATGAAAAGTCATATATCTTGGTATAATAGGGTCTTGAAACCAAGATACACAACTCTAACTTCAGACATTTCAACCATGGAAGCATTCTATACCTCTTAAAAGTGTGAAGGTTCCTTCAAACTCTATCGATGGTCCAAAGTACATCAAATTTAACCCAATGAAGTGTCAAACTATTTTTTTAAAATTAGATGGATTTTTATAGTGATATCACTCCCACATCAATCAAATCAATCAAAAGGGGTGCCCTCATCCTACCCCTTATCCCCCTAGTCACATGCAAAATGAATCCTTTAGTCACAACCAACCTAAGGGGGCTTCACTTTTCCTCATAAAAGTTTTCCAAATAATTTTACACGCCAAATTTTTCATGCAAAGTGGATAACATTAATTTTTTCTAGTAAGAAACAATCAATCACACATAAATTGCAACATGTTGCTCCTTTCAAGGTTTTAAATTTTTAAATTGCAAGTTTATTTTGTGCTCTACATTATGGTGATATTATTGTGCCTTATAAATTTTAACATATATAGATTCAGTGGGTGTCATATTCCTAGTCTATCGCACACAAATTTCAACACATACTTCCTTTTTGGATCATAGATCTCAATTATATTTTGATTCTTACACCATTCAACTATCATGAGTGGAGTGTTTAAGTGAAAAACCTATGGAAGAATAAAGTCTAACACTAAATCATAATGGGTATAGAAATAGAATCAAAATTTTAAGGAGAGAAGGTGAAGTGGTATAACTAAAGTGATGTAACTTAGAGTCTATTGAACCTATCTAGGTCTCCATACTTACTATTTCATTTAAAATATTTAACATATCCAAATTAAGTATGGTCCACATTATTATTTTTTTTGGAAAGCAGGACATCATGAGTGATCATGAGTTAGAGAATGAACTCATCAGTTTGATCATAGATGACTTTGATATGATTAAATACTTCTTCACCAAGTTCAAATCACTAAGTTTATTATTAAAAATTTGTAGCATTGACACAAATAATGATCAAATGATTCTTTCCATCCTTTAGAAATTAAGATCTAAATATTATGTCTTCACTTATACCTTTCACACCACCAAACATGCCACTGAAGCTACATGAACCATGTCATATGTGTATAATTTTTCTACTACATTGACTTGGGATAAAGACAAACTCATTCAAATGGGTACACTTAAGTTCTCCAAATATCATACCTTAATTATGAGTAATGACAAATAGAAGGATTTAACTAGCAAATAGAATAAAAAGGACATAAAATAAAAAAAAGATTCATAAATATGATGGTAAGATAAAAGAATTAATAGTGTCATCCTCCTTAGATACAAAATACAAGAAAGAGTGACTCACATGTGACTATTACAATGAATATAGGCATGATGAAACCAAATGCATGAGGAAGCAAATAAATCAACTGACATAAATGCTTGAGAAGCACAACATCAATGTCCCTGACTCTTCCAATCAAATTTCATCAACATAGGAGTATTCTAAGGAAAAATATAGAAAGAAGGGAAAATATAAGGACAAATAACTTGTTAAAATTACATCACAACCTTCCACATGTGTAACTAATTTTGGTGCCTCACACCACATGGATTCATCAGAGGACATGTTCCCATCTTTGGATTTTTATTTTATGCATTCCATATTTTTGGTGATGATACTTTGGATAAAGTTAGTTGGAGTGGATATATTGTATTTAATGATAGGACATTTCATGATGTTTTGTGTGTTCCATCATTATCCACTAATCTCTAGTCTATTTGCCAAATCACTCACACTGGTTAATGCAAGAAAGTTGAGTTCACACCTAATTATGTGGTCATTAAGAAGTAAACAGTGACTCCATTGCTACATTTTGGAAAGTAAATAACTAGTCATGATTGTATGCTTTCTCACATTTTATACTTAATCAACCCTTTAATGCAATGCTCACTCATTTAGATGAGGTGAGTAAATTATGGCATGAACGATTTGGCCATATCAAATATCACTACATAGAGCAACTCAATCATCAATACATTATTTCAAGGTTACCATGAGTTAAGATTTATAATGGAATTTTCTAGGGTTGCATTATTTGACAACATCCTAAATAGAAGTATGATAAGGTAAAATCATGAAGATCTAAACATATAGCATAGATTGTCCATAGTAATATTATTGGTATATTTCAAAAACCTTAATTAAATAGGACTAAATACATGTTTACTTTTATCAATGACTATCCAGGGTATACTTGGTTTTAATTTCTTAAGAAAAATCTAAGGTTTGTCATCATTCTTAGGACTTTAAGGTGATTTTATATAAATGGTCATGTAAATCCATCAAGATTTTGTACACTGATAATGATGGTGAGTATGTCAGTAACCATTTTGAGCAATTTTTTACATCAAATATAATTGAACTAAAACATACAATTCAATATATTCCTCAATGAAATGATGTTTTAAAGTGTAATAAAAGGTCCTTGAAAGAAATGTCCAATTGTAAGTTGCACTAGATGTCTCTTACATCTTAGTATTGGTTTGAGGCCATCAATTATGATTTTTACATCTAGAAAAATGTTCTTCACAAAGAATTAAAGGGAGTCTCTCATTTAAAATCTTGGAGGCATTAGAAACACATAGTATAAAACTTTTGATTGTTTGGATCTCCTACTATGTTCTGCATTCTAGAAAAAAAACATAAAGCAATGGAACCTATAGTTTAGCCTTACATATTTGTTAGATATCCTAAGGGTGTTAACGGAGATAAGGTTATCCATCCCACCACTCATGAGTTGTTCATTAATAGACTGTTTGTTTTTATGAATGTTCTTTAGAATCCACACTTGACACCTATTACCCTTCCTTAAATGCATTAGGATTTGATGTAATTTATGATGGTTCAGATCTCCTTGATTAGTTTCCTGAGGATTGTGATTCTTCTTCTAGTTATTATGATGAGAGTAGTGATTAGGATTCTTCTCCTCCTTCTCAAAAGATATCTTCATATGATGAGGGATCTCCTCCAAAATCTCTGAGCACTAGTCCTATTTATTCTAGATAGACAATTGAAAGTGTTGGCCAATGGGTTGGATATTTATTAGATAAGTAAACCTATACATAAATTTTGATTTCCACACATGATTTTATTACATCATTTTCTGATTTATAATCATTTCACAAGGCATTAGGCACTACTGAGTGGGATACTTCTTTGGAAGAGGAGTATAGTTCCTTACAAAGGAAAAACACTTGGGATTTAGTCCCTCTTCCTAAAGGGTGAAAACTTGTTCAATGTAGGTAGATTTCTCAAACTGATTATTTATAAGATGACTCCATAGATAAGTTCAAGTCACATTTAGTAGCATAGGGTTTTTCTCAAGTACCTAGAAACAACTATACTAAGATGTTCACCCTATTTGTCAAAATGATTTATATAACTCACTCTCACCATTAAAACAACACATCATTGGGATGTTCTTTAGATGGATTTGAAGAGTGAATTTCTTCACAGTGACTTCAAAGAGGAAAAATAAATGGAGCAACCGAAATAATTTGTGGTACATTCCTCTTTAGTTTAAAAACTTCATAAATCTATATATGGCCTCAAATAATCTCCTCTAGCTTTGTATGCTAAGATGGGCTCCTTTATTATTTTGATTGGGTTCACTAGATTCCATTCTAATATGAATGTCTATATTTTGTGGTAAGATGATCCACTATTAATTCTAGTTCCATATGTGGATGACCTATTGATCAAAGGGAGTTCTTCATTGACCATCACAATAGTGAACACTTATTTATCTTACATGTTCTCAATTATTGAATTTGGATTATTTCACTAATTACTCAGGATTGGAATTTCTTAGTCTGACTCTACGATCACTATTTCACAATCCATGTATGCTCTCGATTTACTTACATGATTTAACATAGCTAAATGCAAGCCAATTTTGATTAAATTTGTAAATGGTGTGATGCTTATGATTTATATACTATCTCTTTTAGTTGATGATTTCTCGTATCGATAAGTTTTTGGCAATCTCATGTACTTTATGCACACTATACTTGATATTTATTATACAGTGGGCATGGTCTCAAAATTTATATATAAACCACATGAGTTAAACTGTAAACAATCTAAATACATTCTCCACTAAATTTAGGGTACTCATAGTTTTAGGATTCACTATGGAATGTGCATCGAGATCGACATGTTTGATTATATAGATTTAGATTGGGCCAATGACATTCATAATTATAAGTCTACTTTAGAATATAATTTTTCCCTCAATTTAGGTCTGATTGGTTGATCAAATAAGAATTAGAATGCTATTTCTTTATATTATATAGAGGTAGAATATGGAGGATTTTTTTTAATGTTTTCATTGAGGTTATTTAGATTTAGGGGATTCTCATTGAATTTTACATCAAATTTATATGACCATTAGTCATTTTTTGTGACAACCCAAGCACAATCCAAAAATACAAGAATCTTTTCCTTTATCAAAGGATAAAACATATTGATATTGACATGTATTTCATTTGGTAGATCATTTGAGAGTAAGACATTAAGATACATCTAAACAAAAGATCAAATTGATAATATATTCACCAAACCTTTCACTAAGAGAAGGTATCTTCATTTATGAGCACTTATTAGGGTTAGGGAAGCTTTGACATCCTCGTATGGGGGGAATTTATATGTATTTGGATACCTCATCATGAATTTGTGCTAGGACCCAATTATGTTACCCACCTATGCTACCACCTAGGGAGTGTTAGTGTAGGTTTTTATTAGGTGTATTTTAGAACAATGTAAAATAAAATCCTACACATGCCCATTTATCTTGATTAGGTGTATTCTAGAACAGTGTAAAAGATAATCCCACATTCATGAGGAAGTGAGGATATGTTTATATTTCAATTATATAATGTAGCTTATTAAATATTTTATGGCTACTGATGTTGATGTTAATATTTTAATATTTTGATTATTGAGCAATTACTTATTTATAGATTATGCTTGACTTCACTAGTACATATAGGTAATTTATTCATTCATTCAGCTCTATTCAATAGATCCTCAATTGTATCCCACTCTAAAATTTGACTCTACCTCTTCATCTTGCAATTGGAACACCTCTTCTTCCTTTGTTTCCTCTTTAATAACTTTTATTCTTGTCATTTCCTTATCTTTCATTTAATTTTCTATTGTCTTTGACTTGTACTTAGATTCTTACACTTCAAGTTTTTGCACCTTCATTCTTTGATAATTTTAATTTTGGGGAAAGACCCTTTTCATCATTTTATTCAAATGTGTCTCTTATCCCTTATTTGTGGGACATAATAGATCAAAATACGTGATCAGTGTCAACACCACACAAATATTTCATTTCTTAAATGATGATGGAAATATGTCTCAACATTGGTGTTAGAGATTGTACAACATTTTTCACCGTAATTTATTTTTTCAATATTTCTCCAAGGGTATCAATATTATTTATCACATACTTTATTCTTATTAAAAAATCAAACACACTTTTAAATTCTTACATCCTCAAATTCTTCAAATATCTATTGAAATTATACAACCAAACCACTTCAACTTATTCACGACCTTGGTAAATTTTTTAAGTATTCTAGGACGATTTGGTTGTCTTTTCACATTAGATAATTGTAAATAAGCTCTTATCTAGACATGTTTGAATATGAAGCAAAACATGTGAGTTATTTTTATTAAATTCATTATTAACTTGTCTGCCATTAGTTTCAATAGTGACCCTTTCAACTAGATTTTCATAACTAGATAATAAAACCTTTATTAAATATATTCATGTCAAGAGAGTCATCATAATTATGCTTTAATAACCATACTCATTTCCTCTAAAATTTAGAATAAGAAGAGAGTTAGATTTAGATAAGATCAATTTTTAGATAGATCTAAAACAAAAAAACTATGATCAAAACATTTCTCTAATATCAAGGAAATATTATTAAATAAAATAAACACTTTACTATCAAACAAAGATATAATTTAAATAAAAAATAAATTAAAAAACCTATGCCATACACACTTGAAATTTTAGACTAGTACACTCTTTTCATTTAATTTTTTTCTTATTCTTCTTATTTTCATTAATAAAATTGATATAAATCAATATACACTCTTTCAATCACCAGGCCATATTTATAGTAGACATTAAATTCAAACATTTAAAAAACTATTCCTTGAACACGAAATCAATAAATTCAACCTATTTTACAATTATTTTTATTTGGTGACACAACTTGGTGATGTTTACTTTGTTAAGCTGGGTAGCTACTTGAGAGGTCCACATACTACACAAAATATCATATAGCTTATTGGATTCAATTTACACAACTATAATTTCCTAAGGGGCCTAGGTGATTTGCATTTGTTGCCACCTTCTCAATACATCCCCATTACTTTAGTACATTTCCTTCAAGGTTGTCCCTATAGAACCAATGAAATTGTTGAAGTTCTCAATATATTATTTAGGGTCCCTTTGTTCCTTCTTTATTTTCTTTGTAGGAGGAAAAAGATTCTATTTACTCAAACTCCATCTCGTCACGTGTACCAAGGTGGACTGCCTTACTCTTCCTCATCCTATTAATTATCCAACTCTTCTTATAAAACATGGTAGAGACTATGGATAATCCAGTCATAACTAGATTTTATCTATCATCCCTAGATTCTCACATCCATTTCACCCATTCAAGAACTATGAGAACCCTTGTTTATTCAATTAGAGTTAGGCCTTGAGATGAAAAAGGTAGAGGATTCATATGAGAAGTTTTAATTAATGGAAACACTATGAAATTATTAATCTAAGTGGGAAATAGGAGAGGTTGGTGGAAAATTCTCTCCCTTAGAGAAAACTCTTTCCTTGGCATGACCTCAGCTATATACTTAAAAAAATGGGGGTTCTCTCCACTATCATTATGGCAAATGATACTTGTGAGGCATATGAAATGGGAAATCCTATTTGAGACAACACTATTTTTGAAATGGGTGGGCTTTGAGGATTAAAAATAGACACAGTTTCATGGTTTCAAAATGGACCCTCTTCTCTAGGGTTTTTTTACTGAGGGGAAAGAATTGATGAATCCTTAGGAGGAATAAACACAAGACCTTGAGATATAGTAAAAGGTAGACTTAAAAATTGGATTTCAACATGAATAGATGAAGAAATACTAGAGGAGAATACCTCATCAATCCTTTGGATTGGTTTTTCCATGAGGCCTTCTTGCTCGTCCAAACCTAAGGCTTTAAATTTCTCCAACTCTATGTCTTCATAATTTGGGGGAGTCTCTTCAATATTTCCTTAATATTATTCTTTTTTTACCTCAAAAGCTTCTTCTTCATATTCAAAAAAAAAAAATTAATTAACCAATGATATTGTTTTTTGTTTCTTCTTCTACAATAAACTTTGTCCAAATTTTTCCTTCATTTTCTTTCTCAGCTTCCTCTTATTTTTTCCTCTCAGGAAAATTCTCAATAGTATATAGACCAATATATGGTATTTATTCTAAATACTTTCTCTTAATAGGAGTAGGAGAATCTTGGGATTCTTCTAGTCGGTGAATATGGGGGAAGTAGAAGGTGGTATGGAAGGTGACACTATTGAAGGAATAGTGGTGGTGGGAAGTATCAAAGGAGAAGGTGGGGAAGGAATGGTAATAGTTACTGTGGAGGTGGGATAAAATTTGATTGGAGGTGAAATGGTATAAGTACCTTTAGTAAATATATCTTTGACAATGGATGTAGGGGATGAAGGGGTAGCCACAGTAAATGGGGTAGATTTAAGAATAGTTGGAATTTAAGAGAAAGAAGCTTATAATAAATATAGAAGAGTCACTTGGGTCATAGTTATTAAGGGGGGTAAGGAGTCATCACAAAACTACTTTTCCTTTCTTTGCCTAGAGAAGCTACCAACATATATGTTGTAGTTGATGTGCCTAAAACTCAATTTTTAGGAGTTGTTAACGAATAAGGGATATGGGGATTTATAAGACCCCTAAGAATATACATAATACTATAAGGTTTAGATTCCTTTTGGACACCAAGGTCAGTTGGTTTATCATCTATAGGTTCTTGTAGAGGAGAAAGAGGTTGATCTTGTTATTGAGAGACATGAGGATGATCTTGTTGCTAAGAGACATGAGATTGGGATGGTGGTCATTGGTGATTTTATGCCCTCTAATATTTTTCATTATTGGTATGAGGATTATACTATAATACCTCATCCTAGACTATGGACATCAATTTATTCTTCATATTATTCTATACAACTTAATCAGTAGGTTCATTCTAGAATATATAATCATGGTCATACTACTCATGCCCACAAAAAAATTCACCTTCTTCTTATATTAAAGTTGTTAAAGATATCATATAACCATTTTCCTCTAATCCTAGTGTTTGAATGGTGCCAATTTCAAATTGTAACTAGACCTAATTTTGATGGCCTGGTTAAAACATGATCTGACCACATATTGTATTTGGCTAATACTCATTAGACTCTTAAAATAATTATTTAGATGCCTCTGACCTAGTTCCTTATCAATGCTTTTATAAACCTAAAAATTTATTAATGAGAAGTCCTTTTCCCTTCAATCTGAATGATAATAACATTTGGATAGAACCAATAATCTCCCCATTTTTGGATTGTCCTCAAAATGTTCATAAATAACCTAGGAATAGCTTTCCCATGGATTTAATTATATAAATAGGGGTAAAATTCATTGTAGATACTTTCAATTTCATACCTATACCTGTGAATGAGCATAAAATAATTATCTTCACCAATTCTGTTAGTCACATATTCTTTTGAGGATTACCACAACTCACCATAGATTTTACAAATAGTTTCCATAATAGCACCCAAACAAAAAGAGATCATGTAAAAACTACCATCTAATGGAAATTGGTCTACATTGAACATTTAGGACTTTAGTATGGCATAAATAATTTATCTTAGTGTAACTAATTGATTATAGGTCAATAAAATGTCCAAAGATGGTTCCCACTAGACCTAAATATATGCAATACTAAGAAAGCCATACAATATATTCAATAGATCCATTGATATCCTCACCCCAAATGTAAATTTAATCATGAAATTGGATGTAAAACCCCATTATGATTTAATTTATATCCCTCAAGATGCCACTCTTTCAATTTCCCCTCTACAGTGCTTTGTTCAAGCTGGACAGAAGACAAGGTTTGATTGTAGGTTATTTCAGGGGCAAGTAATCTAAGATACCTATCAAAATCCACACCCAAAATTTACATAGCCACTTTCTTATTTTTATTAATATATAACAATTCACAAAAAAATTTACATCAAAAAACAAATCTTTGAGAAGTTCTATGCATGGCATTACCTCTGGTTTCATAGTTTTTTGATGAAAACCATGCATCTTGATGGGCAACAAATTATCAACGTACTATTTTTGGGTTGGTGAAATTATGTCCCAACATGAGTACACAATTACTAATTCTACATCATCACATAGTGTATAATAGTGGTTGAATTTGAAATATAAATCACCTTGCTTGAACACTGTATCGATGTACTCAGTCATGTTGGGGAAAGCATACAAAAAAGTGACATTGGATTATTTGGAAGTTGATGCATTTATTGAACTAAATGTATTTATTTGGTTCTTTCAAAAACCTTGGTTTGAATTCTTAAACACCTATAAGAAATTATGGATTCTAAACGTATGAAAGATCAAAGAAGTAGTGTTCTCTTAAGAGTAATGGCTAAGTGAATTCCCCTTTGGCATAGATTTTGAATATATCATTCAAAAGATTCAAATATTAAATGTATTTTTTTGCCACTAATGAAGATAATAAAATTTTTATTTAAATTCTCCTTTCATTATGAAAATGATAATCTACTTTAGTGGGTTATGTTATCTTCCATATGTTAAACCTTCATTAACTCTGAATATTCAGTCATTGAAATCAAGATAGCTATCAATGATGATTACTGCATACTTAGGCTCAGTTCTTCTAGATGATGATAGATTTTGACTCCATGTCAATCTGTATCTTCATACCTTTCACTATGGTTAAACCTTTCATGGTCATGAGTTGATTATATCACGTCACACAATGATATCTCAGAGGCCTAGAGATAACAAAAGACCGAGGCATTATACCATAGACCAAAGTAATGTTTAATCTTTCACAAGCCCATTTAAATGAATGGATGCTAAGTGTCATACATTCAGGGATCTTGGAGTACCAAAATATGTGTAGCAAAGCCTTCTAACTTAAAACCTTTATGATGATCAAATAAATTTTTCTTGCTTTCTATCCAACTTATTAGTTACTTCAAGGTGAAGGAAAATTCCACTCATGTGCATGTTTAAGGTATCTCCTATGAGATACCTTAAATGTCACCTTGAGTGTATGATAACACCCTTCAAGGTATCTAATAAGAGATGCCTTTAAGGGCCTTATAATACCTTCATGGGTTACTTGAAGGTATATCTTAGTAGATAACTTCATTCCACTAGTGAACATGTTTGAAAGGTATCTCCTTACAGATATCTTGAAGGTATTCTTGAAGGTATTACAAGGCCCTTCAATGTATCACCCAATAGTGCCTTCAAGGTGAGGAAAAATTACAATCATGTGCATGTTAAAGGTATGTCCTAGGAGATAATTTCAACATCCCCTTGAATGTATAACAACACCCTTCAAAGCATCTTATGCGAGCCCATTTTAGCGAAGGGATGTCAGTGTCATACTTTTGGGGATCTGAGAGTATCAAAATATTGGGTGCAAAGCTTTTTTAATTTTATTGATGAATGTTTGAAACCTCCGTAATACCTTCATTCATAATTTAAAGGTATCTCCTTGGAGATACCTTGAATTTACCCTTGAAGTTATTACAGGGCCCTTCAAGTAGTTCCTTCAATGTGAAGGAAAATTCCACTTGTGTGCATATTGAAGGTAACTACTAAGAGATGCATTTAAGATCCCCTTGAATATATACCATTGACAATACCTTTCATGATATTTTCTAGGACATTCCTTCAATGGCCTTGAAATAACCTTGTAATACCTTCATGGGTAACTTGAAGATATCTCCTATGAGATACCTTGAATGAAAAATTCACTCTTATGCATGTTTGAAAGATATGTCCTAGGAGATACGTTGAAGGTGAATATTGATGGGAATTTTGACAAAAAAATTAATTGTAGGATATGTATAATAGTTTTATTCCATTGTAATACTCTACTAAAAGGAAGATTTCCCACCCACTCCTACAAAAGGGGGTGAGGGTGTTTCCCTGAGGTCTACTTCACATGCTCTAAGTACACTAAACTTCACTCAGTGTCTCATTGAGAACATTCCATATAAAGGTCCTTTACTGGTTTGAATTTATGGTACTTGATGTGTTCCTATATAATATTAGTGGGCATGACATTGAGTAACCATCCTTGAAGTGAAGACAATTATTCCAGTATTAAGGCTAACACCAAATTATCTAAAATTATGATACTAGAATAATTGTAAGGTTTTTTGTGTTTTAGTTTTTATGTTCCTAGGTCTTGGAGGTGGTTTTGATAATTTTTGTAAACTTATCCAAGTCAGGAAACATTGTATTATAGTCATCCTTTTGTCTCTTACAACATCATATTACATTTACAACATACTTTCTCATAAAAATAGAAAATAATTTCTTATGTTGAATATTTTTTTATTAGATGTGGTTAATAACAACGAAAAAGGTCTCATGTCCTTACAAAAACCAATGAGATATATTCAACATAAAATAAATATGTCAAATATAAAATTATATCAATGCAAGCCACCATCAAAACACAATCACTAGCCAAAATTTAGCAAAAATCCATATAAAATGATTCCAAAAAGAGAGTAAAAGGGAAAAAGCTAAAGCAAATATTTAGACTCCTGAAAGTCAGAGTATATGACAAGTTTGTTGCTTCTAGTTTTAACTTTTACTTTATCAAGTTTGTGGCTTCTAGTTTTGATTTTTTCTTTATCCTTACCTATAGTCCTTTTACTTAGGTCCTAGTAGGTTTAGTTAGTAAGACACTTTATTTTTTGGAGTGGCATCCACTCTACCTCCTTGTCTAGTGGTCCCTTCTTCAACTCTATCTTCTTATCCTTGATCTATTTATTCTTCCTAATGGTGGGAGTGACAAAAATATCCACACCTTCTTTAGCTCATATTTACAAACCTCTGCTATTCTTAGTTACGACCTCCTCTAAATCAAACATCTCTTTCAATTTGTTAATTTTTTCCACCAGCTTCGTGCATAGCAAGTGTTCAATTACCACCTAGACTAAATTTTATCCAAGGTACTTTCCATGTTAGACTATTTATTGCTCAGAAAGGTGGTAGTGTTGTTGATAAATATGGGATTCATGTCTTTGAATTTATCTTATAAGCTATTTTCCATGGGGATTTTTCCAAATTATCCTTCCCTCTTGAAAGTAAGGAATTTTTTACCTCAACTTCATGGAACCAAACACAAAATTGGATGTATGGTTAGGAAATATTTTACCAAATGACATAATAAGACATCTTTCTGAATGCTTAGAGTATCAACTATACTAGGAATTACATTTTGATGCTCTATAGAGCTTTCCTCTATCATGTTATTTTTAAGGACAATAATAATTACATTGAAGTCATTATAAAACATTATTTATGATATCTATGTTTATATACTAGATCTTGGCCAAAGGCTAGACTGTCTTGGAAAGAAACTTAGACCTCCTAGCACAATCCAATTATGATACCCCTTAGAGTCTGAAACCAAAGTCTAAACCCTAGAACAAGTTTCTTAAGAAGTGGTCCTTGAGTACCTTGAACCTTCCAAAAAAATAAATAAATGACCTTCACTTGAGACACCAACCATCAAGATGCTTAGGCCAATGCAGGTTAGCAAACACTGTGGACCTAACCACAAAAAGAATGGAATACAACCATATGCTGAATCAAAATTTAACACCAAAAAATATGCTAAACATCCTTGCTCAATCAAGATCTTCATCCAAGAGAGTGCTCTAATAGACTAGATTAGATGGCATACTAAACCATTAAGAGGGATACAACCTCTAATTTAAACAAGCACCAAATAGGTAATACCCAAAATGAGATACATCAAAACGTGATGGAGATCAAAAAAGAAAGAAAGATTTGTTTGCAGTGTAAAATTTACCCTAAAGAAATTATATTCTAAAAAAATTATGATTTATTTTTAAAGTTGTTTATTTCATAAAGTGAAGTAGGAAGTGTACTTAACATAAGAGTTATATTATTTTGATAAATATTATCACTAATCCTTCTATATCTATTATTTACTATAAATTTTGCATAATAGGTGAAAATAAAAATAGTTGGAGTCAAAGTGAAACAAGATGTTAGTGGAACATAGATTGTAGATTGTTCTCTATTTTTTTTGATGTGGATGTACATATAATCATATATTGTTTCAAATTTTATGAAATATAGATGAATTTAAATATAAATCACATTATATAAGTACATTCTTGAAACAAATGAAATGAATTATTATGCTTTAATGTAATCCAATTATTCATTGACAATATAGTTTCCTCATATACACATTGGGATATAAGTTACATAATGATACTATGACATGAAATTTATAATGTTTAAATTACTTTATAAATTAAATAAATTTTTCATTCACCATGTATGAATTATACATGAGCACACATTAAGAAATTAAACAATGAATATGGATTCATTATTAGGTTCAA
Source organism: Torreya grandis (assembly GCA_037957365.1). Classification (NCBI taxonomy): domain Eukaryota; kingdom Viridiplantae; phylum Streptophyta; class Pinopsida; order Cupressales; family Taxaceae; genus Torreya; species Torreya grandis. The sequence goes on along the minus strand of JARHVA010003747.1, from coordinate 318,158 downwards.
TCTCAGGGTATTAAATTTAAATATGAACCAATAATGTATTTACTATAACTCTTCAAAACATATGGCATCATGAATAAAATCCACATAAGTATGAACTATGACACAATTTAAAAAATCTAAATTGATTTTAAGAATTACATAAATCTGTTAATGTACCGAAAATGGATAAACAATTTTATAAATTAAATATCTAAATTTTGAAAATCCTTTATTTATGCCCCACAAAACAAGTGTACAATAGAATGAAATGTTTTACATAATGTCTCAAAATTTAGACCTTTATTCTTAAATAACATTTAAGAATCCTTCATATCATAGATATTAATCAAATTTTTGTGCTTGTAGTAGTTTTAAGGAGATATCTCATCATATTTACATACAAAATACAACAACAATCAAATATTTTTAGATTCTTGTTGAAACACATAAATGAGATGAATTGAATTGAATATTATAATTAATGTGTTAATAAATTTGAAATCTAAATTTCTGAACTAAGGTTTACACATGAATATATGCACTTCCATAAATAATGATATTCAAATTATTCAAAATTATATATAAACTATGTTGAATTCAATACAATTTCAATATAAATGTAGAACATAAATGCAAAATTATAATTATTTTTTAATTGTATGTCAATCCAATATCTAATCAAACAAATATTTTTATCCTCCTCTAAAATCCAAAGTGTGTTGTACACTCTAAGGTTCATCTCTTTATCATTTTACTCTAGCATTGTATTTAATTTCAATAACAAAATACAAAGTGGTGCATTTTTAGAAACTAGAATATAGTATTAGACATTTGGTGATGTAAATCTTGACCTACCTTTATATTAAATTAACTTTACGTAAATGTATTTATCTTACATGCCCTCTCACATCTACATGATTTCTATGATTCTAACCTTCCCATTTTACAATATGTCATCCACCACAATTCCATTGTACATTACATACCCATTCAAAATCATACTAAAATTGTGTCTAGATCATCTGATAGACATTCACGTATCTTATATTAGTTTTTCAGATTCATAAGCCTATGTATTCTATACTTATTTAATTCATTCATACTCATCTCCACACCAAGTGGAAATTAATTTATATATTTATATCTTCCTAATGAGGTGACTTGTATGCTTTGAATTTTATTTTTGTGAGAAAGTACACAAAGAGTTCTATGTAAATACAATGTAGTTCTAGGTGTATTTTATTTCTACAATTAAATAGTAATCATCATGAAAATATCTGCACTTTAAGAAGGACTATCGTAAAATCCAAAATTAGATACTAATCACTAAGGGTAGGCCTTAGCCAAATTTGAAGTACTTTAGTCCAAATCAAAGTTTCCCATTTTCCAAGTGTTATAAATTATATGACATGTTGCATTCATTAACAAAACAATATTAGACACATACATGCAAATTGAATTTCATCTTTACAGTATTTAATATGTAGGTAATACTTAACCATTCATCAAGGAGATGTTGAGGTAATGTCAACCCACCATTCTTCCCTTTTGCAAGCCAAAATTTAGTTTTGAAAGAAAATTAGGATTTTAAAGAGAAGGAGACATGGTTATTGATATTATGTGCATAGGTATCCATTTATATCACAAATAATCAAGTATTTAAAAAAATGCATATTTTCATAGAAAAAAAAGTAAAAGGTTACATATATTAGATTTTTTTGATACCTTCTAGAGGATAATTATTTTATCCAAGCACATCTAAATAGTTAATTCCTTATCTAAGTAATTCTTGATCTATTTTACCATCATGCCTACTATTTGCAATTAGTATTATACCTTAAGAAAATAAAAATATTCTAAGTATCTAAATCTCTTTGATGTTTATATTTATAGCAAGTTAAATTGTTCAAATGATATTTTACCTTTTACATTTAAATTTGTATTTATTTATATATTTCATATAATATGAACTAGTATTTTTGTTTTATCCTATCAATTTCACATTAATTAAAATAATATATAACAATTATAAATGGTAAATATTAGAACTTTGAAACAAATTCTAGAAGTTTTGAGTGCTGATAATTTTTTAATATTTAATGAAATAAATTTTGATATATAAAAAATATAATAATTAATAAAAATTAAAATATAAAATTATAGTATAAATCTATTATGATATATATGTAGAATAAACTTGAAGGAAACTTTACATCACTAAGACATGGTAACATCAATGTTATGGGCATAGGGAAACATTGATCTTATAATGATGGGTTATATTTAGTCTTATGTAAAATATAGTCTAGCATCACCCTAGGGATACATAAACTTAAGATAATTGTTAAAATCTACTTATCTAACAACAACAAAAACCTTACCATTCCTAATACTAATTTAAAGGTAACTTATAAATTTGTCCCCATTCAGTCCAAATGTTGTAGTGGAAGACATAGTTATTTGTAAAATAAAGATAGACATTAACAAGTCATGGGTAATTATTCCATATAAAAGTAAGGGAGCCTGCATTATAATTTAGTATTGTCTTTCATACAAATATAGATTTGAATGTATATATTTTAATGTTTAATAATATAATGGAAAAAATATTTTCATTTATTTATTTAAAAAAATCAATTTTTAGAATTTTTTTGGGACCCAAAATGATTTAATAAAACTATTAGTTATAGAAAGAAAGATTCTTTTAGATTAAGATAAACCCACATTTGAATACTTGTGTGGAATCCAACCCCAAACACAACATGAGGTCCAGGTCTCCACCTAGCTATCAAAAGAGAAAATAAGGAAAAGGTCACTAGGAAAACCAAAAGTACCTACCTAAAGGAACAAGAAGAATGAAACTAGAAATAATTGTTGTGGGAACCAACCAATTTTAGCTAGCCCTAAAACCATTCTGATCTCTTGATGAAAGAGTTTTAGGTCTCCCACAATTGATTTTTTAGTATTTGGATCTAAATAAAATAGAATGGGGCCAAAAAATAAATAAACTAGTGGGGTACCGAATGAAACCCTAACCCTAGAAAGCTCATTGAAATAAAAGGTACTACACCTGAGTTTACAAATACATATTTTTTATGCACCCCCAAACATGATAAAAAGAGAATACTATTGGATTTTAGCATACCCCTCTTCCATACTATGATAGAAAGTGTTGTGTGGGTTCCCAAAGTAATCTCAGAACCAACTAGAAGAACTCAAGAAGAAAAAAATTCAATAAAATTTAAAATCTTGGGTTTCTAACAAGATCCCCAAGGTTAGAATTAGAAAATGCCTTAATTTCAAAAGACTAGTTCCCATCACTAATGAGACCCAAGGCTAACATCTTATTGAAAATAAAATAATGTTGGATTGGTCCAACCAATCTCTTTTCTTGAAAAATAAATAAAAGACATTTACCTTCCTTCTTAAACCTGATCATTATAACTCAAAGAAACTATTTCTCTAGATCAAGTTTGAATCCAAATAATCACTTAATAATACTGGGTTTTTTGAGTAATCTCCAAATTATACCAACATTGAGAATTACTTTCATAAAAATATTTCCATAAAACATAAATTGTCAAATATTACAAATTCATTAAGAGTTAAAGCCACTATCTCTAGCCTTTTATGTAAATAATTTTATAGACAAAACCATAGCATTCATTACGACCAAACAAACAGACTATTCTCTAACAAGGATAAGGAAAACAAAATAGGTCTAATCCATGGATCTCGAGATATGGTAGATCCCCTGAAGGGTTCTCTTTATGAGGTGAAAAATAATCTCCATGAAGCTAGTTGTAGAAAGACCTAAAACTCTACTTTCACAAATAAATGAATCTTCTTAAAAATATCCATACCGGATCTTGACTAAAGGCCAAACCCTCTTGGTAATAAACTCAAGCCTCCTATCACAATCCATATATGATATACCTCAAAGTCTGAAACCAAAGTCATTTTTTAAGACTTACTGACAAATCCTGGAACAACTCGCTCAAGGCATTGTCCTTGATTACCTTAAACCTTCCAAAAATAGAATTAGACAACCTCTACTTGAACCACCAACCACAAAAATGCTAGGACCAAAGTAGGTTAGAAAACACTATGAATAAAACCACAAACATAATCAAACCACCCATATGACTACATCAAAGTCCAATACCAATAAGTATGGTAAATATCCTTACCCATCTGGCATCTTCATCTAATAAATGTCCTGAACAAACCAAAATAGTTGACACTGCAAAGCTAAAAAAGATGTGTCAAAACTCGCAAAACATAAACACACCAAACCATTGAGAGGAATACAACCCCTACTATAAATAAGTAACAAATAAGGAATAACCAAATGAGATACATCAACAAGTAATGAAGATCCAATAATAAAGAAAGATTTGTTTGTAGTGCATATTTTACCCAAAAAATTGTATTCAAAAAAATTGTGAATCATTTTAAAAGTTGGTTATTTAGTAAAGTGAATTAGGAAAGCAACATAACTTAATAACTATATTAATTTGTTAAAGATTATAACTCATCCTTCTATATCTATTATTTACTATAATTTTTTTCAAAAGACACAAAGAGTAAAATAATTAGAATCAAAGTGAAACATGATGTTAGTGCAACATAGATTATAGATATTTATCCATTTTTCTATGTGGATGTACATATAATCATATATTGTTGTTAATTTTTTGAAAGATAAAGGAAGTGAAATAGAAAGCACTTGAAATAAGTAATCTTGAAAAAAATGAAATGAATTATTTTACTATAATGCAATCCAAGTATTGATTGACTATATAGTTTCCTTATATACACATTAGGGTAAAAGTTACATAATCATACTATAACATGAAATTTATAATGTTTAAATGATTTTATAAATTAAAAAAATTTATCTTACATCATGTATGAATTATACAAGAATGCACATTATGAAATTAAATAATAAATGTGGATTCAATATTAGGTTCAATATAAGGTTATTAAATTTGAATGTGACCTAATAATGCATTTACTATAAATCTTTAGCACATTTGAAATAATTAATAAAAGCCACATAGGTATGAAATAAGACAATTTAAAACATGTAAATTAGTTTTATTAATTAAATAAATATGTCAATGCACCAAAATAGATAAACAAGTTTATCAATTTAATATCTAAATTTCTAAAAGCCTTTATTTATGCTCCAAAAAACAAGTGTACAACACAATAAAATGTTGTACATAATGTTTAAATAATAGACATTTTTAATTCAACAATGATTAAGATTCTTTCATATCATAAATATTAATCAATTTTTCTCACTCTGAGTAATGTTAAGGGGATATCTCGTAATATTTACACACAAAACACAACACTAATGAAATATTTTTAGATTTTTGTTGAAACATATAAATAAGAAATTATATGAATTGTATTTAATTTTATATTTAAAGTGCCAAGAAATTTGAAATCTCAATTCTACAATGGAATTTTACACATGAATATATGTACTTCCATAAATAATTATAGTCAAATTATTCAAACTATATATAAACTATGTTGAATTTATTCAGATTGCAATATAAATGTAAACTTATAATTAATTGTTAATTAGATATCAATCCACTATCTAATCAAATAAATATTTTTTATTATTATTTAATATAGAGAAAAACATGTTCGTTAAGTAGTTTTGGCTTGTACCAGTTTATCTTGCAATTACATTCACGAGGCAAGTGGTGAGAGCCAAATATTTATGATATGGTATGATAAATAATTTGAGGCACCATAGTATGATAAATAATTGGAGACACTATTATTGTGCCCATTAGACTAATTTACCCATGTTGTGAGTGATGTGGTCGGTGGCCTTTCTTTTAGAGTTTAATAATATGACTTAATATATTAATTATATCTAGATATAATATGATTAACAATCTATGTGGCTGTTATAAGGTAATAAAATATATTTATATATGTATTTGAAGGTGCAATTCATCATTACTTTAAAAAAAATTAATTAAGGTTAATAATCTAAATATATAAATTGAGTAGTAACCCTTAATCAATGATATTTTTTTATATTTAATATAAATTTATGGTAATTCTACTTCTTTTATGTGGTAGGTATAGGTTAATATACATGAAACCGAAAGAGTGGATGTGGGTGAAAGAGATGACACCACATAGGGTATTAGGAATTTAATTGATGTAGGTTGTTTCTAATTTTCAAATAATTTAGGAGGCATTTTCTATTGTGTATTTATAACCCAAAAGTTTCATGATAGTAGTTGGAGACATAATGAGATTAATTAGGAGACCCATCCATACTAGTAACTGGAAATATAATGAGACTAATTAAGAGACCCATTCATACTAATCCACTAAGAATAATAATGAATGAAAACATAATATCATTGTATATGTTAAGGTGATCAATATATTGATATAGTATTCATCCATATGCTCATAAAATTTGAGTAAACACCATTAAAAATATTAAGTAAAAAAAAGAAAGAAAATTGTAATTGATTTTTTGAGCTACCTATAAAGGTTGTTATGGTGAGGTTCTTGGATATAATGTATTTTTTTAGCATTGACTCAATTAAATATATAGAAAATTGTGCATGATTTTTGTGGATTAATCACAAAATAAACCGCACAAGATAAATAATAATTTAATAATAAAATAAATAAATTTGAAAATGTGATGCACCTTAGAGCCTAGAAATTACAAAAAGAACCATCTAAAGACCAATTAAACTAAGTAAAATGATAACATCAAGGAAAAAATTTAAAAAAAATTATATCTTATAATTGAGTATAGAAATTACAATAATATTAATTTAAATTCTAAGTTTTAATTATTTTTTTGACATGGAAGAATCTACACAAGGGAAGGATGAATAGGAAAGTGAATCAAATGACAAATTTAATAGTTTTATTAAGCCAGAGAATTTATATAGTGGGGAACCCCTATAGATTCAGCTCACAAGTGACACATTGAGGAATATGCCATTTAGAAAAATAAAATTTTAACATGTGGCAAGAGGCATATTCACCTCACAGTTTTAAAGATCTTGAGTGGTTTTAAGGAGGGTGGTTTTCTGAAAAATGTAGTTTCTTAGCTTCGCTTGGGTATACTCAACAGTGTATGTATATATATTAAGTCAATATGGCAACTCTATGTGGTATTTATTTTTACGACAATTTAACGAGAGGATTACTCCCAAACTTTAGTTTTTGCAATTTTCCTAGGCTTCCAATGGTTTCCATGACCACACTTATCCTATTATAACTTAGATCAAGTTCTTTGAGGTTTTACAGATAACCTATCAATTTTTGAAGAGATACAAAAGAATTAAAATTATTGCTAATTTTCCAAAAAAAAAAATTTGTGAGGCTCTTGATGTCTTAAAGAAATGTTTGGAGCTTTTTTAGGTGGATGCCTAGTAGTCACAATGATATCATATGGGAAATATGATGATTTCAATATTGTTACCTTCGTATTTAGATCCTTCAAATTTGGCAGTGAAGGCCAGTAATAGTGTATTGGAATGATATTCTTCTTAATTTTCAAATTCATTATTTGACTTCAATAGTGGACATATGATAGTAGTATTCCTCTCCTTTGCCAAGCACAATATAAGAGATAAGATAAACGTATTACATTAGGGTGTCCTCAATCTTAGTCACATTATCATATGGGACATCGAAAGCCCCTAAGAGACCAATGAGGATTTAGATGGCCTCTAACAATGCCTAGATTGGATGCATTTTCTTCAAAGTAAGAATAATACAAATCAAAATCCCTATTATAAATTTTTATACATATCTATTTATAACGAGTGACTATTATTGTGGTGAGCTACAGACATAAGCAAATTTCAAAATCCTTCAAGCAAATAAATGGATCCAAATATACCTCTCCAATGTTGTGATCTTTTCATCATCGGTGGGATCGATACCTCCAATGGCCATCTAAAAGGAAGACACATATAAATAGGCCTACAAAAATAACCATCAACGGTCCCTAACACATGCTCCATGCACTAGTACAAAGTGACAGCCTCTTAATTTTACTATCTTTCCATCCATGGCCATGACCTAATTAACAAAAGACATAACTTTAGAAATGTAAAAACATTGATAACAATAAGTTTGTATATGTGTATCCTTATAAGATAAATATGTTACATTTAAATATAGTTACACAACATTAAAAAAAAATATTAGAAAATATATTATATAGTATATTATTTTTATATATCATATAAGATAAAATTCATATATATAATATTATATATATGGATAATTCAAATTTAACTACAAGCATGTTCTTAGGGACAAGGAAGCTATACCATCAGTGTTTAAATGTCAAATAAAAACTTATAGAGATTAAAATAAATAATTTTAATATTCCATCATAAGATAGTTAGCATAAAATTCCAGTGGGTGACTTAAGAAATAATAACCAAAACATCATGGATGAGTGCACAGGGGAAAGAATATTAAAGAAAAAACTCAAGCATCAGTCTATAAGCTTCTTGATCTATCAAATCAAACTATAATATCTATGTGTCAATGTTAAATGCTTAAGGAGTCATGTGTTTTGAATGAAATGATGAAATAAACTAACTACTGCAATTAATTAATAATACCCAATCTAGGTATACAAATTTATAATAAGAATGGAAAAAAAAGGTAGAGAGAAAACATGACATAGGTTGAAAAAATCATTTGCTAAACCACCTCTATTTATGGCATCCCATCCCCTCTTGTTGCACCTCTTAATGTCAGTTAACCTCATCCACCTCACTTGCCAAGGTGCAGATCTTAAAACTCCATGTTTTAAGATTATTCATTGATTTGGATTCTAAAAAAACATCATGTGGTGTTTCATGGAAGGAATTATGAAATATTAAGCAAATATTTTCCCATTAATATGCCCTTATCAAACTTCTCTTATAATTGATTTAACCTTGATTTACCTTCTCAAGGCATATGGAAAACATAAATCATTAATTAACATGCCAAAGAAACTTGATTACCTTTCTCAAATTAATCCATCATTGGACTTCGGCCTCCTCAATCCTGCATCCCAGGGTAAATTTTGGTATTTTCTAGGTGAATATGAACATAGGTCCTACACCATTCTAAATTTAACATCATTTTTTACTTTTCCCAATAAAATTGAACAATGAATGTGTTAATAGTTACCATAATTTCAATCCTATTTAGTTTCTAATATTTTATTTTTATTTTTATTATCATTAGATCATGAATAATTTTATTAATTCAATAGTCACTATAATATTTTTCATTTGATTAATTTACCAAACTTACACTATAGTAGTAATAATTTGTTAGCAAACCACCTCTACACATTTTCCAACTCGTGATCTTCTATAGAGCATTATGTACACAAGTGTCACCACTATAATATAATTACGGAATAGTGCTTTTGATGTGTCTCAATTAAGTCATAATAAGAATATTCTTGAGAGGGTTATGCATCAAAAAGATAAACAATTAAAGAGACACACTTATATGAAGGTCGACAAAAGCTTGGACAAGGTCGATATCTTATGAATGCCTTGTATAAAATGTTGTGCATTACACATGTTATGGAGGTAATGCCATATATAATACAAAAATATATCAAATTGATGTATGAAGGCTATTCATACACATTAATTATAGATAAATATTGTTTAAAATATTGTAAGATGACATAATCTACCAAATGAGAATTAGTTAAAATCATATGTAGAAAATTATTATATTATTATCCCATCAAAACCCACTCTATTTGATCAAATACATACATATGAGGTGAGAGTATCAATTAAGGTCAATAATATATTTCTAAGAGAACTTTTAAATAAAATATAAATAGAGATAAAATTTAAAGGTGAAATTGACATACGATGATTGAAAATGAGATACAAATAGACATTAAATTAAAGATTGAAATTGACATATAATGATTGAAAATATGTCAAATTTAAAATTAAACATTAAAAAAAAAATCACTCCATAAAATTCTACCTTACCACTACACCTATCAGCATATATCAACGTATGACATAATAAAAAGTATAAAATTATATGTATTTCAATTTTTTTCTTTATGATAAATATAGTCCTTCCAAACTGTAACATAAAATTTAATGTATTTTCCTACTTTTCAAGAAAGAATACAAATTGAAGATATTGTAAACACTATACAAAAAGCATGTAGAAATATAAACAAATAAAACACCTGCATTTTGAAGCCATAACCTTACACACACACACACGTGTGTGTGTGTATATATATATATATATATATATATAACGAGCTTGGAAATGAAGATGAATAACATCTTTTCCATATCCTCATCTAGTTAAGGATATATATCGTAGTTGTATGATGAAAATGTACCCGTTCTCTTAACATTAAGTTTTTTATGAATAAAATTGATTGCTTATTACAAACACATATCTATGAGATGATGCATGTACGTGAATGAAAACAAGTAAAAGCACACCTAAATTGAAGTGGAGACATGTGGCCAAGGTGTGAAAACATTGGGTAATAATGTTATGAGGCAAAAATAATATAGCCGAGAATACATTTTCCATTAGATTCTTTAGGGATTGTTTTAAATGGTTTATTATTATAAATAAATATTGGTAAATTAAAGAATAAAAACAAACTAACTCATGGGATGAGAAAATAGATGATGAGGTTAATTACGATCATTTTTTCAAAATCAAAAAATCTATTTTTGCCATTTTTTTCCAGTGGTCTTAACGTCCTTTGTATTGTTTTATCTTCACATAGTTAGTGAAGTGAAAAGAGACTTCTTCTTTTTGAAATGACATGGAATCTCTTTTTTGGTGAATCGAATGTAGATCATTTATTACAATCACTGAATATCTAATATGTATATATAATATGTAATTTATGTAATATAATAATATATTTCTAGATAACTTTTAAATAAGATATAAATATACATCAAATTTAAAGGTGAAATTGACATATGATGATTGAAAATGAGATACAAATAGACATTAAATTTAAAATTGAAACGATTGAAAAGATGTTAAATTTTAAAATTAAACATAAAAATAAATAATTCACTCCATAACACTTTACCTTACTACTACACCCGTCAACAAATATCAACGTATGACATAATAAAAATTATAAAATCATATATATTTTATTTTTTTCTTTCTAATAACACACAAAATAATAAATTTATACATAACAAGTTTAAAATTAAATATAATTATTTAATTTAATTTTTTTACTTTTAAAAATCTATTTAAAAATCATATTATTTTAACTATACAATATAATTTAAATTTCCTCCGACTTTCTTTACACCTTTGGAGTAAATGATAGTTCATACAATATGTTATAAAATAATATTCAGATGAAATATAAACCAAAAAAAAAAGGCTCTTTTCACTATTAAAATATAAATAGAGATACACATTTAAAATTAAATAACTACAAACAATCGACATTGCAGTCATGCAATTGAAATTCTTGGCATGTTGATAATTGTAAAAGTGGTTACTAGTCAAGGACACTCCACTGAAGTGACCGCTAGTGGATATGAATAAGTGTTGGCATACTGGAAGGATATGAGAAGCTATTGAAAAAAAAATATGTATCATACATGAACCTTCGTAATACCTACTTTCATTTCCAGGGCTTAGACCACATGATTAAACACTGCCCTGTAATGGCTTAAGCGAACCCACATTAATTGGCCATTTCATAAAATATGACTCATGGACAAGGATGCATATGTGTTTGTGGATGTACCACAATCATGACTGGAGTCGTACACGTATTAAATGCACTAATTATGTATTTTTTCAATTTTTTTAATAAAATGAACTACTATAAGAAATTTAGGTGTTGGGGCAAATCTATGTAACTACATTTACCCCAAGAAGCACATAAATAAATATAAGAAAAGAATATAAAACGGATAGTTGATTAAAAGTTAAAAATAAGTTGGAGATCATTTATTAGAGATGGCGAAGAAATCATCGTGCTCGCTTTATTATATCAGCAAAGCTAATGTAATTTACAATAGGGGTGAATTTTCCCTAGTTGATATATATAATGGAAATGTTGGATGATGCCATTTGACATGGCCAATGTAGTAGAAAAATATCTTAATTTCACCAATATTGTGGGTAATGGCCAAGGATCCTAGGAATTAAGCTTGGTTGATGTAGTTGCGCGAGTGGCTCATATAGTAGAGATGAGGCAAACATGGCAAATGCAATATTGTATGGTCAACATAATAAGACTAAAATATGGCTGATACGTTAGGAAAATCATCATTGTTTGTATAGTATGATGAATGGCCAATGTATTATAAAAAGGGAAAATGATGGAATTTTTTTATGTTTTGTAATAATTTTAAGCATTTCTATTATGTTTTTGGATCAAAATAAAATTTTGATTTGTAGTTTGATATTTTACAAAGATGATGAAGATTGTGGAGGCTCTTAGATGTGATATGGATACCATGTGTTAGAGAGATTCAATAATTGATCATGCATAATTCACCACATTTGGGTTCGGAGGAATTATAGAGATATGTTAGGTGATTTTTATTATGGATCTTCTCCATGTTCTTTAAGTGATAGGATAGACTCACTGACATGATTAGATGGCTGGTGAATGTGAACATTATTGTGGGCACCTATCACCTTAAAGGATGTCCATGTGATTCTCAGGGTATTGATTATGTGCACATTAATGCTTTGAGATAATCTAGATATTGTAGATGAGATTTGAGCAATAGCATATTAGGATACTAAGTCAAACATGTATGACGGTTATGTGACTAACATATAGCTCTTTGAGGTATATATTTATAACATTCTGGGCTTCAAGAAGGCCTTTATTAAACTTATGATGGCACATGTGGTTTTTCATAAGTGTGATGGGGTCATTCCATTATACATCATTTCCTTGTGTTGATTGATGTCATATCATGCCACATTATTTTATTTAAGATTAATCATTTGGGTGTAGGTGGTGCACGATTTCTATGACATCTTGACTAGGGTCAAACAAATCATGGGACCGATTATGTTTTTTTTTTGAATTAAATTTATGAGATGTTCTCGTTGTTTATAAATATGGGGATACCACATGATAGCCTCCCATGAGTGACAAGGTGGGCTCATGAATATGTTGTTCGAGCAATCTGACACACACCTACAATGGAGATGATTTAGTAGGATAATATCATATGGATGATGTACATAGGTACTATGGATGTATGGAAGCCATGACCAATCACATTATAGGAATAGGAATGGAGCCGATTCACTTGGAATTACATCTAGTGGGTGGACAATGGTTGGTCATTTATTATTCTCTCCAATTATTTATTTTATTTTTACTTAATAATTTATTTTTTTCAAAAGAAAATCTTTAAGAAATAATAAACAATATGAATTCCAATAATTTAAATGAATTATGATCTATTTATTATACTTATATAAATTTAATATGTCATATGTGATCCAAATAAATAAATTCAATATGTCATATATAATCCTAATAAAGTAACATAACATAGTAAACTTGAAAATTCAATTCTAATACTATACAATATCAAACAATCAAAAATTTGTGCTTTTCCTTACATTATTGAAATTGAAATAGGAGTCAAAACACATGTACCACAACCCCATATTGTTATCATTCTCATTAGTTGATCTCCAAAAAGTTATAAAAAGATAACAAATGAAAACATGATTTGGTATTATGTTCAGCTCAGCCATCCTCACAACAAGTCCACATTATTTCTAAAGAGGTAATGAGGAATTACTTAAATGTTATTATAATTTACTCACTATTTAATCTATTGAATATCATAGTAATATTTTTTCCTTAGAACAATACCAAATTTTATGGTTTACTATTTATTCTTATTCAACTATATCTTAAGAGATAAATTGAGAAAGATCACACAAGGTTATAATCAAGCAACAACAATAGGCTCACATTAAAAATAACCAAGTGCATTACAAGATAAATCAATACACAATTATCATATAGGTCAAGATATATATATTCTTAAATGGAATGAATTCACAATAGAACATTCAAAAGTTGAACAATTATATATATATATATATATAATTGAAGGAAAAAATAAAACTAAAAATACTATAAATAGTTTAATCACTTTCATTAAATACAACTATATATACATTAAAATTTTCCATAATAAATAAGATCCACATATCTTTGAATATATAGACATCCTTCAACAAGTGAGAAACAATGCTTAACATGTCTAAAATAAAAGAATTACAAATAAAAAAAAAGATCTTAAATCATTTCATATAACTTCATTTTTAAACATAAAAAAGGAAAAAAATTCTAAAAAAAATATATAAATATCTTAAAATAAAAAATATATATTACAATTAATTACTATATAATTTAAATAGTTTTTTTTATTTTCAAAATTATTTATTTTTTCCCTTGATCTTACTCCTAATAATATATAAATCTATGTCCTCCTATACTCTTTTAATAATAGAATTGAATTTCTAAATATTATCACTATGAATTATGACTTATCATTCACTTAAATATATTCAATGATAGAAAGCAAGATTTCCACCATAAAATCTCAACCACGACGTATTTTGTTATCTTTTCTTTTTTGGTTTATTTTCATCCTAGTCACCATTTGATGCTCTTTTGATTTATTTATTCATTGTCTCCACCTACCATGTCCCATTAACATGTGAAAAAGTTCCCTTCCTTTTTTATTTAATTTTAAAAATGTGATATGTTCAATTAACTCATCTTATTATCGGTATAATATTTTGACCACCCTTATTATCTACATATAAACAAGATATATCATGACAAATTTATAATATAATAAATCTGAATTTATAATATCAAGAAATAAACTATAATTTATTATGAAAATTATTATTTCAACTATAAATTAAATTACACATTATTATTTTATGTAATTTAAAAATCTAGGATGGTATAAAACAATTAAAAGTACATATATGATCTTATAAAAATATATCAATGTTTACATTTTTTTTTAATATATAGCTCTCTATAAATTAGACTAATTAAATAATTAAAAAATACATAAAATCTATAATATAATAATAGCTTTAAAATGTCTTAATGATTCACAAACTAATGACATTATATTTGAAAAATAACGATCAAGGAGAGGACTACATTTGAAAAATAAAAAATATAATTGAAAAAAATGTGCCAAAATTTTTTATTAATTTTTTTTTAAATTTTTAATTAAATCATATTAATAAACATATAGAGAATATCTTACATTTCACAATAATCTATTTAAATTCACTTCCATTCTTCCATATTAACTGTCTATTTAAATTGTTAAATTACCACATTACGTCATTCTCTAATAATATTATTTTCATAAGATGAAAATATATAATATTAAAAAATATCTAAAGAACAAGCGCTGTTTTTTACCTTAACAAGAACCCTTTTCCTACCATATTAAAAATGTTAAATTATACATAAACCTCAAGAGAATTTCCATGTATGAAGTAAAGTTATAGAAATAAAAGTACATTATGAGCGAATGAAAACGGATTTTAGAGCAGCGCATGGTCAACATGGGGACAATTTTATGTTATAAAACAGGATACTTTTGAAATCTAAATTTTATGAATAAAGTATGATTCGGTGGCAATAAATTCATCCAGAGGTGAACATTAATGATTTATCCGTGGGTTTATTTTAGGGGTCCATTCTTAAGACGACATAAATGTCCATCTCTTAGTTAACTTTAACTCTTTACAAATCTTCTTCAGTTCAAATTAATTTTTAAATTTTTTATAAGAAAATTGAGCTTTTAAATTAATTTATAAATTTACTTTAATTTATTATTTTATTGACATTTAAAAGGTTGTATTAAGTAAATAGTATTTTATTGATTATAATATGATATGAGATGTAAGCTCTTGGTTAAGAGGGTTTCAATATGCAATTAACTTAGTTTAAAGTAGATTTACAATTATTTCGTGAGAATACTTTTTTTTTTCAGTTGCAAATATAACCTCACAAATGAGATCCAAAGTATTATATCACTATGAACAACTTATATAGATAATATCACTGACAAACTCTATTTAAACTAAAAATTTCAAACATTATCACATTTACAAAATAACACCCTAAAATGTTAAGTATTAATTACTTTATTTTAAAAAATTATAACAGAGTCATCCAATGTTGATATCTCAAAAGTTACATATCAAACAAAAGATTAAGTCTCATGATTATCGATGTAGGCACAATGATAGAAAGCCTTGTGGTGGATTCAACTCATCACTCTAATAGATATTGGAAGAGCTAATACATAGATTATTCAATTCATGCATAGTGAAATGGTGAGCCGAACACACAAAGATAGATTTCAATCACAAATGATAAACTATTATGATTTCTTTGATTAATTTTAATAAATCATTTCGGGACATGTTACATATTTATAGGAATATGATTCCTATACCTTCTCTCCTAATATCTCTCTCTCGAAACCTATTAATAAGCAAACCACTAAATATGATATTTTGTTATAACTATTAACAATATAATATTATATCGTAATACAAACTTATTGTATTAACCATATGGTTATAACCATTCAGTAATTATTATTTACCTCTCAGTAAATATCAACCTTTACTATTTAGCTCACCGTAATTATTCAATTTTACACAAATGTAAAATTTATTCTTAACATTTCCCCCTAGTTTTTACATGGTGAAAAACACATTCACACTCTTATTTGTAGTATGCCCACCTCTTGTAGCATGCACTTTTTGGCTCATGACCTTGATATAAAGAGAGTCTCACTCCTCCCATGATTTTACAAGTTTACCACAAACCTTCACATGAACAGGAACTTCTCTATCTACTGTTCACCTCTTGGTGGTTTTCTAGATCACTATCACAAAACCTTTCAAGATCCATGAATTTACTTACTATGGTGTTTTTTGTCCTTTTCACTATGTTCTTAAATTAGAAAATTATGTTTGGAATTTCACACAAATTGTAAATCTTGACACGCATATACTTATGTTCTTATTTTCTAGATACACAACGAAAACTATAATGAAAAATACACCACACTGAAATAACTGAAATCCACGTCATGCTGAAAGGAAATACAAACAACATAAAATGTCACCACATCATTGGTGTGGCCCTGTCACTGGCGACTGACGAGAGGTCACTGAAAGACCTTCTTCCTCCATGTATCCTCTAACCTCTAGTATGTCACTGCTTACTTAGGCACTATCTTGATGGAGCTCATATACATGATTTTTTGAAGGGAAATCCTCCCCACAATGCGAACATTGTGTACAAGCAAAAATGAATCTGTAAGGCAATTTTTTTTTATTTGTATAATTTTTCACAATGACTCTATACCATACCTAAGCCTAAATGACTTTGATTTTTTTTTGGACAACATTTTAAAAATAACTCTTTTGATAAAAATAACATTTTTAAATTTTGAACCCAAATAATTTTGACAACTAATAAACAATAAATAACTCATTAAACAATGACACCATAAAAGTGCTTAATAAAGACTTACTACTAAAAAATAATTACAAGACTTGACTAAACTTTAAATAAAATGAATTTGTTTTAACAAGAGAGAGTGGGCTTTAAACATCTTGTCAATCGACATACATTGATAGAATTAACACTATCTATAAATAATAAACATAAACTAATATTAAACAAAGACTTTATTGACAAAAATATGTTAATTGACCTTGTTGGAAGGCATTGTGTACATTTTTTGCATGAACTCATGTATTGATAACTTCTATAAACTGTGAGACACTCGAGGATTGTGCTTAAATGACCATTAATTTCACTTTTACACGATGTTGCATAGAAGTCTACTTTAAAATAAAAGTTGTGGGTAAGTTTGTATGATCAAATCCAAGAGTTAAGCTAGCTGAGTATGATTTGACAATCTCTATGTCAAATCTGAAGAGGAAAAATGGTGATAGTATTGAGTATTTGACTGAATATGAATCAACATCCAAATTTATTTCTTATGTTGGTTTACTATCCTTGTATTCTCCTTTCAGCTTACTGTTTGTAGTCCCTATATGAGTTTTGAGGTGGTGATTCTCCTTTTTATATGGGTTATGCACCAATGGCAAACATACGATGCTGGTTGAGAAGAATAACTTTGAGTAGAGCCTCATATATATATATATATATATGAACAATGTTTTATAATAAGATCACAATGTTTAGGTTTGTAACTGCTTTGAGCACTCATTTGAAATAATGTCACTCATTGATAGAGTGCAGAATGTAGAATGCATAATAAAAATTGTATAGGTAGATCTAAGGAAAGTTGAACACCAAATATTATATATATAAAAACTTACAAAACTAATCTATACTTTTAATTAAAGTTCTTCTCTATGTCGTACATCTATAGGGACAAAGTTCGGAACTACTAACCCTGAAAAAATTATAGGATTCCATGATTGATATTGCAAGAGCTAATACACAGATTATTTAATTCATGCACAATGAAATGGAGAGCCAAACACACACAGATAGATTTTAATCACAAATGATATACTATTATAATTTGATTGATTAATTTTAATCAATCACTCAGGGATATGTTACATATTTATAAGAATATGATTCCTATAACTTCTCTCCTAATTCCTCTCTCCCTAAATCTATTAATAAGAAAATTGCTAAATATGATATATTATTATAACTATTAACAATATATCAACAATATAATATTCTATTGTAATACAAACTTACCATATTAACCATACAATTATAAGCACCCAATAATTATTATTCTCCATTCGATAAATATCAACCTTTACTATTTACCTCACTGTAAATACTCAATTTTACACAAATATAAAAGCTATTGCTAACACACTTCTTTATTAAGCCATTGAACTATATTAGATTAACTTTTCCAAGAAAAAAAATTGAAATATAGTGGATTCATCCCTTATTTTAATGGTTGTGATAAGCATCAAACTTAAGGGTGAGATTTAATTGAAATTATGAACTCTAATACACAATATTTACTTTATTAGGACGTATTTATTGAGAAATCCTAATTCAAATCCTTTATTATTTTGAAAATTCTAATCTTATCATTTAAAAATTTCCAATGCTAAAATATGCATGCTTTATATAATGTATCCCTTCCTTTCTCCCTTATCATACAAAACCCAAGTTGTGTTTGTTGATAATGACTTGATTTTAGACTTACATTAGAGTCAAAATTAGGGTATCCTTAAGAAGCAAGGCTAGGGTAACTTTAGATGTGATATTATTGTCTCTTCATCATATAAAATTTATGTGATTTTAAAGCTGAGTTTAAGATTATATTAGAGGTAAAATTTGGGTGTCATTATTAGTTGACACGGGGATAACCTATATTTCTAATTTTGGATTAATTTATTTTGGACTTCATGTCTATTTTAAGAAAGTGATGTTGGGGTGTCCCTAAATACAATATTGTTACCATTATTGATACAATTTTTTTTTGTTATATAACATTGATGTGGGATAAAATTTGAGAAAATTAAGACCCATAAACCTAATTGTGATAAAATAATGTGATTTAGGAAATAGTTTTATATAATTGAATTCCCATTTCAAATAATTACTTTACTAACTAGATGGGAGATGAAAGTAGGACAAATTGAAACCTATATAACTAATTTACATATATTAATGTTATTATGATGTCTATTTTTCTTCATTGAGTTCCCCATTTAATTAATTACTTGATTGGTTGTGTGGAGGACTAATGGAGGCATAAAACTTTGTGGCTATTATACATAGACTTCCTATTTTAAGTACTTATTCAAAAAGGAAAATTTAACCTTTATATGATGTATGGTTAATTTATTTTAAGTTTGTGAAATTACCACTTCAATTGACATATATCTTGCCACTTATGCAAATGTTTGTTCATAATTTATGCTATATATTTTAGTAAAGCCTTTTTTAACTAGATGTGGCTAATGTCTTTTAACTTTACCATGACTATTGTACTTAGTCTTATAGACACATTTATTAGAAATACGCTTCTTGTCATGTGGAAGTTATATAAGTTCCCACGTATCATTCCTATGAATGGAATCCATTTCTTCTTGCATTATGTGCACCCAAACATCATTAGTTAAAGCTTCCTTAAAAAAAGATTGATCACACTCAAATTATGTCAATAGAGTATAGTTTACTATTTGACCTCTTTGACCTTATTTTAAGTGCATGCCTTATTACATTATGACATAATTCACTTGGGTTTTTCACCTTGCTTTCACAACTTAAAACTCGGGCTGAAATTGAAACTAGAATATAAGAAAAAGAATAGGTTTTGCTTGGTTGTGTGTGTGTGTGTGTGTGTGTGTGTGTGTGTGTGTGTGTGTGTGTATGGTGTTTTTTGAGAAATTAGTGTTTTTATACCTATGTACAATGCGAGAAACTCCAACACCTATAACACCTTCAAATATGACTCATACCTCTGACACCCCAAACCCTAATGACTATATAGGTGAGATACATCCCTGATAAAAAGTATTAGAATTTACATTTTAGACTATGGGAATAGATGCAATCTATGATAGTAAAAAATCTAGGTACTTGCATGGACGTGCTACAACCACAACACATATAGATGCTAAGGCAAATGTTGAACATCCTAGCATTAGGAATTTAGGGTCTATGTAGAGTCATCAATCCTAGTACAATAGGGTCTTGAAACCATGATATAAAACCCAGACATCACACATTTCAACCTTGGAAGCATTCCAAACCTCTTAAAAGTAATAAGGGTCCTCCAAACTTTGTCAATGGCCTAAAGGACATCAAATTTAACCCAGTGAAGTTTGAAAATATTCATTAGAAAATTTGAGGAATTTTTGTGGTCACATGACTCCCATGTCAATCAAATCAATCAAAAGGGGTGCCCTCATCCTACCCCTTATCCCGCATAGAGTGAATGTGTCCAAATTGGATCCCTCATCTACCACAATTCCCGATTATATGCCAAACCCATTCAAAATCATATTAAGAGTGTGTCTAGAAAATTTAATCGATATTCTTCTCTCTAGACTTATCCAACTCATAAGCCTATGTACTCTAGACTTATCCAATTCGTTTGTACTCATTCCCACACCAAGTAATAGTCAATTTCTATATTTAAATATTTTTTATGGGGTGACTCATATGCTTCACATGTTATTTGTGTGAGAAAGTACACAAAGATTCCTATATAAATACAACATATGTATAAGTGTATTCCTTATCTAGAATTATCAAGTACTTATTATGAAAATAATTGTACTTTAAAAAGGATTACTTTAAAGTCCCAAATCAGATATTAATCACTAAGAGTAGGTCTTATCCATGTTTGAAAGACCTCAATCCAAGTCAAAGTTTCCCATTTTCCAAGTGTTGAAGGTTATATCACATGTTGAATTCATTAAAAAATCAATATTACACACATACACACAGATTAAATTCCATCTTAAGAGTATTCAATATGTAGGTAATGCTCAACCATTTATCAAGGAGATTTTGAGGTAATATTAACCCACCATGCTTCCCCTTTTACAATCCAAAATCTAATTTTGAAAGTAAATATAAGATTTTAAAGAGGACACATGGTTCTAGATATTACGCACATAAGAAGCCATGTATATATGCACAAAAAGGGATTAGAATTAAGCATAAAATTTTATATTTAAAAATAAATGCATGTTTTCATAGGAAAAAATAGAAAAGGTTACTTACATTAACATTTGTTAATACATTCTAGAGGATAATTATTTCTCTCAGGCACATCTAAAGAATTAATTCCTTATCAAATCAATTCTTGATCTATTTTCCCATCTTTTGGACTATTGTTTTCATTTAATATCATAATTTCAAAAGAATAATAAATTTCTAAATATTTATATACCTTAAATGCTTATATTTATAACAATTTAAATTTTTCAAATAAGATTCCACCTCTTATAGTTAAATTTGTATTTATTTATATATTTCATATAATATGAATTAGTATTTTTGTTTTCTTTTATTAACTTCTTTAATTAAAATAAGGTAAAAAAAACTATAAATAAGAAATATTAGAACTTTGAAACCATTTACAAAAGTTTCAAGTGCATTAATTTTCTTTATATTTAGGAAAATAAATTTCAATATATAAAAAAATATAATAATTAATATAAAGTAAAAGATGAAATTATACTAAACATATAATCTATTATGATATATATGTAGTACAAATTTGAAGGAATATTTACATCATTAGGACATGGTAACATCAATTCTATGAGGACAGGGAAACATTGATCTTATAATGATGGGTTAATTACAATATTTTATAAAAGATAGTCTGACATCACCCTAGGTATACATCGAATTAAAATTATGGTTAAAATCTACTTATTTAACATCAAAAACCTTCCTATTACTAATGTTACTTTAAAATTAGCTTATATATTTCTATTACGGATTAAATTTTAGTAACATTATTATTAGGGTGAGTTTTGATATTTATTGAGAGGTATATATATTTAATTAATAGTTAGTTTGGTAGTCATAATATTATTACAACAATATTATGAACATAGTTTTTTTGTTAGTACATATTATTCATAGGGATTCGAGCATGAAAGAATCCAAGAGAGAAAATAAGGGAGTGATTATAGGAAATATTCATCTATATTTGTAATGTCCAGAATGTATTATGTAATAGAGTGAAATAATATATCAGAGAGTTTGAAATAATTGATCTTTTTGTATTCGCTTCTCTGTGCATGATTTAATCTTGTGCTTGGCTGTTAGAATCCCCAATAGTGGTATCAAAGCAAGAGGATCCTATAATGGTGTTTTGAATTAGCATAGGGGTAGATCTATTATGTTAGTGCCCCTATTCATGAAGAGAGTTTTTAAAAATGGAGGAAGTTTTAACGTAGTCTTATTCCCTGTGAAATTAATATAGTTTTGTTTTATGTATTTTAGAGTAAGAAGGCACCATCATACAGAAAGTGTGGAATAAGACAACTTCAATCTTGTTGTTAGATCTATGCATCTATTCCATCCAGGTGAGTGTACCTGCTTGTTGAGATAACTATTATACCATTAGGTGCATTATAATTTATCCAATCGATGGGATTCTTTACGGCTTTGCAAGTGGTAATCTACCTACTACATCAGTTAGAATCTATGTTCATCATTGCATCATGATTGCATGCATAAAAATCAGATCGAGGCATCCTATAAATCAAAGCCTACATCTCACTAGAAGCAACTATTTTGAATATAGTCTATGTGCATTGATTTCTATTTTTTACTCTTTAATATACACTCTTGAGTACTCTAAGGAATGTTGATCCATTGAGAGTGAACGTGGATGAAGTTATTAATAACACAATTTGTATAGTCAATAGATCTATGATGATCCACGTTGAATCTGCAAGCATTTATCAAATCCATGGAAATCGGTATCTTGCATTCCATGCATGCTATTGCTTTGTGCAAGTCTCTCAGCTGCATGTTATCAACTGGTGAGGAGTTCCATGCAAAATTTGGATAATTATGTAAATCTGCATTTAGTCAGTCAAAAGAGTATATTGATTTTTGTCAAAGTTTTTTTTTGTCTTATTTTTATAGATTTAAAGATAAAAATA
Source organism: Torreya grandis (assembly GCA_037957365.1). Taxonomy (NCBI): domain Eukaryota; kingdom Viridiplantae; phylum Streptophyta; class Pinopsida; order Cupressales; family Taxaceae; genus Torreya; species Torreya grandis. The sequence goes on along the minus strand of JARHVA010003747.1, from coordinate 294,404 downwards.
TCTATGAGTTTGTATATAGGTGAATTTAAATTTTTGTATTGTTTAGTTTTAGTTTGCAAGTCAGTCACAGCAATAACTGTTGACAAACAAAATAAGTTGGTGAAAGTCTTTTGATACTTATTAACACTTTTGTAAGGGATGATAGTATAGTCTATAATTTAATTGTGGGATGAATTTTATAATAATTGGGACCATATACGTACATTATTTATCTAGGTTCTTTAGTAAAGGATTTTCCAATTAGTATATGTTGAAAGTGTCTAAGTTAAAAGTTTTGTAAAAAATGTCATTTATTAAAAAAATATCAAAAGAGTCATTTTAAAAATGTATCAAGTATGTCATCATTTGTAAAAGGTCTAGATTCAAGTTGTTTTTTTTACAATTCATTAAAAATATGTCAAAAGTTAAAATTGTAAAAATAAAAAAAATTGCCTTATAGTTGCATTTTCTCTTATATACGACATCCACATTGTGGGGGGATTTCCCTAAAAAAACCATGAATCAAAGCTTCATAGACACATCATATAAGTAAGTAGATTTGCATACTGGAGGATGGAGGATACATGGAGCATGGAGGCTATTCAATCCTCTCGTAAGCTATCAACGACGGGGCCCCAGATGTTTTGATGGTGTATATATTATGGTGTGTTTTTTATATTTTTCAGTTGTGTGTGCTTAAATAAAAATAGATGCAATATTCCTGTTCGATTAATCCCTTTTGATATTTATTTTTGTAATCCATTTTGTAAAAATGAGTGGGCAAACATGTACATTGCTATGAAGTGGTTGGTGGTTCTACTAGAAAACCACATACTAAGGAGTTGGTAGTTCTCTTTAAAATCCACATACTGAGTGGTTGATGGTTCCACTAAAAAACCATTTTTTTGAGTTATTGGTTCTCATAGAAAACCATGTAAAACATGAGTAGGTACTAGACAAAGCTTACCCCATGTTCACACTAATGGGGTGCAACTAGGGATAATGTTAAGGGGATGAATGTTATGAATTAATTGTTAGTAACATTATTATTAGGGTGAGTTTTGATATTTATCGAGAGGTTAATATATTTAAGTAAGAGTTAGTTTGGTAGTTATAATATTGTTACAACAATATTACGAACATAGTTTGTTTGTTAATATAGATTATTCATAGGGATTCAAGTGTGAGAGATTTTAGGAGAGAAAATAGGGGAGTGGTTATAGGAAATATTCCTATATATTTTTAATGTCCAAAATGTATTATGTAATAGAGTGAAATAATACATCAAAGTGTTTGAAATAAATGATTTATATGTATTCGCTTCTCTGTGCAAGATATAATCTTGTGCTTGGCTCTTAGAATCCCCAACAATTTCTCCCCATTCGGTCCAAATATTGTAGTGTAAAAAATAGTTATTTGTAAAATAAACATACATGTTAACAAGTTATCGATAATAATTCCATATAAAATTAAGGGAGTATGTATTATAATTTACTATTTTCTTTCATAACAATATAATTTAAAATGTATATATCTTAGTGTTTAATTATATAATGGAAAAAATATTTTTATTTATTTATTTTTAATTAAAAAATAAAAATTAGCAATTTTTTAGGACTTATAATATTTTAACAAAACTAACAATTATATAAAAAATATTTGTTTCAATTAAGATAAATTCAATTTTGAAGATTAGTGTGGAATCTAACCTCGAACATAATAAGAGTTTCAAATATCCCTCCGACTATCAAAATAGAAAAGAAAGAAAATCCCACTAAAAAAACCAAAATACCCTACCCAAAATAACAATAAGAATGAAAAGAAAAACAACTTATTTTAACTAGTGGGGGAACCAACTGGTTTTAGCTGGACAGAAAACTATTCTGGACTCTTAGAGAAAGAGTTTCAAGGTCTCACAATCGATATTAATAGGATTGGGAACCAAATAAAATAGAACGAAACTAGAAAATTGATAAAAAGAGAATCCTATAGATGCTTAACAAACCCCACTTACATCATAGGATAAAAATAAAAGATAGCACCCCATGGGGATTTCTAGGTTCCAAACAGGATCTCAGAATCAACCATAAGCACTCAACAAGATTCCATAAAAATTGAAAATATTGGTTTTCTAACAAGACCCCTAAGGTAGGAATTAGAAAATGACTTGACTTCAAAAGATTAGTTCCAATCGCTGATGAGACCCAAGGCCAACATCTTCTTGAAGATAGAATAATGTCGGCTCGTTCCAACCAAGTTGTCTTCTTTAAAAATATTTAAAAGCATTTACCTTCCTTTTGAAACTTGATCATAAACTCGAAGAAGCTACTGCTCTAGCTCAAAATTAAATCCAAATAATCACTTGATTATCCTCGGATTTTTTTCTACAATCTCCAAATTATACCAGCATTGGGACTTAAGTTTGTAAAACTGTTTCTCAGAACCATAAAGTGTCAAACATTGCAAATTCATGGAGAGGTTAAGCCACTCTCTTTGGCCTTCCATGCAAATCATACTACAGAGAAAACCATAGCATTCAATAGGACCGAATAACTAGACCATTCTTCGATAGAGATAACAAAAAATAAAAATAGATCTAACCCCATGATTTGGAAACAGGGCAGATCCCCTGAAGGGTTCATACCATGAGGTGAAAAATAATCTCCACGAAACTGGTTGGAAAAGGAGGTCAAACTTAACTTTCACAAAGAAATAAATCTCCCTAAAAATATCCATACCAGATCTTGGCAATAAACTCAAGCCTCCCAGTACAATCCAATTGTGATACACCTCAAAAGTCTAAAATGAGAGTCCTTTATTTAGGACCTCTCGATAAACCTAAGAGCAAATCACTCAATACATAGTCGTTGAGTACCTTGAACCTTCCAAAAATAGAAATAAACAACCTCCACTTGAGCCACCAACCACATAAGTTCTTGGGCCATACTAGGTTAGAAAACACCATGAACCCAATCACAAACAAAATGGGGGCTACCCATATGACTGCATCAAACCTCAACACTAACAAATACGGTGAACAACCTTGCCTAGCAAACATATTCATCCAATAAAGGTCCTAAATAGACCATATTAGATGGCACTGCAAAGCACCAAAAGATCTGTTAGAAGACTCAAAACACATGCACACTAAACCATTGAGAGGGACATAACCCTTGCTTCGAATAAGCACCAAGCAAGGAACACTCAAAACGAGATACATCAACAAGCAATGGAGATCCAACAAGAAAGAAAGATTTTTTTTAGTGGAGATTTAAAAAAAATAAAAAATAAAAATAAAAATAAAAATAATTGTATTTCAACTAAAATATGTAAATTATTTTTGTAAGAAAGAATATATAAATTAATAATTATATATATATATATATATATATAATTAGCATTGATCTTTCTATATCTATTATTTACTTTAGATTTTGCAAAAGATGTGAAGAGAAAAATAATTGGAGTCAAAGTGAAAGAAGATGTTAATGAAACATAGATTGTAGATTTGATTTGATTTTTGATTTATTTTTATGTGAATGTATATATATTTATATATTGTTTCTAATTTTTTAAAAGATAAAAGAAAAAAATATGAAGTATACAATTTTTTTAAAAAGTGAAAAGACTTATTATACTTTAATACAATTTGAGTATTGATTGATTATATAGTCTCTTCATATACATATTGGGGTAAAAGTTACATAAATCATATTATGACATGAACATGAAATTTATAATGTTTAAATGATTTTTTAAATAAAATAAATTTATCATTTATCATGTATGAATTATACAAGGGTGCACATTATAAAATTAGATAACGAATATGGATTCATTATTACTTTCAATCTTAGATTATTAAATTTAAATAGGACTAAATAAAGTATTTGCTACAACTCTTCAGCACATGATATCATAAATAAAAGACACATAATTATAAATTATGACACAATTTAAAATATCTAAATTATTTTTATTAACTAAATAAATTTGTTATGCACCAAAAATGGATAAACAAATTAATCAATTAAATATTTGAATTTTTAAAAGCCTTTATTTATACCCCACAAAACAATTATATAACACAATGAAATGTCTTACATAACATTTCAAGATTAAAACTCATTTATATCATAAATATCAACCAATTTTTTACAATCCAAATAATGTTAAAGAAATATCTCATAAGATTTACATACAAAATGCAACAACAATTAAATATTTTTGGATTTTTATTAAAACACATAAATTATATGAATTATATAGAAATTTATATTTACAATGTTAAAAAATATGAAATCTCAATTCTTAAATTAATTTTTATACATAAAATATATGCACATGCATAAATTATAATATTCAAATTCTTTGAAATTATTATATATAAATTATGTTGAATTTGATACGATTGCAGTATTATAATATCTTATGCAATAACATCCATGATGGATCATATATATTGGATTATATGTGATATCACAATATGATTGCAATATAAATATAAAACACTAATGTAAAACTACAATTAATTATTAATTAGACGTGAATCCAATATCTGATCAAATAGATATATGTTATTAGACCCACAGGGATCTAATAGCTTCCATTTGCAATTAATCGGGCATTAATCCCTTCTATTTCAACCAATTAAAATCTATCATTTTGTATGCTAAGAATAATATGACCTTGTCACTAGTTTAAATCCAAGATCTTTAACTGGTAATATATTTGTTATGTTTTGATTTGCAGGTAAGAATTCGTGTTATTTCTTGCTTCTCCAAAATCAAAACAGTCATAATTAACTGACATCCCCAATTTTTGCAATAGCTCAGATCGTAATCATGTAATGTTAGCCAACTATGCAGCGGATAGGCAGTTTTACTATCAAAACAGTTTTATTTTGCATTTTTCGAGAGGCACAGTTTTTTTTAAATATGAATAACATTTTTTTATAACATGGGAAATGCCCCCAGCCGTTCGCCACTTGCCCCCATGGCAATTCGGTGCATTTTATATGGCAGCAGGGCGAGTTTCGTGTAGGGCTTAGGACGTCTTGGTGGCCTGCAAACATCTCCACATTGCTATCAAAGCATTCAAATACTGGTTCTACCTTCTCAGATATGTCCTCTCCTTTTTTGTCTTGACGTCTCTATGCTGACAGCATTCTCCTATTCACGACAGCGTTTTCTTGTTCACAGCTGCATTTTCCTGTTGAAGTAAGGCATTTGGTTCTGGATTATGCTACACCATTTGAGATTCATCTCATGATCACAGCCTCTCCATTGCCATTGCAATGCTTCCTCGACTGGTGAACAAGGCACTGACAATACTGTGACAGCATCCTTGAGGCAAGTGGTCGTTATTTTCTCCCCCATTCCTTTTGTTTTTCCTGCTCGCACTTACAATTGTATCTGACAATTTTAGAAGTTGAAAATTTTGGTAATTTCTTAATAAATTAATTTATGTGAACAACTCGAATGTTTTCTCAACAATTAGTTTATGTGTATTTGGATAACAGAGAGCATAATTGCCTGTTTAAATTGAAACCCAGTGTAGTTGAATGTGTGGTTGATGTAATGTTAATAGCATTTGAAGTGCTATTTGAAACGATTTTCTCCTTAAAAATATCTTTCGCTCCAGAGAAACTCCATGCAAAATTTATTAACAACGACCTCCTTTTCTATAACACATGATTTGACCTGTGTCCTTGGTAGTGTGGTTGTAGTTAACCCTTTCTTGTTGTTGTACCAGTTCATATTCTTCAGTTGGATTCCTTTGATAATAGACAAGCACACCTGGAAATTGATAGTATGTACCCTGTTTTTGGTCGTTTACACCCTATATGACTGATAAAAACTGAGGCCGTAAACTATTATAAATTAAAAATTGAAAATAATATTTCTAAAATACTTTTTATTTAAAAATTTACATCCTTATATTTTTCTATTTCATGTTGTTTGTTACAGCTGATTTACAGTGTGCATGGGAATCCTCTTTTGATCTATTTTGTAGGGTTAATATGTAGGGAGAAATTTACAAACTTATATTTTTTGGTGATTCAAAAGCTTTCCAAGGAACGACCCTTGCAACCATAAACTAACTGGTGTCTACCTTAAACATTTATTCCGTTTCTCATTTGAACGTGTTAACAAGGCATGCCTCAGTTTTGTTTGACATTCAAATATCTGCATTAATTAAGATTTTGTTGGCCCATCCATTTAATATTCACAACTGAAAAAAAATTGGGAAGCTGTTGAATACGGAGTTATAGTCAAATATAAGATACACTTTACCTTTATATCATTATAAAATCCTATTGATATAATTTATTTACTTATAATTTATATTAACCAAAAAAATTATTTAAATACCTTTAAATATATAACTTACTGGCTAAAATCAAATATCCTTATTCATTGTATTTTAAAATTGCTTCTCCAACTCTAAAAGTGAGAAGTTAGACATGGTTGTGAAAATGTTATGACAGTTGCTCTTATGGGAAAACAATAGCATTCAAGAATGACCACTTGCTACTGATGCCAAGTCTGCAAATAAATCAATCCCTTAAAGGTCAACCCAAAATGCCAGAATTTTTATAAATCCCAAACCAGTATCTGTAAAACTTCATTTAAAATCCCAAATCCACAAGCCAACATAACAATACAGCCAAATCCTAATGGATTATTCCTCAAAACATTATCCAATCACAATTATGTGTCCAACCCAGATGTCAAAAAGCCTCGACAAACCAACCCAAGCTCTCAAAACTCATGAAATCCAAGATTATTGACATTGTAGTTCATTCCCCATGAAATTTCGGACTTCAATATAATTGCTTAACTAAGTCCTCAAAAAATTAAAATCTTCTTCCACAAGGCAGAAATGGCAATTTTTTTTTGTATTCTTATCTCGTTGGATTTGGGTTGGGGACAGGTGTAGGTTTTTGGCATTTATCTCAATCTTTTTTCTGCTTTCGTAGGGTTTTGTAACATTTTTTTGCAAGCCCTGCTCTTTTTTCCAAATCGACAATGTGCAACGGCATGACCCCATTTTCCCAGATTCATGAGGTGAATCTCCTGCTTTAATTAATTTAGTTTTTGGGTATTCTATACGTGCCTGGATCTTATTTATTATTGATCTGGTTTTGAAATCCTTGAAAGCTCTAACAAAAACTCATCAGCAACACGCATGCGATAGAAAGGGCATTGGCAGAACAATTTTTAGAAGGCGAACGCCATTTTGACAACAGAGTGCAACATTCCCTGTTTCAACTGAAACAATTGGAAAATGAAATCCAGGGTAGTTGAATGTGTGGTTGATGCAATGTTAATAGCATTTAAAGTGTTGTTTTAAACGATTTTCTTCTGCAATAATCTTTCCCTCCAAAGGAACTCCATGCAAAATTTAGTAACAACAGCGTCCCTGTAAATTATCCAAGCCCAACTAGCTAATAAGCCAATTATAACAGCATAACAAAATAAAAGTAAATTAAAACCAAACACTTACAATAGAGACAAGCCAAAAATAAGCAATAATACTCTGTATTATTTCTAATATATCTGTTACAATTTTTTCAAGTCATAAAATAGTAAGGATGCAACTAATTAAATAGCATGGAGTGCTTGACTTAGAGGGGTTTAACTCGCTGTTCAAACAACAGTCTAAAAAAAGTTTTAAACATGCATTTCTTCATGCATTATTGGCTACGCTAATAAACTGCAAGTTAAAAACAATGTTTAACAACTGATTTCAAAAAAAAACTAGAAATAGAAGAGTCCCATGCATAGATGAGGACTCCAGTCAACAGATGGGGATAGCATGTGGTGAGGAAAGCATGCATCGGTGAGGACAACATGCATCAGTTATCAACATACTCCCCCTTGATGCTGAGAGGGCTTACAATCTGATCTCTGAGTGTAAAAAATTGATCTGTTGCAACTACTTTTGTGAAGATATCTGCCAACTGTTCTTTAGTGTCGATGTATTTCAATTCTACTACCTTCATCTGCACTAAATCTCGAATAAAATGATGCTTTAAATTGAAATGTTTTGTCCTACTGTGATGGACTGAATTCTTGGCCAATTTAATAGCACTAATGTTATCACAAAAAAATAACTATGGGCTGAACTTGAAGCTCTCTAATTTCTTCAAGAAGTTTTCTAATCCATAATGCTTGTGTACCTGCTGAAGTGACTGCAACATACTCTGCTTCTGTAGAAGAAAGGGCAACTATACTTTATTTCTTTGAGCTCCAAGTAATCAAACCACAACCAAAAGAAAAACAATTCCCAGATGTTGACTTTCAGTCATCCAAACTACCTCCACAATCAAAATCACTAAAACCAACAATATTGAACCTTTTAGAAGTGTAGTAATGAATACCAAAATCTAGAGTGCCTTCCACATACCTCAAAATTCTCTTGGCTGCCTTCATATGTATTTCTGATAGCTCTGTCATGTACCTTGAAATAAGTGAAACTGAATAAGTAATATCAGGTCTTGTGTGAGTTAGAAACATTAAACTTTGGACAATACTTCTATACGCTGTCTCATCAACTCTTTCAGCACCATCATCTCTACACAACATAACTCCATGAGCAATTGGAGTGGAGAGTGGTTTACAATCAACCATATCAAGTTTCTTCAACATATCTTTAGCATACTTTGTTTGACAAATAAAAATTTTATTCTCCCTTTGATAAACCTCCATTCCTAAAAAATATTTCATAAGGCCTAAATCTTTCATCTCAAATTCATTCATCATGAAAACTTTGAATTCATCCTTCATCATAGAATGGCTACCCATATACAACAAGTCATCAACATACAAACTTACAATTAGAATATCATTACCTTCTTGTTTGTAGTAAAGGGTAGATTCACTCTAACTTCTTTGAAAGCCATTCTCTTGAAAATATCCATCAATCCTAGCAACCATGCTATTGGTGCTTGTTTGAGGCCATACAAAGCTTTCTTTAACTTGTAGACATGATTTTATTTGCCTTGCAATTCAAAACCTTGTGGCTATTCCACATATACTTCTTCTTCTAAGTATCCATTCAATAAGGCACTTTTCACATCCATATGATGGATGCTCCAATTCTTTTGAGCTTCTAATGAAATTAGCATTCTAATGGTCTCTTGTCTTGCTACTGGTGCAAATGTCTCTTCATAATCAATGCCATACTTTTGTGTGAAGCCTTTAGCAACTAATATTGCCTTATGCCTTTCAACACTTCTATCACTGTTACACTTAGTCTTGTAGACCCATTTGGTGCCAATCTTCTTCTTGTCATGTGGAAGATTTGTAAGCTCCCAAGTGTCATTCCTGTGAATAGAATCCATCTCTTCTTGCATTACTTGCATCCAAACCTCATTAGTATATGCATCTTCAAAACATGATGGTTCAAAATCAGCCTTGGTAAGTAAAGCAAAATTCAGTGTCTCACCTCTTGGATTTTCTTCATATGCTTGATTTGAACTCCTTTGATAAATGTCACTCAATCTTCTTACCTTCCTTGCAGAACTAGGACTTGAATCTGGACTTACACTTGGAATTGAAAAACTAGATGAGGGGTTACTTGGTGGATTTGTAGCACTTGAAATAGAAATATTAGTGGGCTACCCATGATCAACATCATCCATAATAACTTCATTTACAATAGATTTTGACTTTTCTATATGGTCTTTTTGATGACCATAAACTCTCCCTTCATCAAAAATCACATCTCTTGACACAATAAGTTTATTAGTGAGAGGATTAAATAACCTGTAAGCCTTACTTTCCTCACTATATCCAACAAAAATACATGACTCACTTTTGGGATCTAACTTTTGCCTCTTTTGATCAAGAACATGAACATAGGCTAAGCAACCAAAAACTTTGAAATAATTAACATTTGGCTTTTTCTCATACTAGGCTTCATACGGAGTCATCTTGACAAGTGCACTAATGGGACTCTGATTGAGAATATATACTGCTGTAACAACTGCATCTCCCCCAATATAATTACTTAATCCCTTTGTTTGTAGCATGCTTCGTGCCATCTCCACCACTGTACGATTTTTCCTTTCAGCTACACCATTTTGTTGAGGTGTGTATGCAGTGTTGAGTTGTCTTCTAATGCCATGCATATCACAATAACCTTGAAAGGCTTTTGAGCAAAATTCTCCTCCATGATCAGTCCTTAAGCATTTGATTTTGCACCCTTTGTCATTTTCTACAAGGGCTCTAAACCTCTTGAATGTCTCAAGAGCTTCACCTTTGGTCTTCAAAAAATAAACCCAACATTGTCGTGAGTAATCATCAATAAAAGTAATGAAATATGATGACTTATCCAAACTCTTTGTCTGCATAGAACCACAAATGTCTTAATGAACTAACTAGAGTGGATAATGGGCCCTCCATGCATTGCCTTTTGAAAATTTCTCTCTTTCATTTTTTTTCTTTAGCACATCCTTCACAAACTTCCTTGTGCTCTTCAACCTTAGGCAAACCAGAAACTAATGATTTTGATGTTAGAATCTTCAAACTATGAAAATTTAAATGCCCATACCTGAGATGCCACAACCAACTTGTATCCTCATATGCCATATTGACAAGGTTCTTGTTATGTTCACCAAACTTCAATGGAAACATCTTATTCTTTGTCATAGGCACAACTGTTACCACCCTATTTCCTTGATTCTTATCATAAATTATACATTGTTGATTTTCAAATACAACTTTATAATTCTTCTCACATAATTGTCCAACACCCAACAAATTATGCTTTACCTTTTGAGTGTAATAAATGTCTTTAACACTCTTCATACCTTCTTTTGTATGGACTTCCATAGCTCCTTTTGCAGCAACCTCCAATGATTTGTCATCACCAAGCTTGATCTTGGATTTAAATCTTTCATCCATTATAGAAAAAAAGTTTTTCATTCCTTGACATGTGGTTAGAACATCTCGAATCTAAATACCAAACATCTTTAGAAACATTTTCAGCTTTGTCATAAGATAAAAATAAATTATCTAGAGGATTCTCATCACCTTCTTGAGCATAATGAACACTTTTATCATTATTACCTTCTTTTAATCTACACTCATAATTAAAGTGGCCATACATGTTACAATGATAACACTAGATATTTCTTTTATCAAATCGGCCTCTACCTCTTCCTCTGAAACCACCTCTTCCTCGAAAATCACCTCTGCCTCTATTTCCTCTTGAGTATTTCTGATTTTGACCTCTACCTTGGCCTTGATTACTTTTGAAGCTACTATTGGCATCTTCATTCTTTGTCATTTGTAATTTGGAGGAAAAAGTTTTCTCTTCACTTTCTCCAAATGAATCTCTCAATCTTTTTTCATGAGACATCAAAGATCCAACTAGATGTTCAAATTGAAGGGTAGACAAATTCTTGCTTTCTTCTATGATTATGGCAACATGGTTCCACCTTGGTGTGAGAGACCTCAACACCTTTTTGAACACAACCTCATTATTCACAATTTCACCAAGTGTAGCCATCTTATTGACTACATCTTTTACTCTGACACAATAGGTACTCACACTTTCAGCGTCTTGCATCTTTAAATTCTCAAATTCTCTCTTCAATGTCTGTAACTTGACAACTTTGACTTGATCACTACCTTGGTAAGCTTCTTTTAGATTCTTCCAAGCATCCTTTGCTGTCTTTGCTCCTATAATTCGCGAAAATAAGCTCTTATCTAGCGTTATTTGAATATGAAATAAGGCTTGAGCATTCTTCTTCTTAGCCTCCTTCTTAGCTGTTTTATCATTTGCTGTGAGGGCATTCCAATCAACTGGCTATGCATAACCTGATTCAATAATCTCCCACAAATCTTTTCCTATCAAAAAACTCATCATTTTGATACACCAATAATCATACTCATTTCCATCAAATTCTGAAATGGGCAAGGAGTTAGAATTTGACATGATAAATTTTTGGCAAAATTCCAACTACTAAATCTTTAACCCAAAAGAAAAAATACCTGCTCTGATACCAGATGTAAATTTTATCCAAGCCCAACTAGCTAATAAACCAATTATAACAGCATAACAAAATAACAGTAAATTAAAACCAAACAATTACAGCAGAGACAAGCCAAAATTATTTAATGATACTCTGTATTATTTCTGATATATCTGTTACAGTTTTTTCAAGTCATAAAATAGTAAGGATGCAACTAATTAAATAGCATGGAGCACTTGACTTAGAGGGGTTTAACTCGCTGTTCAAACAATAGTCTAAAAAAGTTTTAAACATGCATTTCTTCATGCATTATTGGCTGCACTAATAAACTGCAAGTTAAAAACAATGTTTAACAATGGATTTCAAAAAAAAAAAAAAAACTAAAAATAGAAGAGTCCCATGCGTAGATGAGGACTGCAGTCAACAGATGGGGACAGCATGCGGTGAGGAAAGCATGCATCGGTGAGGACAACATGCATCAGTTATCAACATTCCCTTTCCATGACACATGATATTTTGACATATGTCCTTGGTTCTGTTGTTGTAGTTAACCCTTCACAAAAGCGGGAAATTATCAAAATTTTAATTACTCCGCTATTAAGAATACTCCCTGTTGCTGAAGAGACATGGTCGTAAAAATGTTATGATAAACAAGAATCTATTTAACTTCTATTGTACAATATTGATCTATTTAGCTTCACTTTAAAACTGATGTAAAACAATCCTTCCCTTAAGGACTTAGCGCTGCACACCCCTGTTATTTAATATAAAGAAAAACAAAACAAGTTCGTTAAGTAGTTTTGGTTTGTACAAGATATTTGTGATAAAAACAAGTCCGTTATGTGGTTTTGGTTTGTACAAGATATATGTGATAGTCATGTAGATGTTATTTGGAAAATTTTAATCACAATTGACCATGTGCAAAATGTAGGACCGATTTTCCCCTCGCTTCAAATGTGACAGCAACTCTTCCATTAACTCCACGAGATTTGGATCGAAGCCACGAATGTATTATTATTCAAAATCCAATTTATCCTGCAATTACGTCGGTAAGGTAAGTAGGGAGAGCCACATAATTGTGATGTGGTACGATAAATAATTGTGTTTAGACTAATGTACCCAAGTTTTTGGAGTGATGTGGTTGGTGGCCTCTCTGTTTTGAGTTTATTAATATGGCTTAGCGTTTAATAATATGGTTGAGTATGTTAATTATATTTAGGTATAATAGGAATAAGGGTATATGTGATTGTTATAATGTATTCGAATATATTTATATGTATGTGAAGGTGCGTTTTTTTCTAATCACTTATTAATAATTTAAATATATGAATTAATTAATGGTTTTTAATTAATGAGTATTTTTTATATTTAATATAAATTTTGGTAGTTTTAATTTTTTTATTGTAATAGATACAGATTAATATATACTCAATTTAAGGAGTGGATTGGGTAAAACAAAGAACATCATATAGAGTATTATAAATTTGATAGATGTAGGTTGATTCTATGTTTCAAATAAATTAGGAGGTGTTTTTTCTTTTATATTCATAACCTACAAGTTCCAAAATTGTAACTTGACATATTAAGATTATTTAGAAAACTTATCCATATTAATCCATTAAAATCAATTATGAATGAAAATATAATGTCATCATACATGTTAAAATGAATCATATGTTGATGTGGTATTCAACAATCTACTCATAAATTTTAAGCAAGCATCATTAAAAATATTAAATAAATAAATAAAGTAATTGACTTTTTAAATTAAATTTTTTGAACATTTACACATGAAAGTTATACGTAATTTTCTAAATTAATCACAAAAATAAACACACACTATAAATAAAATTTTAAAAATAAAAAAATTAAATTTTAAAATGTGATACACCTTAAAACCTAGAAACTACGAAAAGAATCATGTAAAATTTAATTAAACTAAATAAAATGATAATATCAGAAAAATTATATTTATATCTATAATCGAATATAGAAATTACTATATGATTAATTAAAAAGATAAGTTTTAATTATTATTATTTTTTAAAATTTATAATTAAATATAAAAATTACTATATAATTAATTTAAAAGCTAAGTTTTAATTTTAATTTTTTTTGACATGGATACAAAAGAAGGATCAGTAGTAAAGGTATATCAAATGAAAAATATAATAATTTTATTCATATACTATATTATAGAAGAATATTCAGATGAAAATAAAGAGAAAGGCGCTTCCCAATATTAAAATATAAATAGAGATACACATTTAAAAATAAATAACTATTAAAAATCGACATTGCAATCACGCAATTGACATTCCTGGGATGCTGCTAATTGCAAAAGTGGTTACTTATCAAAGACACTCGACTGAAGCGACTGCTAGTGGATATGAATAAGTGTTGGCATACTGGAAGGATATGGAGCCACCTGCCTTTAACGACTGCCCATCGTTTACCAAACAGTCGTCGTATTTCAAGCGCTTGAATATTTTTGGGATCTATCATTAGGGCTGAGCTGAACCATCCGCAGGTGAGGTGGATTCCTGCTATTGGACATCCTTTCTCGCACACATTCAGAACTTGTGCAGTGTATGTGGGTATGCCGTTGGGCATCGGAGCGGTGGGTCCTTGATACACTTGTATGTCTTCTTTCGAGCAGGCTTGTCCTATTCGCTCAGGTTCAGCTGCACATATAAGTAAAGCCAAACATTATCCAATCTACTATATGCCTATTTTTAAATAAGGCAGTTCCACCTGCCGACATCCGAGAGCCTGCGATTTATATAGCTTGATTTCATATTGTCACTTGTCAGATTCGATGCTCCCACTGAATATGAATTTTTATTTGTTGACAAACCTACATATATTCATATAAGATATTACAAATACATAACTCTCCAAAACTCTACTGTTTGCTGATAATATTGACTATAAACTTCCTAAAAGCTCAGCAAAATTTTAAATTACAAACGCGATGCTGGCAAAGGAACTCGTTCAGACCTGAGAGATAGTTGAAGAACATCCATACTGCAAACATTAACGATAAGGCACCGATGAAGAAAATTCTGCAACGACTTGTATATGCTGAAAATATCCCCATTGTGGTTATCGACAATAGGGTGAAAATTTTCACACTTAAGTATGAGTTGCAATTCTGAAGCCCTTAAACTCCAATCAACGCGTCGATTTTGCTTTACAAAGGCTATCGCCACTAATATTATGTTCACTGATTCAATTACTTACAATGTTTGATAATACATTTTAATTTATAGGCATATTGAATTTAAATTAAGAGTATATTAGTGTTTAAACCAACATCAAAAATTGAGAAATACAAAGGTTAGACAAAGAAGCAAGGGAACTCTAATTACGAGGTGCCATTAATCTTTACACCGTGGAGCATCATACCAAAAAACCAAAAGATCATCATTAATACATGTAATAGATAGCTTGAGATTCAAGGGAATCAAAATACGTAAGTAGAAGATAATCTAAAAAGATGGCTGCAAAAGAAAGATGTACATTTAGTTTGAATTGAAAAATATAGAGATCTATCTTCTTCTTCTTCTTTTTTTTTTTTGGTTAAAGGGAAGAGTTTTTTTCAAACTAGGTTACCTAGACCTTAGGAGAAGTATAAATATAAGAGAGACAAAAGTTTACTAAAGATCTAATAAGAACAAAGACTTGTGAGGTTCAGAAACAGTCAAAATACAGCGCAGAAATCAATAAAGAAGAATAAAAGAAACCAGGGACTATCTTAAATCTAAATTACTAGAAACATCCTCTCAACATGTTTTCATCTTTTTAAGGTTTGCATTGATCTAAGACAATAATTTGTATTTATCCATGGCATTCTAATGAAACCAAAAAAAATAACCAAGACAAATAAATTATCAATAGACCAAAATTTTGAAACAATACTCAGAATTGATTCATATTGAATGATTTGAAATTTAAATAAGCTTCAATTTGGAAATTAGAGTTTACATGTAAAATTCGAAAAAAAATTAAAATTCAAAAAAAAAAAAATCTATTTTTAGTAGCTACTATTTATAGTAAATTTTACATGCAAGCGCATGTAGCTCTAAAAATCTTTCAAAATATTTCAAATGTTAAAATTAGCCTATAGGATAAAATTCAACTGAAGTTAACATCCGGTCCTAAAAATATACAATTTTAAAAATAGAAAAATCTTAAAAAAATAATTAAATTACAATTTCAGACCCTCAAATGATAATGTATGGCCTCCAAAAAATATAAAAAATATCTATAGGCAGGTAGAACTCAAATAGAGCTACCGATCAAAAGTTATGGCCTCTAGAAGGTTGGCCTATTTTTTCTACATCACATTCTAGGAACCACTACACTGACCCTGCGAACCTTTCCCTTTGCTAATTACCTGGGTTGAAACAACTATTAGAGGTGGGTTCAAAGATTTTTGACATTCTTAATACCCTCATACAGAGTAGCCAAGGATAACCTATTTTAGAATAGTCAGATTAAAACTATTGCTCTGATATTGAAGTTCTTATTACACTATTATCAAGGATGGTTTTTTGAGATAATAATTAGAATTTTGTTTCTAATTATTTAACTTCCTTACTTTTTTATAATAAAAGGTATATTTTTTTTAGTAGGCAAAAATCGCCCTTCTTTTTTCAGTGAAAACATTAGTGCTCCTTTTTTTTGAAAAATTGAAAATTACATGCAGTTCCTCCACATTGGATAGATCTTCTTGAAATATTTTTGCATAATATTGTGCTCCTGACATCCTCCAATAGATGATTTGCATTTGAAGAATCTAATATAAGTACTCTATTTTTATATTGTCATTTTTTTAAATTATCATTTTTATATTGGTTGGCCCTCCCAAAACCAATTGTCAATTTGCCATTGCCAGGGTTTTCTCTTTTCGGCCATGGTCACGCTGTATGCCTTGAGAGCCAATGGGTGTCTATGGCATTTGTTTGCTATCATCTTGGCAACCTGTAATACCTCTAGCGAAAGAGCCATTATATTGTTCTGAAAAGCATGTCTCTTAAACAAATCCCAATTGTCTATTTTTTATAGTGACTTGATGTAAATAAAATGCATATCTACTTTTATTTCTTGCAGATCAAAACTATCATGAGAAATCACAAAAATCATGGACCCTCTTATAGTTTTTGTCGACATTCTAAGATCTGACAAGAAGTGATCACTTTTTTTGGGCCACACTCCATCCAACACCATCAGAAACCTCTTTTCCTCCAAACGCCTGAAGATTTTAGCTCTACCCTTTTCTTCCATCCAAGTTGTGTCAAATATTATGTGTATTAGCTTGGCAATTGTTCTCTACAACCAAGAAAGTGTTGGGTTTCCGCTGGAGAATGTTACCCATATCAAGGCATCATTCTCAAATGATTTCTAAATCTCCACATTGTTCTGCATGTACTTTCTTAACTGATATTTACGTGCACCCCCCATGCCATGAATGCCCAACATGTAGTGTTCATCATCCTCGAGTAGTAGTTACAGGAAGTAACTAATCTGATGATCAAGCCCAACATTAAGCACATTTTTTTGGATGCGAACTTTGTTTAATGGAATTTCTTGTCATACTTGTCTGCCTCAGATTTGTCTTACAGATTTCAGCCGTGGTCGAGTCTAACTGAGTTGAAGCTTCTGAGATCATGGAAGGATCTGTCTCTCTTTTTCCTTCCATCATATCCATACAATCGAGACATATTTGAAGCTCCATGCTATCAATCTAACGTTGGATGTCCTTAAATCTTTTTCTCATTGTGATTTGTAGAAACTTCTTGTGCAACTAATTCCTCGCATATTGACAATCTTGTATAACATCTTTGACATCTCTAATAATTTTACACAGAACTTTTACCAATTTATTTTGATGTAGATTCTGAGCATAAAGATTGACTTCAAATCGATTGTATTTGGACATTGAATTCCCTAGCATAACACGAAGCCTCTTGAAGTTATTAGACAGTCGATCAATGTCTTCCTTGAAATGAAGCACAAATTTGTTGAACATGTGACATGAAACAAATAATGGTGCCTAATAAAGTGAGATCACCTGCATCAAACCACATTTAATATGGAAGTTTCTCCCAACTGCAACATTTAGAATGGAAGCTTCTTACCGCCATTCTCTTTCATCGACCTCAGTCTAATCTGTCCTCCATCATCCACATTTTACCCATGTTTTTTTGACTGCAAATTATTTATAGAGAATTCTAAGACCTCTATTTATAGAGGCATCTATAATCGATTTTGGGTGTGAGAAAAGGAAAAGAAAAAGTTTTGTTTATTGTAGCAGAATTCAATTTTTTGGCCCTTCTATTATATATCACTGTGTGTTCATAGTTTTTCTTTTATTATTGTGATTGTTTTGCAATGTTGTATAATATATAATCACTGTCATCACACAAATATTGTGTTCAAGTCTTGACAACTAGTATCAAATCGAGATTGTTGGAAGTTTTGGTGTGTGTAGGGCTTCGTTGCACAGGCATGGAGGCAACAATAGTAAGCGATATGGAAAAGTTTAAAGGGGCTAATTTTGCCCTATGGAAATCCCAAATGGAGGATATACTAATTTTAAAGGATCAATATTTACCAATTGAGGGAATATCAAAGAAACCCACAATGATGGTGGATGAAGATTGGAAAAAACTAGATAGAAAGGTGATTGGAATCATTCGTCAATATCTGGCTAAAAATGTGTATTTTAATGTTGCCAAAGAGAAGATAGAAGCAAAACTATGGCAAAAGGTTCATGATCTATATCAGAAGAACACGACATCAAATAAGTTGTTCTTAATGAAGAGGCTATATAATCTTAAAATGAAGGAGGGTGCTTCGATCACAGAGTATTTAAATGAATTTAATATCATTACTAGTCAGCTTGCCTCTATTAAAATTATTTTAGATGATGAAATTAGAGCTATTTTATTAATGTGTTCTATGTTAGACAGCTCAAAAATTTTGATCATCACTATGAGCACTTTAGTCCCTGTAGGAACCCTGAAGTTTGATGATGTCTGTAGTAGCATAATGAATGAGGAGCTACGATGAAAGTGGATTTTAGATAACCAGGGAGGAGAAGCTTTAGTCCTAGCTAATTATGGTAGGAGGATTGATCGAGGCCATCTAGGATGCTCAAGATCAAGAGGTTGATCCAAATCAAAAAAGGGTAGGATCATTTGTTATCATTGTGGAAAGCTGAGGCATGTGAAGAGAGAGTGTTGAATCTAGAAGCGAAGCTAGAAAGATCAAAACTAGAAGCTAACTAGCATAAATAAAGGTGAGATCGCTATTGTAACTATAGATGAAGATGTTTTACTTACTATTTTAGTAGAAGATGTATGCTTCTATACCTCTAGCAGTAACTTTGATTTGATCCTTGATTCTGGGGCATCTCACCATGTAACTCCATGCAAAGAGAATTTTGTTGCGTATAATCTTGGTAATTATGGTAGAGTGCATTTGGGAAATAATCATTTTTACAACATTGTTGGAGTGGGATATGTCAAGATCAAGATGAAGGAAGGACAAGATATCCTACTGAAAGAGGTTAGGAATGTACCAGAAATGTGCATGAGCCTGATTTCTATGGGACAATTGGATGATGAAGGCTATTTTGTAAGCTTTGAAAAAGGTGGCTGGAAAATCATCAAAAGATAATTGGTCATGGCTAAAGGACCTAAGACCAAGACTTTGTATACATTGACGATAATGATAGAAAGATCACATATGACTATTGTTGCAAAAGAGGGAAACTCAACAGATGTATGGCATAGGCGCTTGGGTCTTATAAGTGAGAAGGGATAAAAAATACTCATGGACAAAAATTTACTATTAGGTTTGAAATATTATAATCTTGATCTTTGTGAGCATTGTATTTATGGCAGGCAACAAAGAGTTTCATTTCTTAGAGGTGGTCATGAATGGAAGGAAGATTTGTTAGAATTGATACACTCAGATGTATTTGGCACTGTTAATATTAAATAATTAGGAGGAGCATCATACTTTGTAACATTCATAGATGATGCATCTAGAAAGGTTTGGGCCTACCCCATAAAAAGCAAAAATAACATATTTGAGATATTTCAAAAGTTTCATGCTGTTGTTGAAAGAGAAACTAAAAAATTGCTCAAGGGCTTAAGGATAGATAATGCTGGAGATTATCGCTCAAATGTTTTCAAATAATATTGTAATAGGTTTGGAATTAAGCATGAGAAGACTGTCCTTAGTACTCCTCAACAGAATGGTGTTGCAGAAAGGATGAATCACACCATCATGGAGAAGGTGAGGATTATGTTGTCAAATTCTAGTTTAGAAAATCATTTTTGGGCAGTAGTGAGGATAGCTTGTTATCTCATAAATCAATCTCCTACTACAATTTTGGATGGATACATTCTTGAAGAAGTTTGGATTGGTAAGAAGGTGAATTATTCTCACTTGAAAATATTTAGATGTGAAACATTTGTGCATATTCCCAAAGAGAATAGAACTAAGCCAGATGATAAATCCATGAAATGCATTTCTTAGGATATGTGGATGGTGAATTTAGTTTTCATTAATGGGATCTAGTTAAACATAAGATTATTAGAAGCAGGGATGTTATATTTAATGTGGTAGCGATGTTTAAGAGGACTACAGGTAATTTGGAGGTTAAGAAAAATTTTGACAGGTTTGAAGAACAACAAGAAAATATCCCACCAATGTAAGAACATGGGTAGAAAGATCAAGAATAAGAACATTAACAAGAAGAAACCTTGCAGGATCCTTTACAAGAGATTCAACCTAAAAACACAACACCACAGTTGGTTCATAGATCCACTGGGTCTCATAAGCTTTCACAAAGGTATACATCCTTAGAATATATTTTGCTAACTAATGAAGGTGAACCTGATGATTTTCAGGAAGCTTGTAAAGATGAGCATAACAAATAATGGAAGAAAGTGATGGAGGAATAAATGAAATCCTTGCTGGAAAATAGAATTTCGGAGTTGGTAAAGCTTCCAAAAGGAAGAAAATCCCTACAAAAAAAATGGGTGTACAAGATCAAGCATGTGGTGATGAGAAGAAGGAAAGATACAAAGCAAGTTTGGTAGTGAAAGGATTTGCTCATAAAGAAGGTATTGATTTCACTGAAATATTTTCACCTATTATTAAATCACATCCATTAGATTTATTCTTGGTCTTATTGTTTCTTAGACTTGAAGTCTGAAAAATTAGATTTAAGGACAACTTTCTTTCATGGATATTTGGAAGAAGAGGTTTACATGGAACAACCAGAAGGATTCAAAATAAAAGGTAAAGAGAACTTGGTATGTAGATTGAAGAAGAGTCTCTATGGGTTGAAACAGGCACCTCACCATTGGTATAAGGAATTTGATTCATTTATGTTGAAGCATGGCTTTAATAGACTAGAGGCTAATCATTGTGTCTACATTAAGATATATAATGAGAGAAATTTCATTATATTACTATTATATGTGGATGATATGTTAGTTGTAGGATAGGATAAGAATATGATTAATAGGTTAAATAAATATATGGGTAGTTAGTTTGTAATGAAGGATTTGGGTCCAACACAATAAATATTAGGTATGAAGATCATTTGTTATAGAAAAGAGAAAAAATTGTGGCTATCACAAGAAATATATTGAAAAGGTGCTAGACATATTTAACATGAAGGATACCAAGGCAACTGCTACACCTCTTGCTCCTCATTTCAAATTGACTGCCGATTTATGCCCTTGTAATGACAAGGAGAAGGAAGAAATGAAAAAAATTATTTATGCTTTAGCATTAGGCAGCTTGATGCATGTCATGGTATGCGCTCATCTAGATATTGCACACTCAGTGGGGAGTATTGAGCAGGTTCCTTACAAATATGGGAAAACAACATTGGTAAGCAATAAAGTGGATTTTTATGTATCTCAAGGGTACTAGTCATTACTGTTTATGTTTTGGCAATACTAATATGGTGCATGAAAGAGTTATAGATGCATATATGGTTGGATACCTAGACACTAGAAAGTCCACCACTACTTATTTGTATACATTTGTAGGTGCTACAATATCTTGGGTATCCAAGCTATAATGAATATTAGCTCTCTCTACAACATAGGCAAAGTATATAACTATGATAGAAGCTTGCAAAGATATGTTGTGGATGCAATGATTCCTATGAGAGTTAGGAATAAAATAGGACAAGAATGTGCTATATTGTGATAGTCAGAGTGCCACTCACTTGGCAAAAAACCTAGCTTTTCACTAACAAACCAAACATATTGACTTAATGTATCATTGGATTCGACATGTGTTGGAGGAAGGACAATTATCCTTAGAAAAGATCCATAGAGATAAAAACCCTGCTGATATGCTCATTAAATTTTTGCCAAGAGAAACGAATGAGCTATGTAGAGACATGGTAGGCCTAGGGGTGCCTTGATGATTACCACTTATTTAAAACCCTTCATTGTTTCAAGTGGGAGAATGTTGAACACGTGACATGAAACAAATAAGGGTGCGGAATAAAGTAAGATCACCTGCATCAAACCACATTTAATATGGAAGTTTCTCCAAACCGTAGCATTTAAAATGGAAGCTTCTCACCACCATTCTCTTCCATCAACCTCAGTCCAATCTATCCTCCATCATCCACACTCTACACATGTTTTTTTAACTGCAAAGTATTTCTAGAGAATTCTAAGACCTCTATTTATAGAGGCATCTGTAATCAATTTTGGGTGCAAGAAAAGGAAAATAAAAAGTTTTGTTTATTGTAGAAACATTCATTTTTTTCCCCTTTATTATATATCATATGTGTTCATAGTTTTTGTTTTATTACTGTGATTGTTTTGCATTGATGTATAATTTATAATCATTGTCATCACACACATCCTGTGTTCAATTCTTGAAATAAATTACATCTCATATTGGATCTAGGTTATATTTTCTTAGAATCACATGGTCAACCCTTTAATGCTTCCAATGGCTCCTATTATAGTTCTCACTTATTACATAATGGTAATACATTTACAAGCTATTGGGGGAAATGGGGATCGATAATACAACATCTTGAAGAAGGGTCTAGATTATTTATTCATGTAGGTTTTAGGGTTTAGCATTTTATTTTTTGAATGACAGACACAATTATAGACAAAATTTAAAACCTAAATGTTATTTAACTATTCAAGGCATGAACATTTTTGGAGTGGACTATCCAAGATGCTTGGAATGTCTAGTGGAGATGCCCACTACAATGCAATGTGTGTGATAAGAATTATTAGCAAGGTAGGTTCAAACAATGCTGAATTTTTTTATTTTTTAATTTTAAATCCCCTTTATCTTGAAAATCAATCCTATTCATCTTAATAAATATTTCATGCACCATTACAACTAGCCATGTAATTATAGCTTACAGAAAATAAGGGTATATTTGTGAGGCATTGACTATGTTTCATGAAATGCAACCAATAGGTATCCAACTTGATCATGTCAACCTTTCTATCATAACACCAACCTGTGCCAAAATAAAATCATTTGAAAAGTGTGTAAATTCATCAAAGCATAATGGAGAAGGAATTGTTTATTGGATGTTGTAGGAGCAAATGCCCTGATACACATGTATGCCAAATTTGGAAGCATATATAAGTCACATGAACTGTTTGACAAAATGTTTGTCTACCATAATATATTATTTTATGAGTGAACTAGTTATTCATTTTGTTTGTAATCAAATCTATAGTTCCATTTTAATGGTTGACCTTGAGAAGTATAAGTACACCTTGGACTAGGATCTTGAAAAACTCTTCGCAAGACTAAGAGAGGTGCTCAAAGCTTTTGGCATAATAAATATATCATGAATAACACATGGATTGGAGGTGGTAGGCAATTTACATATATTATACTTTTCCAAAAAGATCATATTTATGATGGTACATATCTGAATCTAGTGCCTTATTTGATTGTCTTTTGCCTGGGAGATCAAGTTCATACTTGGGCATCCCGTCATATTGAAAAATACCCTAGTGCCCCTAAAAGTTACCCCTTGTGCAATGTTTTTTGCATCTTCATCAATAAGAATGAGTAGATACTTTTAAAAAATTCTTACCCAAGTAGGTTTACATTGACCACTTACTATATGCTTCATAAGGACCTAATTAAACCTTCTCATATAATTGATTTTGGTATTTTCCCCCATTTTATTGGCCAATCAACTTCTCCTATAAGTATGGGAAGATTAGGGAACCTTGCCTTCAGTAGGGCCCAAACTCATGGGTCAAGCTACACATCAAACACATTGGTATACTTCAAGCCATTATTATGATCTACTATTGGTTGGATAGTACTATCAAAGAAAGCAAAATCCATAGGAAAGTGTGCATCATAATACAAACTTAAATATGGATAGATATTAACCAAAATAGGTACAATATTATCAGATAGAAGCTAACATTTCTTTATCTTTAAATCACAAAATTTAGGCCTAAATTCTTCATCTAATGGAACATCTCTAGCATACACATCTACATTAATGGGCACCATTACATTGACATCTTTCCCTAGTCCTACCTCGCTATGTAGATTCTAGATATTTTGTAGTGTTGGAAAAGTATAATTTATAAAGGTACCATTGTATGGCTTCAAGAAATGGTCATTGCCAACTACAACATACCTAAAAATGATGAAATAGAAATCAATATTTATTTATAGTGTAGTATTTCCCACTACTGTCAAAGAACATATAACTTGATCATCAACAACACCAAAAACACATTCCCACCAGCTGTAGGTCAAAATAACCCATATAGAAAAATAAACAAGTAAAGAAAAGTTCATGTATAAAAGGATTACTTTATCTCAAATAGAAAGCAACATTTTTTGTTTCTTCCAAAATTTTTACATGCCATAGCTTGATGTGTTTCTTTAAAATGAATAGATGGTCCAGATTTGTAGAAAAGAAATTTTGAAGAAAAAATTAAATAAATAATCATGTTGTCTGAAGCCATATGTTTAAAAAAATTATTACAACAAAACATGTATTAATACAACAAAAAGATAATGGCCATAACAGAACATTATATGTAGCGTATGATGGCATATGTAAAAGTAAAATGTTAGAACTTTTTCTAGGAGAAAGTAACACAATTTCCATTGAATAAAGTAACTTTTTTAAGTTTCTCATGAATAAAGTTTGATTGATTTGAATTCAAATCCATGTTAACATGATTTTTAAGTTGTAAATTGATGTTATGGATATATTTTATCTTTAATCGATCAAGAATTTAAGTTTTAGTGGTAATACAAGACAACCTACCCTATTTTTTATATATAGTCAACATATAAAGAGAAGGTTTAATGTATTTTTGGTGGATACAAGTCCAAAGACCTCTAAAAAAATAAATAATTAATTAAATAGGGTGATCCCAAATTGATAATAGGTTTTAAAATTATTTGAATTTTAATATTTTGCTAATTCATTGATCTCAGGCCTGCATAACTTTGCAAAACTTGCAAGCAGGGTTTTAGGGACATAAAAAGGTTCTAATTTGAAATTGAACCTATCTATCACTTTATTTCAAACATTTTTGCAAATTATCTCAAACATGTTATTTTCATGCTATATGTCAATCAAATCGGTTGAAACTATTATAATGTCTTAACCTATCAATAACTCTTCCATTATGCAGTCTGTGTATAATAGACTTTGTACTAGGTCTTTAAGAGAACCAAATATTGGCTTGATTTGAAATCCTTATTTATAAAATTAAATCCCAACATCAATTATTATTCTTAAAAGATGTAAATTTATATCTTGATGACCACAAGAAAATCATTCAAGTCTTATATATATATATATATATATATATATATATATATATATCACATGCAAGCTTAAACCTTGGACATGCAAGCTTTGGAGGTTTTGTACTATACTCAATATGAATTTTATATGTGCTTTAGTAATTAATTTATATTTTTACTCTATAGGCTTTAGTCCTACATTCCTTGATGTCTACTTTGATGTTCAGGAAGTGGATCTATCATGGAATGCAAAATATATCTTCATGTGACTTTGAATATTTTATGTGCTTCTTTGTATGTTGACTACTACAATTTGTCTTTTACAAAGGATGAGTTGACTCTTACCCTTTATCTTGCCAAGTCATTAAAAAAAAATTAATTCAAAGTAATTTGATGATATTTATCTAATGTGATTTTTTATATTTATATTATTCTTTATTTGTTGAGTTTTAGGCTATCATTTCCAAGTGGTGAGTTGAGTCTTACTCTTTAAATGTCCAAGTTATTCACAAGATTTATTTAAATTATTTACATAATAATTATCTATACACTATACATATACATACATATTTGATATATTTATGTATTTATGAGAAATTATAATTGATGTAATACCTTTCTAACAACTTCAACATGCCATTGTGTTAAAGTAAGATGGGGCACTCTCAATGACTTTTGTTCAAAACCTAGTAGTGGTGTGCCATCCAACCTATAATATTGTACCCATTTTATTGACATTCTATAGACTATTGCGTCAACCCAAAATTAGGTATAGAAAAAGTTAGAACTTAAAAGTAGAATTGTCTGCTTCATCATTATAACCCATAAATTTTCAACATTTCATTAAAATTTTTTGCTTAATTTCAGATTTCTTATATTTTCAATGGTAATATTGATCACAAATGTCATATAGTATACATTCATTTCAATTTAAATATTTTAATTATTGGATTTTTTATGATAGGAATTTTAGGTTCAAATAAAACTCAATAAAAGTAATATTTTGAACTTGTTTTCTTTCATTTATCAAAGGTATTATCCAATTAACTATTACCTTTCTTTTTTAGGACTCAATTATTTTCTTAACAACACTTGAAAAGAATGGACAATCGAGTAATTTTATTTTTTGGCCCCTCTAGTATTTCTTTAATGAAGGGATTTTCATTGTAGATTGACATTTTATAAGATTAATATTTTTTTTAAATGACAGAAGGAATGAGAGAGATACACTAGGGTTTTATTACATTTCCTTGAAATGAAAACAATATCCTATGATTTAGTTGATACCAAGTTGAGGTAGATTTAATTATTATTAAGATTTGAAAGAACATAGGGGGAATTGAGAGACTGTAGACATGAATTTCAAAGATAGCACATGGGCTAATGAGCATATTTGCTAATATTAGAGGGATAACATTGCATTCAATATTTATGTTACCGAGGTTTATAAAAAAATATGTTTTAGTTTATGTAAACATTAGTAAGAAATAACCCAAGGCCAAACTATAGAAATATGTCTGAGTTGAGAGGTACATACTTATCATTTATAGTTCATGGTGTATGCCAAAAAATAGTATATCTTCATCTAAATATTCATATGAACATTTACCAAGAACGAATCTAGGAATAAATTAATACTTTAATTAAATGATATATTGCACTTGGTAAAAGTACAAAAATAAAAAATTAAAGAAGCGTTGACTTGTTGGTATGCATAGATTCAAGTATGAGTTTTGTATATTAGAGTTATATTATACCTAATACTCAAGTATAATTATAATTAACGAACATGTAATTTATATATTTCCCTACTATTAATTATTTCAAATGGTTTTTTTATGGATAGTCGGTCCAAGTTCATAGCAGTGCTGAAGAAAAGGCATATAACATAGATGATAATGACTCTCAAGATGAAGAACAAGGCATATATATGGGTGTTAACACTTCAAAGATCAATGAGGATGGAGTGAATTAATTTATACAATACTTATAAACATATGAGAATAAGTTTATGATTTACCCCTAACGTGACTTGCTAGGATGCCTCTTTACCCTAATACAGATTCATTTACATTGGTAACATTTATGTTATTTTTGAACATGAATGTTATGCATGGAATGACGAAGACATGCTTTATTGATATCTTGAGGAAGGTTTTAAATTTAATAAGTTATCTCTCAATGTACCAAGTTTTGAATATTAAGTACACTAATTAATATAAATATCTTGTGTTACATCATGTACACTTTTAATAGACAAGATAATTCTAAAATAAAATAGTATGTCTCATTCATAAAAATAAGTATCTTCAACAATGAAAGGTATTATAATGGAGTAAAAAAATATGATGAATGTCAAACTTATTAGATCTTATATTATGGATATAATGATAATCTATAACAATACCCAATATGTCACACCAATAGGTATCATGAAGATCAAGTATCCAATAAGGTTCCCTATAAGGTACCATGCCACATTCCCATAATACCAAGGTTTGAGAGGATGTTCAAAAGTAAATAATTATATATATTTATCAATTATTATACATGGGGAAGGATCCAAGATGGTGTAGTGTGTAAATTGAAGATAGAAAAGATTAGAAGGAGATTGAAGAAGAATGGCCACATTTAAGAAATGAGTAAATAAATGTAAGATTTTATTTTTCAATGGATGGTGTTAATCCTTTTGGAGATATTATAAAAAACATACTTCATTTGGTCACTCTTCCTTATTAACAATAATCTCCCCCCTTGGATTGCAATAAAAAATCAGCATGCAATGTTAATTTTAATCATAACAGGTACATGAACTTGTTAATGTTATATTTTGTTGAAGATTATGTAAAAAATTGTGAGCTAAAATAAAATTGATTAATTTTTTTTGTATAGTTAAATACCAGGTGAAAGATATGGAGACATATATGGATCCTCTTATTTATGATCTTTATTATTTATGGAAGGGTTTCAATATGTATGATGTATTAAGACCAATCAATTGTAGGAACTTATTTGGATAATTCATGATGCCCCAGGACTATCTGCATGTTATGCTAATCTATATAATCAAGTATATTTATAATTATTCTATTCATGGTACAATAATTAAATAAATTGTTTCCATAATAATTTTTAGGGCTAAAAACTAAAGGGAAACATGGTTGTCCATCATGTGTGCCAAAAACTATGTATAAACAATTAAAAAAACTCAAAAAAACTTTGTATGCTGAGTATAGACATTTCTTACCATAAAATCATTGTTATCACCTACATGAGAAAAATAATTTCAATAGTAAGGAGGAGGAAAGGAGAAGGCCAAGAAGGATGAACCCTTTCATGTGGAAACTAGCATATGAATAAAATGAAATGAAACGGTATGCACTAGGAATGAATAGACTATCTAATTTTTACAAGTTAGAATATTATGAGCACCTACCAATAGCTCATATGTTTGATAAAATGAAAATTTGAAAAAATGTGGCAGAGTGTTTATGGAACAACCTAAATGGAACTAATGATGAGCTTAATTAAAATTACTCAAACACCTTTAGGTCTTAAATGTGATGTTGTGCATGTGGTTACATGAAAATAACACATATTATCATGATCCATGGGTTTTTACATCAAAGAAAAAATACATGATCGATAGCATGTGAACCATAATATTTCCTACTAATTTTTTGTGTGACATTAATAAATATATTTATAAGAGATGGTTCAAATTTATCAAGAATGAAAAAACATAACTAACATAATTGGGTAAATGTAATTCATGAAACATTATATTTCTTGGCAAAATTATTTTAATTTCAAATATCTTAGTAATACAAAATCTAATATGTGTAGTTTGACTATATTATTTATCAATCGTGGTGTAGTATGTGGTTCCTAAAACAATACATAACACTTTCAACCGTGACATTGCACAAATAATTTACAAACTATCTAATATTTGAGGTTTATGAACCTATCATTTGTTCTTCAATAATTTAACACCTTTCCTTTCATAAATGTCATTCTTAATGTCTTTATAAAGTTTTAAATTTTAAATTTGATGATATCATAGCTAGTCATATGTTAATGATTTTTATTAATACTTATAGGTGGGTCTCATCTAAATAGATACATCAAGATGAAGTAAAATATTGGAAGAGGAATGTTGCACTTTTAATGTGTGACATTCAAATGTGTTTCCCTCCAGACTTTTTCAACTCTCAAGAGCACTACCTTACACACCTAGTATAAGAGATTAAACAATGTAGACCTATCCATGTTAGGACATTATTACTTGTGGAGAGATACATGAAAGTCTTATTACATTTTGTGAGGCAAAAAACATGACCTGAAGGATCCATGCTTGAGGGATACATGGTTTTTCTGACCATGGTTCATATAATTGAGTACTCATCTCAATTGCATCTGCAAGCTCCATGATTATGGGGTGATCAGCAATCTCTATCCTTTGAAGGTAAGAAAACTAGAGGGTCAAGGAACTTCGAAGACGATAAAAGATATAATCAAATTTTATAAGTAGTTTTAATTATATGTTGTATATTTTACAAAATGATCACATAATTGATCAAAATATATTTTTCTTTGTATATGCTAAGGATTTGGAGTCATTACATTTCTATGTTACATACAACTCTGAATTTATGTTAGAATAGATGAATAAGTATGATGCACAAAATAAAATAGAAGATGAAAAGGCATGAGCTTGTGTGTGTGTGTGTGTGTGTGTGTGTGTGTGTGTGTGTGTGTGTGTGTGTGTGTGTGTGTGTGTGTGTGTAGACACACATATATACACATATATTCATATATACATACATACATACATATGTATGTATGTATGTGTGTGTATGATACAAGAGGATGAAGAGTGGTCTTTATTGAGGATGTCATAGGACATGATCTACTTGAGGAGGTAGAAGATCCATTTGAAAAAATAGATGAACAAGAGGAAGATGTTGATAACATAACCATTGATGATGAATATGATAAAATATGAAGAGAGTGATGAGTTTATTGAAGTTATAGAAGGAGAAGAATAAAATTTTGGTAATGAATTACATGAAGATGATAGGTTTATTGATTACCAGTTAGCTATAGTGGAAGGGGATCAACATCATGAGAATAATGTTATTAATTTATTTATGGATTTGGGGCCTACTAATGATGGTGTATTTATTCCTCCAGATGAATAAATTAAAATGTCAAATGATGATGAATTTATTTTATCATCATGTTCACTTTAAGATGGGCCTTTTAAGGACACAACACAATTTAACAAAAAAATAAAAATATAGTATTTTTTATATTTTTATTATATATGAAAATGAATTTGTAATGTACTCTATATATTTTGAGTGATGTGTTAGTTATTTGTTCCAATGTCAATGCATATAACTTGTATATATGTTTTTCAATTAGACATGTTTCATTGTTTCCTGTTGTTTTCAGATTTTGTGGTATTTAACAATGTGCTTGAAGGGCATGTTTAGTTTTTTATGAGGAAGAGAATTCACCAACTCAAACATAATCTAAATTTTTAAAAGTTTGACACAATCATTACCTATGCGAAGGAAACACAAAAATGTGAAGATGCATACAATTTATTTGAATTTGAAAATTTCTAATTTGGTTTGATATATGAAAAATTAATCAAAATTAAGTATTCTATATTTTTTTTATATTTTTTAGGTAATTAATTATATGCTAAATGCAATTTGAATGTGTTTTTTAACTATTAATTTATTTTTTCTACGTGATTTTGTCTTTCTTAAAAAATTTATTTAAAGGGTTCTATCTAAATTTTACCTAAAACATCATAACATGTTTCCTTATGAATCCTTATAGATTCAAAATCAAAACTATTAAGAATCCTACAAGATACTCAAGAAAACATGGAAGGTAGACAAGAAGTACTTAAGCAAATTCAGCTCTTGGAGAAAACATAACTAGAACATGTTGCACATGAAGAGGTATTTCTTCAATAATATTACATTAAAAATTAACTAAGTAATTAAAATATTTCATAAGTAGCATATATTTTAAAAATTTATAGATTTTGATTATTTATATCATACTAATTTTTCTTATGTTACAATTCACAACAATCCCAAATATTACTTATTTTATAGTTGTTAGCCTAATGTTTTTATTTCGTACACATTGTTTACGAAAGTATATTCTTAGTTTATAATTTTTTTTATAGGATTTTAGCTACTTTCTTAATAAATGAATATTCATTTTATACAATCAGGAAATGAATGGCACTTCCACTAATATACCCATATGAGAACCTACTTCCATCCCTAAGACTACAATAGTATCCATGGTGATCACAAAGGAAAAGAATGAGGTTATAATTTTGATAACTTTAGAAAGAAATATCATGAAGGATGAAATGGGTTCAAAATTATTTCAATTTTTCTTTCATCATGTAGAAGGCCTATTTGGGAATACCATCCACATAGATTGGAGAAGATAAACCAATTCTAAGAAAGATGAATTATTTGAAGATGCCATAAGAGAGTTTAGAGATCCCGGTTTCAACAAGGATGTTATAATGGATAATTCACAAAAATATATTCATTCTAAAAGAGATAAATTAAGGTTGAAGCTAAAAAAAGACCTAAGATATCCTCAACCAACTTGGATCATAAACCAAACAACATCAGATGAACTTATTAAAGATGAAAAATTCAAGATGAAGGTACAAGACAATCCAAACTATAGGCCATCTATATGTGAAGGAGGTAAATTACACCTTTGAGACACAATAAAGGAAACACAATCTAGGTTGTCAAGCATTAGGTCCCATAAATTATGATATGATGGGTACAATAGCATGGATGGCACCTTTGTATGTAAATAGATTTATTATTTTATATTATTTATTAGGAATGAATGGTAAAATTGTGAGTTGCATGTATTTCATTATAAATTTTACCTTATAAATTACATTCTCTTGTACATTTAGGTTCATCAATTTAAAAAATAAGATTCAGAGGAAGATATAAAATATGATTTATTACATGGTTCATAATGCATCTGACAACATATGTAAGATTGAAGGGAAAAATTGATCATTGAATATGAATCTAAAGGAATCTTATTATAGTTTTTAATTAATTTTTTTATTTAACTATAGCTATTATGATAATTTAATTAACTAAGTTATTTATGTAATAGGAATCAGAACAATCAAACTCCTTAGTTGGAGAAATTGACATTGAGCATGAGGAGATGCATGATAATTTTCTTATTTCACATAATGAATCAGTTGACCTTCCTATACTTCATCAAGAAAGAAACCTTGAAATACTTCAGATAAGAGATTACAATGATGAAGATGGTCAACATGATGTGCATGTTATGTCATCTATTAATATTTTTCCTCATAAAAAGAGGAAAAAAATGAATATGCATGCTTTTCATAGGGCCAATATAAATATAAATATTTTATATTTTCACTTTATTTCATTACATGTGTTCTTATTTTGGTAAATGGGCAATGCAATTTTGTGAACTGCAATTTCAAAAAATTAGTCAATAGATGAGAGGGGTGTTTTTTTTCCAATGATTATAATTTTAGGTCTAAAAAATGTTATTCAACTAAAATTTTAGCAGAAAATGATAGTTCATTTCTTGAAGAAACTTTTTGTTGATTCACAAATTTTAGTGCACATATTTATCAATTATGACTATGATGTGGAGTCATCTAATATATTTGAGAGGTATCCTTTTAGTATTTTACATTTATGTTCAACATTTCATTCAATCCATCAACTTGTTTAGTTTATACTTCTTTACAAATATAATATATGGTATTTCATAGTGATGTAACATTATATAGTGTGAATGTAAGCACATGCTCATGCATTCCATTTTTTGGTCTTTCATCTTAGTCTATCTTTATTTTTGTGTCATTGTAGGTGTAATATTTAGAGGCTTTTATTAAAATCCTAGGGTTTTGTGTGATTCATGTGTATTTTTTGGTTCATGTTAATTCACACACTTTTGTTGCTTATTGGTTTTGTTGTTTGATGGTTATCCATAGCTTGTTCTAAATATCCCATTTTGGCACTAGCTAAGTTAATCATCCATTTTGGATGGATGAATCTACATTAATCATCCTTGAGTGTGACTTCAAGCAATCATATCTATAATGTACAAGTAATATAGGTATTTAGAAGTTAGATCTTACACAAATGGTAGCCCTATAAAAAAATGCTACATTGATAATTACAAACAACCTTATACATGTTCTTCAAAAAGAAGTAGGGTAGCCAAAGTTCATAATTTATTAGAAAATGTATAATGCTTTCATAACACTATTTGAAGAGGGTGACTATTGGATTTGGCTTTGGAATTTTCCAATGATCCTCAAATCTAAGATAAATTCTTTTTCACCTCAGTTTTACTAGCTTTTCAGTGTAATTTAAGTTATATTTCATAACCTAATTATTAAAATATTAAAAAGAAAATTAGACATGATTTGTGACTCTATTAATCTCCATACAATCAAGTTAATGCAATTGCACTTTCCAATTGACATTCTAAAATTTGATTGAAAATTTTACTTACAAAGTTCAAAAGCTAGTTTGGCTATTTTTAGTATGAATTTAAAACATGGAAATTAATAAAGTTGGGTAGAGTATGAAATAATAACATATTTTTGAGGTCATATATTGTAGGTCATTTTATAAAATTTAGGTTCCATTTGAACTATTTTGATTACTAAAAATAACAATATGTACTTTTCTTTAATAATAGAAAGCAATGACAACTTACATTTCATGACTTGTTAAATCTATTTTGTTATGTATATAGTCAACCGCTACCAGTAAATGTGCATAGTCATTCTACATTTATAAGCAGAGATAATGTTATCCTTTACACACTGGTATCTACTTTCTAAAAAATAATTAGAGTAGCACGGAGATCAAATGCTCCAGAGGTGAAATAAAGTAGAGGTCACATTAGTGAATATGCTTCTTCCAAAAATTAGAATTATTATAAGGGCTGAGATGAATCATCATGTAAAGATATAAGAACTTATACTAACATTGAATAGTCTATTTTGAAGTCATCTATGTAATGAGCTGAGATAAATGGATGGCCTAAAAAAAACATCACTGAGGAAACAATGAATGATGGGTTATTATCAAGGAGCTTTCATGTTGAGATTCTACCTATTGATGTTGATATTGTTAACTCAAATTATAGTACACATACATTATCATATTCTACCCTTTTCATAGTAGGGACAATTGATATTAAACACACACATATTATAAGGGCACCCATATTAAAAGATAATGAAGTAGAATAAGACAATTTTCTCCATGTATCTAGCCCATCTATTTTATAGAGTGATCAATATTCTATGTGCTAGATAGGATAATACCTTTGATATCAAAATATTACATGAACTAGTTTTTATGGCCGATGAATTTTCTAATTAGATTTCATATATGATTGTTTCATTTAGGCTCTATGGATGAGAAGAAATGGTATGAATTGAATTTTCCATGGCAATATTGAGAGGGTCTCATAATTAATCTTACATTACTAACATGATAATTAATAGATAATACAATGTGAAACCCTCATTAAATATAGACAAAAAATTGATGATAATCCATTAATTTTTTTAATTAGAATGTGATCCAAATGATTGAATGAATTAACAAAAAAATGCTATTAAGATAGGACATGTCAAATCAACAATCCTATGCTTGTTAATAAGTATAAAATACTAACATAATAAAATAAAATGGGCAATCAATAAGATATTTTGGAGAGTTTAATACACAATAAGATTAGGGATTGACTAAGTTATCAAGGTACACGTAGTACTATGAATAAATTCATTAAATACTATACCCTGTACATTGGTACAAGTATTGGATGCACCCTAGAGTACCTTGAGTGAATATAGCTAGGATGTTCCTAGATTTCATGATACATTTTCCCAAAATAAGAATAGCTGAATGACACACATAATTCACCAAATTCCCTAAAGATTAAACAATTTATAAATTCAAAGAACCTAATATTTACCCATAAAACAAACTCGTTTAAAATCATTCCATTAATTCCATCATGACTATCATTTTGATTTATACATCCATATTTTCACTATTGTAAGTTTCAGATAAATTAAATAAGAGAAGAGACTTTTTGCTGGAGGTTCACTTATTTCTTCATTATTTGCCAGCTGTAAATCGGATCATGATTTTTAGACAACAGTAAGGCATATTATTAATGCATTTAAATTAATATATTAAAAAGTGAAGATCATGTCCTTAGTCATAGCCAAGTTAGAAATCATTTTGGCATATGAGACAACCCTTGTAAAAGCCCACTAGTAAATTATTTTCATTTACATTATTATTCAAATTTTGTATCTTTGTGTTTAGATATCATGACCAAGATTTGGAATAAAATGAGACTTGCCAATCAACATACACACAGATTACACATTTACCTTAAATATTATTCATATTTTATACCCTTGTATTTTAACCTCCACTATATCCACCTACTCTTGTTTTGGGGCTCTGCATCTAGTGGTCCATATATGTATGCATAGTTCAACACCCTCAAATCTTGGTGACCTTTAAAATTTTAGAAGATTGGTATATTCTTATCCAAATAAAATTAAAATAATGGAAATTAGATCAGTCCAGTGATAGACAAAAACCATTAATACCAATCACTTCAACATTGAATGAATTGAAAGCATCCACCCATAATGTATGTTGTCTAGTTAACAAGATAACCCATAACAACTCTATTGGACATAAATATAGTTGGAAATTAACCTTTTATGTAATAAAAATACACTTTAAAAAGATTTAATCTTGATTTAAAGATGAATTTTACATCCACATGTAGCATCTATAATTGTATCCATTACAAGTTTATAGCTACCTTGAAAAACATAAAACAAAGTCTAGTGATATGGGATTTCATGCCAATAGAATCTGTACATAGTCAAAAATAGGAAAATGCTATATTTTTAGACTAAAATAATTGAAGATTTTAGTTAATCAATCACTACACTTCTATCCAATAAATTAAGACTACTAGAAACAAGCTTATATCATTTGAAGAATTGTAAATAAGTGAAATTAAGGCAATGAAAACCATGGTCATGATAGGATCAGCCCATTAGGTATTGAAAAAAATTATAGGGTGAAATATTTTATGTAGAAAAGACAAAGAACCATCTCAAAATAACCATTCTTGACATATAACACTAATACTTATCTCAAAACATCATAATGTTAGTATATAAATAACATGTTACATTATTGGCACCATACTAATGGAAATGAAATAGTTTATTTACAAAATGGATCATGCAGGTCAATAATTTTTAATTTAATATTTATTATTTAGCCATATAAATTAATCTTAGTTGAAATGGATGGCACATCGTGATAATTGTTAAATGTGATTTTGTATACATGCAAATTTGTACCCTGAGAAGTTCTAGCTCTTCTGTGCAAACCATAAGTCTTATGATTTGTGTGCTCTTAGTCTCACTTATTTCCATGTATTGACTCCTATAAAAGGATTACCTAGAAACAACATGGTTAGATTTCAAAAATAACAATGAGTAATATTAAATGAAGATTGATAAATAACAAACGTAAATTACCTTTTAGTGAGATACTATGTGTGGACTCTTAATATATCCTTGTAAATGAAACTATTGCTTTTAATTTTTACATTTTTAACATGTAACTAATAGTCGAACACTATTTTCTTATGCTAACAATATGTTTTCGTCAATCTACTTAGGCATAATAGTTTAGTTGATTAAACCAAGGCTTATAATCATCAAAGAGAACTTAGGCACATATATGGAATGCCACTAGTAAATAAATAAATGTATCCTGTGGGCCTGCCTTTTTACAATATTTGGTATAAATTAATGTATATAAATATAAAAGGGACAAAACACTACAAATCTCTTGCAAATTGGTAATTGTTCATTATATGTCTAGTTTTCACAAAATGCAGTTATTAGATTTTTTATGAGCTCACATGCTCTAAAGAATGTTGATATCAGTATCTTCATTTTATCATGTCACTAAATGCCATAAAATTTTAGAGATGATAGCATAATAAAATCATCAAAAAATTTTAAATACACCATCTAATCAATCAAAATAAAATACTCAAATTTGAAATCAAGAGAGCTTAAGAATGATACATGAACTTGTGTCATTATACTTATACATGTAAATCTACACCAAATGACCAAATTGGGATCTTACATTACTTCTTAAATCAGAGGTTACCTATATCAACACAGAACATGCCACTCCAATGGAATTAGCTACAAGTTGCTAATTCATAGCAATGAAGATAATGCTCTGCTCATTTCTTTATTTGTGAAACAATAGAAAATCACTCCCAAATGGGATTCAGGAAAGCGGTGTGTCTGTGGACAACCTAATCATCAAAAAAATTCTTCACCTCCTTAAATAAATTGGAATAATTCTTCCACCTAATGAGATGATCTATGAGCAAGATTGGATTTCTATCTTTCTCATCTTTGCCTAAAAGAATCCATTTAAGAGTGAATAGAATGGGGTCAAATAAGTTTTCATGATAAACCACATCTGATGCCAAAATCAAGGAAAAAGTATGTTGTGCTTCCACAACATCCTTATCTTCTCCCCACTTAAGGCCCTTCACACACACACACACATAGACACAATTTCCCCCTACTTGGTGGTCTATAGGCAAGGAAAATTTTAGAAGATAATATCTACCTTGTGGCTACTATTCTAAAGAACATTAAAAAATCATTTACAACTAATAAAAGATGATTTCTAAAATTTATATAAAACAATATATTTTAAAAATATCTTTTTGAGAACTCATCCACAATTATGTAGAAAACTTGAAATAAATTGAATTTGTGTTCCACTCAATTTCCATAAA
Source organism: Torreya grandis (assembly GCA_037957365.1). NCBI lineage: Eukaryota > Viridiplantae > Streptophyta > Pinopsida > Cupressales > Taxaceae > Torreya > Torreya grandis. The sequence goes on along the minus strand of JARHVA010003747.1, from coordinate 255,646 downwards.
AATGCTTACATATGTTTTTTTTCAAGGATCACTGATAATTGACTTTATGGGTTTAACTATACATTATGAGTATTGAAATGATTGTGTTACTAATTATGTTTTTTGATGGTGAGTATGCATTATGATTTATACTTCATGTGCACTACAATAGCTATATTGTTGGTGGCTTTTTTGGTTAACTACTTATTTCATAATTAATTTTTGTTTATGGTGAATTATCTATTCTTGTAATTTTATTTAATGTTGTGATTTATAGAAGGATTTTTATGTACAAGGACTGGAGAGAGACATGCCTTTTGTATTCACACAACATATTTAAAATTCATTTTGAGATAATACATTGAATTCTTTGATAATGCAAGGACTACCACCTCAGAACTTGTCACCAATATTTTTAAGGATACACTTGTGATTCTAGATGCTCTTAGTTAAAAAGTAGCCTTATCTTTAATAAATCCAATCTTAAAAAAAGATTATTATCTTTTTAATATTACAATAGTTAATAGTTAGTAAAAGTTTAGTAACAAGTACAAACTCTTATGTCATTTATAAAGATAAATTTATAGATTGTCCTCAATATATTTTTCTTATTAAGATTTGAAGGTATGTAGAGAGAAGGGCAGATTCATGACATCAAATCATGATGACAAGAGTAATAATATTTATTGTTAAATTAATTACCATTAACTTGTATTATAGTGAATCATGCATTTTTGTGTAGATTTTATGATGTATTAGATGAATTTTATAGGTTCTAAAATTTTGATGAATTCACACCATTATTTGTGTTTATTTATATAGTATCATTTTACCTATGTTTTAAATTTTCCTTGCTAGCCTTCCCTCTATTGGATTCACTTGTAATCGCAGGATTGATGTATAGAAGGATTTTCATTGAATTTTCTAGTAAATTGCATTCATAAAATAATAAAACATGGAAAATCATAGAGCAGACAATGTCCTCCATTAGAATAGTCTATTCCTTTTTGGAAGAAAAGATAATAGTAGAAAAATACTCAACTTTGTTAGATGACTTGGTGAAGTGAGAGTTTAAATAAGTATTGGCAAAAGGTTTGGCCATTGGTACCAATGGAGTTTATTTAACTATCTGGTCATTCTTATCTTGGTATATGATCCATTTGGTGATATAGCATTGGGAGAGTGGTGGAAGAGTATTTTCATTTGGTCTTACATTTATCTTTGGAGGTTTGTATGACTCCTAATTTTCCTTCTCTATTTCTAGTAGTATATTTATATATAGTATTTTGAATATTTTAATTTTAAAATTTTTGGTTATTTATAGGAAATCATTGTAATATATTAATAGAGATCTTGTAACTCCTCTTCCTAGCTTGAAACTACTTTAGTGAGGCCAATGCTACTGCACATCGCATACTTGAGATGATTAAGAGACTTCCCTTCTTTAGTTAGACAATTGTCCCATGGTATTGATAAGGATAAAAAGTGGAGATCCATAGAACTATCAAAGGTGTCTAGGTGAATTAAATGAGAGGTGTATTATTATAATAGAATTACTTTATCTCATGATTTATAATGTTTTATATTGGATGATGTTTGATCATAGGTTCTAGTATTAGGAAGATCTATTGTTCATTCAGGTGACTATTATTAACATGAAGAGAAATTGATGACTATAGAGTTTTGATTATAGTTATGGGGAATTATTTCCCATTTATAATCCTTTCCTCACAAGGTGTTTGAATAAATGTAGGGACTTATAGATTAGAAGACTTTTTTTTTCAACATCTTCATGCAAGAAAGTAGGTAACTTCCTCTAATTTTCACATTTATTTCCTACAATCATTAACACAAAATAGACACTTGTTACATGCAATATAGATGAATTGTTAAGTGACTGTGAATATATATTGTAATGTTTTTGTTTATTAGCTTTAGGTGATCTTGATTTGGATGACTGAGATTAGGTCCCTTCATTCTTATCTATATTATATCTCCTTCATTTCCGTAATATGTTATATTTTTTTAAATTTAAAAAAAAGATAATATGAGTAAAGGACATGACTTAATGGTCTATTTGGGCTACTCCATTTAAAACTACTTGACTTCTTGAATTTTAAATATCATGTACATTTGGATTGACTAATCTACACCAATCTAGGCTAATTTAGAACTAGGCATCTTTGGGATTTTTTTGGATTATTATTTTTGATCAATGAGGGCCAATATTTATGGGGATTTCAAAGTTTATTATGTAAAATTATCTTGTAGATTTGTTAATTTCTATTTAATTATCTCCCATTAATGCTTGACATGTATGCTACACTACATTTTTAGGACAACACTTTATGAATTATTGAATATGGTTAGAGAGTCTTTTTCACTTTTGTTATGCATTATGATAGAAATGGTATTAAAAAGTCATTGTTTTTTATTTTGCATTGTTCATAATTTTAACATTCATAATTCCAACTTTGATCCATTAATCCATTTACAAATGTTTACAATGTAATGTTATGGATTTATAGCCTCAAGTACCAATCTAGGCTAATTTAGAACTAGGCATCTTTGGGATTTTTTTGGATTATTATTTTTGATCAATGAGGGCCAATATTTATGGGGATTTCAAAGTTTATTATGTAAAATTATCTTGTAGATTTGTTAATTTCTATTTAATTATCTCCCATTAATGCTTGACATGTATGCTGCACTACATTTTTAGGACAACACTTTATGAATTATTGAATATGGTTAGAGAGTCTTTTTCACTTTTGTTATGTATTATGATAGAAATGGTATTAAAAAGTCATTGTTTTTTATTTTGCATTGTTCATAATTTTAACATTCATAATTCCAACTTTGATCCATTAATCCATTTACAAATGTTTACAATGTAATGTTATGGATTTATAGCCTCAAGTAACACGATCTTACAATTTTCCTTTTGTGGTGGACATTGCTAAATATGAGAGTACCGATATTGAACTTGGTGGATGTCATTATGCGATTGTAATATGGTGGTTGGACAAGGTAACATAACCATTCAATATTTTAATTCAAAAATGCCTATTTTCTTCCATTTTTGATTGCAGGGAAAAATACTTTTTTAATATTTTAAAGGGTTCTATTATGGGGCCCCCATTTATAAAAATAGGAACATATATATCAACTTGTAGCTAATCAAAATTGATTAAGGCTCCAAATATGCTTAGGCGTATTATCCATAGCAAACTTGGGGCTTTAATATTCTATAGTGCAGTTTCAAAATGGAATCAATGACCCTGTAAATGGGGTCTATCAGTAGATATCTATCTATTAAATTATATACTAATATGATGGATGATTGGTTGTATCACAGATAATCCATCTTATCTATAGAATTTTTTTAACTATAATTAATATGGAATTGAGATATTTATGGATGGGTTTGGAAAGCATATGTGGGATATGAGACATCTAAGATCAAATCCGTTCCTACCTAAATTATATGGAGATTGGTTCAAACACCACATCATCCATTAGTCATTATTTGGTAAAGATAGGGGTCCTCAATGTCTACATTTAAAAGCATAAATTGAGTGGTTAAATGAGGGACTCATTTGGTTTACCAATTGTTGGCCCCCAATATATATAAGGGACACATTGTATGTAGCTATTTCTAAAAAACATACCATAATTTTGATCATGTAAATGAATATCTCATTCACACAATCGACATAGCTAATAAACTTTATTTAGATTTCTATTATCATCAATGTGCCTAAGACAACACCTTCTCGATTTCTAGTTTATGTCAAGTCATGAGGGGATATCACCTTAGAGCATGCTATTTAGATCTAAAATTTATAGAATTAACAATATGTATGAAACATCCTTAGTTTTGGTATCAATAAGAACCTATTCCAATTCAAAGGAATTGCATGAATTTTGAGTCATAAATTCAAGCTTACCATTATCCTCATTAACCACCCATCAAAACATTTTATTAATAACATTAACAATCTAAGGAAGATCATGTAGGTGAGAGATTAATTGACAATTGTTTGAAAGAGACTTTTTTAAAGTTTGTGAGGGATGTTGTGACAGGAGAATGTGTAATTGTAACATATAACCAAAAAAGAAAAAAAATTAAATAAAATGATTGTAATATGTTGGGAATGTGTTTCATCTATAAGTAAATTCAATATTTTATGGGGAGAGTGAACATTTTCAAGGTATTATATTATGTATGGTTGTTGTATCCTTTTTTTAAGAATTACGTATGGTTTGAAGTCTAAAGTCTTTATAATGACCGGTTCTATTTTAGAAGATGTTTTTCTACCTATAAATTTTGATGCTTTAGTGAGTTTTTGGAAGTAAAATTTAGACACTTTGGTCATTGTGGTTTTTATTTGTAGGTTCTTGTAATAAATTTGATGAAAATTGATTCTATTTAGCCTAATGTTCTAGATTACGTTTTGTGTAATGGTGTAGGGTATGATAAATTTTTAGTACAATGTTAGGGATTTCAAGGTAATTTTTGATATGTATTTTATATTTAAGATTTAGTATTTTTACCTTGCATTAATCTAATTTATCATTAACCAATATCCATCCAAATTTACATAAAAGTATACCAAAACCCTTTGATCAATTTCCACATAATACCACACCATTAAAATTCTAAATGACATTTCACACAACCAAAGATGGTTTATACTAAAGACAAATACTAAGAATGTTTATAGTAGAGGGTTGTGGTTAAATAGTGAGCTCTACCCACTCAATGTAACTTGGGCACATCTACCACATGTTTCTGAACAAATTTCTTGATGATAATTACCTAGTGTTATAATACTCAATTGGTCCAATATATGGTTTGGATATTTGTAAATAATAATTGATAAGCATAGAAGATGTATCCTTAACAGAACCTCCTATATTACAATAAACCAAATCAATTTTTAGTCAAATCAATTATTTTGAATATATGTTTATTGTGTTGTAAAGTCCCCAGAGGGAGGGAATTTTTTTTTAAAAAGTTAGTCCATGTAGGCCATGATCCTATGTCATCTACCCTATTAAATTTTTTATTTTATTTCATAAACATACATTAGATATTTTTTTCTCTTAATATTTAGTGATCTTATTCACATATTAATAAACCATATAAAAGATGATTAAAATTCTATTCTACTGACATTTGGGTGAGATTATTCACTCATCCTTAAGAATTTTTATACTCATCCTTCATTTTTTTATCATCTACCATAAAAAAGGAAATGGACATTCCCAAAATCTAATGGAACAACTCTTATATCAAGTTCTATCATGGATGACTCTTGTTACTAATTTTTCTCTCATAGACTGCTTGGTCTTATAGAATATTCAATTTTTTTATTTCTTTACATGTTGTAATGTTCTAGATGTTTAGATCATTCAATAATATTACTGATGTTCTATATGTTTGGATATCAACTAATCTGATGAAAGCACATTACATATAGTTGAATGATGTGATCTTTTTGGTATTTTAAGTATATCCCATTCATGTTTATTATAAATAGATTGTTTTATACATATCTCATTAATGTCTATTGGCAATAAACTATTATAGATGTTTAGATTTATAATTATCTAATCAAAAGTATATAAGAATTATTTCAATGATGTTGATATGTCTGAGCTTTTATGCATAACCCATTCATCATTATAATTAGGCTTTTCAAGATTTAAAAATATCTTTACTTCCCCTTATTTCATATCTTATTGGTTCTAAGTCTATATTTATTGTATATCTATTACCTACCATATATATCACCAATGATTTGATATCTGGTAGAGACATCCAATGTCTCTAGAATAGTCATCACCTCTACATATAGGTCATTTTGACTTATATAGGAAGATGTATTCTAAGGGACAAAATCCTCTAATGAATGCCTATTATAAATTATAGAGCTAGTTACCTGTACTTAAAATTATAATGATGTAAGTAGAAAAACCAAAAGTATGTATAACATAATTTCAATAAGTTCACAAGTTATAAACCTATAACCCCTTTCCAATCTTCTAGAGAAATTTAAAATTAAAGTAGACTTTCTAGATCTAGGTGGACCTAATCACAAGGTCATTTTACAATAGATATATCTAGGTTGGTTACAATCAATGGGAAATCTAAATATCCTATTTTTGGTTTAGATTACAATGTCTTGAAAATTCTTAACTTAATGTTACCTAGATAATTTTAGGATCCTAATAACATCCTTAAGGATTTTTAGTTTAGTCCTCTTAATTAGTGACAATCCAACCATGTGCAATGAGGCCTACACTTAATTCATTGGCCAATCCAAAAGAAATTTTTGATTTTCTGGCAATGAGGCCTAAACAAATAGAGACTCTAATAACACTTTAGATTAATTTAGCATAAATAATGTTAAAATTCATATATTATTAACATCTTAATTCAATTCAAATTCACAATTATTTGTGAAAACAAGACATAATTTGAGGATGAATTGTGTTGAACTTTCCTACATCTCATGGTGCAAATTAAGATCTTTAAGATCTGTAAATGGGGTCTTGTTTGATAATTGAAATACACATGATAAAATGTGATCTCTTCTTTAAATTCTTGGAAGGTTTCACCTTAGAGATATTTTGGATCTATTTTGGACTTCCTTTTTATGATGGAGAACAAAGAATTCACTTCCAATTTTACCTTCAAGATGTCTAGTAACATTTTCAAATGTCTTGTAACATTTTAACCAACTATGATATGGCAATTACACTCAAAGTGAAAGCAAAGAAAATGTATCATAGGTAAAAACAAATATGTGTGTGTGTGTGTGTGTGTGTGTGTGTGTGTGTGATTAGAGGGAAGAATATATCTAATCTAGAATATATAGAGGGGGGAAGATGCATCCGGTGAGTTGTAATCCTTGACCCTATATTATATGTAGGGGATTGGGTGAGGGCCTACCTATTTATAGTCACCATTTATATATCTATCTATCTATCTATATAAGGTGACTACCGAATGGATCTATATATGATAATCATCTTACCAATAGAACCCTATATATATGCTATCACCCACTTAGTGCTCCTTCAGTCGAGGGACTATATATAAAGATCTTCCACCGTTATATATATATATATATATATATATATATATATATATATATATCTGGTAGGGGGAGATAAGATTATCCATCTGAAGAGAACAATCCTAACCATTTTGAGAGACATCTCATCCTATCTATCTATCTATGGGGCTCTCAAGATCTATCTTAGGAGATAGTCAGCGCCCCTTCCTCCCCCTGCCCGCCCCGCGCCACCCCCCCCCCCTCCCATATATTGATAGGGAAATAGGGGCCTTGACTTACTCAAAATCTAGAGTTTATGCCTATCCCTATCACCATATAGATAGATAAGTGTCCCCCTATGTCCCTATCTATATATAACTAGAGGCTGCCTTTCTCTGTATGGTATAAAGTCTAATGAGCCTTATATATCTATGGAAACTCCATCCATTTCTTCCCATCCCCCCTCCTTCTCCCTCTCCCATCTAGTTTTTTTGGCCTCTCCCCACCCTATATATATCAATTCCATATATTAAATATATATAGGGTGCTCTCTCTATATATTCTAATATATCTATATAGGGGCCCCTCTCCCAAATATCTTTTCTTTTGGCCAAACCAAATATGTAGTAGATCTATATGGGGAGGGGGCTCTCCCTATATATAGTCATATGAGGTAAGCCACTAACTCTTTGAACTATCTTTATGCTTTATGGTAGTGAACTAGTGAAACTCAGCATGGTTGTTCAAACTATATTTTTGGTAGTGAACCATCGAGCCAAACAAGGAGACTCTTCGATTTGAACTATATTCATACCGATCCAAGTGATTTGTACCCAATCCAAGTGAGGCAAGCAACAACCTAAATGGAGATATATCCTCCATCTAGATACAATAGATTTGGGCCTATCTATCTATACACACCGAGACCAGATACACATTGATTAGGTACTATTTAGCTTAAACTAACTTCAAAAAAAGGAGAGGAGGCATTACTTATCCCATACACAATAGGGCACCATTTATTTGTGTATATTTACAATAGAGGGATTTGTTAGTGGGATTATATACGTGATATGAAGTGGTGTGGTGTTTATATAGTGAGTATAGATAGATGGATATGTCCCATATCATATATAGAGGGACATATCAAGTTATATAGGGGGATGGGCCCCATCTATATCCATCGAGATAAGATCTGGGCACCTTGGTAGGATATACTATAGAATTGTGGTATTTGTATACCTTGACCAACCATACCCTATAATAGAATAACTCAGACTCAGGGTATTTAAGACCATACCAATATATAGGGCTCCCATCCCCATCCCCATATATTCTAAGAGAGGGGATAGGGCCAAGATTCCTTCATCCCAAATTCTTGATCCCACCCAATATCAATCTAATCACCTATCTATATATCTTGGTGGGGTGTTTGATCAATGGAATGGGTGCCCAATCAATGGTGATCTATTATGGTCCCCAAGTGACAATCTCATCAATGTTGCATTGTTAATCAGAGGGGGTTGTTGTAGAAACCATAGGTGGTCCCCAAGTTACTATCAATGCCACGCTATCAATTGATCAATAAAATCCCCATCCCCATCTCCATCCTCATATATATAGAGTTTTCATGAGTGCAAAAAGATGATTGCTTGAGGAGTTTTATATAAGTTTTTCTTATTCCAAAGGTTTTGTTGGAAATGTTATTCAACTTTTTATATTATTCACTGCAATGTTTATTCAACAAGAGCAACAAAGAAAGTTTAGTTCTATCACAATTGTATTTTTTTTACAAATTTTAATTAAAAATTAAATCTTTCTAAACATGTAATGAGGTAAAAGATTATAGTACTCTGAATATTTTTGTATGGCCCATTAATCCATGGATAACCAATTGAGCTCCCACCTAGAAATTGAAACCATATGTAGAGAAGAGGACTGAGTTTATGAATGTAAAGCCAAGGCCATCAATGATACCTAGTTGAGTTTCATAATTCATTGGTTCTTTGCATTTTTTAGCATAGATTTGATGGACCTGATCCTGAACACAAAATGAAATTATGGTTTGAGTATTGCTCAGTATATCTATGTCCATGTTCATAGGTCTATGCTCTCCTAGCTATACTAATTCATATCAAAATCAAGCCTATTAACATTAATATTATTTAGATAGTTATGCTGGATTGACTAGTTGATTGGGGTATTCCTTAAACCTTGATAGGTTTTTAAAAGGAGAGTTTGACTTAAAAAAACAAGTAGAATAATAAATAGAGTTTGAGTTTGGGGGTGTTCCCTAAACCAGCTTGAGTTGTCCCCATGACTGAAACAATATCATAATAAGTAGATCAATAAGCACAAAAGTAATTACCATAAGGATAAAAATGTGATACAAAGACTTAAAATTAAGGTGCTTACATTTTCCACCAAAAGAACAGTCCATCTTTAAGTAAAATTTTGATTGATACACAATCGGTTGACATTTTAGAACTTGTTACACCACTACCACAATAGAAATATAAAAGCAAATTTATTCAGTGTTACGATGTCTATGCACAAATGTGGATAAAATAAGGACTAAAACTTATTTAGGAAAATCACATCCTATAACAATATTAAAAGGAAGGTTATTAAAATAAATGTATAAGGAATGTGAAAATCCAATTTTACGCACTAAAAATAAAATCACCCATGAAGATGGGACAAGAATAACTGTTAAACAAATATCATGGATAAGAGGAGTTAAAAGAAACATGTTCTACTAACTAAAAATTAGTTAAACAATAAAACCAAATGCAAGATAAGTGAAGTGCAAAAAAATAAAGGACTATTTCCTATAATTTGGACTCAAACACACTAAAGTGAAGTGGAGAAAATTTTCTCCAATTTTTTTTCTTATGTTCCAAATAAAATGGAATATTTCAAACCATTTGGGCCATACATCATTTTGAATGAATTGGACTATTTTGAATAATGTGAACTTATACCCCATAAAGTGGAGTGGAGAAAATTTTCTTTAAAAACTAAATTTAATATATTCTAAGTAAATTGGAGTGTTTAAAACCATTTGGAAATAGATCATTTCAAATAAATTAGTCTATTTCAAATAAAATGGACTTATAACCACTAAAGTGGAGTGAAGAGAATTTTATCCAAAAATAAATTTCTTATATTTGAAATAAATTGGATTGTTTCAAAGTATTTGGGCATATGTCATTTTGAGTAAATAGGGATATTTTGAATAATTTAGACCTATGCCTATAAAATGGTCAGTGATTCAGAAGAAGATTTTTTCCAAAAATAAATAAATTTATTTTTTTTCTAAATTAATTAGACTGCTTCAAACCATTTGAGCATATGTCATTTTGATTAAATTGGGTCATAGATAATAAATAATTTGAAATTATACCCACTAAAGTGGAGTGGAGAATATTTTATCCATAAATATCAAGTAACTTTTATATATTACAAAAGAATTTAATTATTTCAAACCATTTGGGAGTATATCATTTTGAATAGATTGGACTATTTCTAACTCATGGCACCCTTCTAGGCCTTCATACCAATCATTGATCCTTTCAAGTATCTTCCATAGTTGGGACATGTGTCACCATTTGATTGGCCAAATTATGGATGAAAACATATTAAGCTTGAATCTAGTTCATCTACATAATAATATATCTCAGTGAAAATAATTTATTTGTTATTCATTGGGAAAATCTTCTAAGTGAGCAAGTGTCAATATATTAATTCAATAATTTAAGGTAATATCTAACCATAAATCAAATTGCACTAATAACTAGAGCAAAGTAATTCTAAACTAGAATCAATTATTTTGAAATTAATTTAGAACTATTTTGGAAATAATTTAGAATTGATTTGTATGAAATTAGTGATATTAATGTTTGTTACTAGAATCATAGTTTATAATTAGTAAATACACTTGAAAGAATCATGTGAAGTTACATCTCTCTAAACATTGGTTCACAACTGCTGGCACAAATTTTTTGCTTTCTCTCAAGAGAGTGATGATTGACATCATTTTAATTCTCCAAACCTTTTCATCATTCTAACATTCATTTCCAATATATCTACTTGACTTAACATAACTAATTTTCAATTTTTGGCTAGTAATACAATTTTGAGAATTACAATCAATGAACAACATGTTGGCAATTGAAAAATCATCTCCAAAGGTCCCTTTAGAAATAACTTCATCCAATTTTTTTATGTTTATATTAAATAGATTAGAATTTTTTTCCCCCAAACAAACATGAAATTTGAACTTGTGTAACCGATGGCTTGAATGGGTATCCTCAAATGATTGTCCTCTATCATTGACCAAATGACAACATGAGAAAAAGACTGCAGTGCTACCTTCAAAATTTCATTAGAATGGTCTCAAATGTAGTATGACATATTTTCAATTTTATAATCTTCTTTTTTTCCTGTATCATTCAATGCATATCTTTTGTTTTGTGCACAAGAAATAATTACTCATCCAACCCTAAAATCAATAGTTTTTTAGATGTCTATTTTAGTTCCTCCTTCAAAATGTCTGTAATTTGTTAAAAATGAAATGAATCATTTATTAATAATAATATTATATTATAAGAGATATAACTTGAAAAAATTTAAGAATTTTTTTACATGTTACTAGACTATTTGTTGATACAATTTTGATTTACATTTCTTATTTTAGCATAAAAACATAATGCATTTTATTTGATTCATTTTTTTTGCGTTTATTTAAATCTTATAAAGATTCATATAAACACATAGCAAAATAAGTACATGCTCAGGAACTTTTTAAATATAATGTTCATTATACCTAAATGTACCATTTCTATTCCCAGTTTTGTAACACACATATGCATATAAAAGTTCATATTGAATCCTAGTTATAACTTGACCATGAAAAATTCATAATCTAAATTAGTCTGGTTTAGCTATAACTCATTTCTCATAGACATTGATAGGAATTTAACATTGATCAACTAACATCTATTAATATTTTTATAGTTATTAAAGTATTAGTTGTAACTCTTATGCATACCAAAACATATTTATATGTTTACACAACCCATCACATAAAACAAAATAGGATTTACTATTCTAAGCCATTGTTCACTATCACTACATTCAAATCAGAATATAATAGACCTTAATAGTTGAACCCCCTTTATATACTTCTAATAAGACACATCAAATTAAAAATTGCTTGAATCAATAGAAATATAATTATTTCTAGCATGTCAATATACTTTATTTATTTTTTATGGATAAAGAACACTGTCATGGATACTCTACATCAAAATTTATTGTATTGAAGGCATAGTATAGCACATATTATGTTATTTTAAACTAGATAAATTAAAAATGTAAAAAATATTATAATGGGTAAATTAAACTTGTAAACAACATTTTAATCGGTAAATACAACCACATTCAGTCTACATAATAATAAAATGAACCACACTTCTAAATCCCAAATCGATGCAAGTATATATTTAATTGTCTTCTATAATCTCCTATTCATGAAGAGAAATTCAATTGTAATGTGTTTAAATAAATTAATTAAATTAATATATTCTAGACTTGTATGAAATTGTATAATTATTCATTTATTGAAAGGGGTTTTCACCCTTTTTTTTTTTTTTGCTTTTTTGTAGTTTGTATGGGTGCACTCTTTCATTGAAACTTTGGCTCTTTATCCCTTGAAAATTATTATATAATGTAGTAACTAAAAATTCTCGTTATAAATTGATTTGATATTTTTATTTTAAAAATAAGTCTTTTGGTAAAGTTTTACCTTGTGCTTTTTTCATGGAGGCACCAACCTATAGAGATGTGTCATGGGTTGTTGTGTTATAGACATAAAGTGTTAGAGCTGCATTGTGTACTGTTTTAATTAAGACAAAAATAGATGAAGAAATATTATGTCAGTATTATGAATCGTTGATAAATAAAACATTATATAATAGAAAAAATATACATGATCTTAATATGTTGCCTTCTTCATCTTGTGATGTGTCATGTTCATTGATATGATTTTCTATTATTATTATTTCCTCACTTGTATGCAATGCCATTAGTGCTACACAATGAAAGATTGCTAAGCTATTAGGCTTGAATAGTGAAGTGTATACACTAAAATATTGTTAAGATTTTATATTTGGAAAATGAAGCATGTTTATTAAATAAATTAAAAATGTTATGCACCTACTATGATCGAAGCGGTTGTTCTTGTATTGGTTGCTCTAAATTTGTCAAAAAATTTTGAAATTGAACATTAAAAATTGTTTATTCTTTAGTTTTTGTAATGCAAGATAAATTTCTTTTCAATTTTGTACAAACAAGCACTAATCCAGCTTCTATAAATACCTCTAGGATGTCACATACATTTGGATCATTGAAAGTAGAGATAAGTGTCTCCCAAAAGATGGTATTTAGATAATTTTTGAATGGCCTTCCTATTTTTTGTGATCCAATCATTTAAAATGTTGGTACATCTTTGTAGATGTCAAATATATCCTCTAATATACTTTATTGAAAATGGAGGTAGAAACCTGGTAGTTGAAAATGAGTTGAATCTTGACAAAAATTGATACCTATAATATGTGTCTAATTGAATCCATAACTATCTGGACCCCATAGTATGATACCCATATCTTACATGTAACAAAAATCACCAACACATAGATTCTTGAGAGAGGTCTAAATGGTAAGATAATGTTTGATGCTGTAGATGATGAATACATTGAAGGCCGCACCAATAATTTTTTCAATCAATACTTGAATAAATAGGTAAAGATTTTCTTCCTTAAAAACTTTAGTGAGATTAATAAGATAAATAATTATCAAATTGGATTTCACACGAAGAATGAACATCTCTCTAAACTCATATAAAATAGATAGCTAAAGACAAGGGGGCTCGTAATGGTAACTGAATATTTTTGTATCTATCCCGACAAGCTAACCTCAATAATTATGTAGATAAATTTTTAATATCATTAATGAATCTTGAGATAATGCTTCCAATTTTTTTTTTAAATACTTTCATTTAGGATACATAAATTGTCAAACCTTTTCGTAGAAATTTTATAATGCTCCTTTACCTCTTTAGGTGTGATTGTTTGGTCTGGTGGTAGTGTCATATCATGATTGCTAAAATAATCTAATTTTTTTGATAATATGTTACTTTATAACTTCACCTTTTTTCACCAATTATCCTTGCTGTTGTACCTAGGGGTTTTCAAGAAGATAGACTCTTTTTTCAATAAATCTGCTAGTTCTACTTTTTGTTTATTTGAAAGCTGTTGAATATTTCTAAGTATTGTTGTACCAATCAGATTTAAATCTTGATTATTTGAATCAGGTAAAGTACCACTTTTAAATAAATAAAATGTCTTATCAAAATAATCTTGAATAGGATGTTCCATGAAAAGAAGGCATTTTCTCTCCTACAATTATTATGTTGAACAATTTATTTGTATAAACAAGTGTTTATCTTGTTCATGTATTTCTTCCATCTTTTTCTTTCTTGTTTCAAGATTCTTACAACCTCTTAGTTTCACAAGGTCATATGTAGATCAAACTCTTTCTATAAATGAAGACTTATAAATTATTTCATTGGCTTCATTATATTGATTACATATTTTGTGTACAATATGTATCGAAGTACAAGTATTCAAAAATCTTTCCCTTCTAAAAGAACATTTATTTCTCAATGATTATGTCTTGTAGTCCTCCTCTGAAATAATTCTCTGTTGTGCTATAATTATGTGTTGGCCATCGACAATTTTGAACTTTACAATTTTTTTCTCCATCATATCTTCTAGGACTTCATTTGATTCAATAAAATAATCATATTTAATTGGATCAAAAGGAATTAACAAAGCATCCTTCAATGGAACCTCATTATATTTTACAAATAAATGAATTATATCATTGACCCCTCTTTCATTGAGATTTTTTATTTTGACATTTGCATCCCCTAATTCATAGAGTTGTATAGGAATGTTCAAGGCATAATTGCTAGAGTAAATATACCATATAGAGAATTCAATGTGTCTCATCAGAAGTTTGTGTCAACAAAAGTGTTTCAACCTTTTGTTTGATATTATTTTTCTCTACTAGTGTGAGTACTTGTATGGCCTCTTTTAATTTTTCATACACATATGTTTCCCTTGCTTGTCTTATTTTCTTCAAGGTTGATTCTCTCATGTCTGTAAGGTATCTTAAATACATGTTTTCATGGTGGCAAGTAGAATAAGTTTTTTCCCCTTGTTCATGTTTTTATTTCAACATGTTTTGTATTATATTGATCAAATTATCTTTGCCTATCAACCTAGACATTTGAAGGTTGTCATAGCTATTCAAATGAAACTCAAATGTTTCACAAGGAAAATTTTTATTTTTTATCAAATCCATTTTACTAGGGGTAAATTTAGTGAAAGTAGTTATAGCTTGATAGAGAATTCCCTCTTTTCCATTCCATACTTCCAGTTGGAATTGAAGGGCATATTTGAGTTCATCCTTATCATAATCTAGGATTATTATAATTGGAGAAGATTATTTTCTTGATGTAGTGCTAAAAAAGTATATATATGGTTGCATGATTGGCAGACTAAACAATTCAAAATACCAATCAGCAAGAGGAATTTTATTCCCAGCATAAAATGGAAGATGTTTATGTGGATTCAATTTTAGTTTTTGTATTTTATATGGTACTCTATCCAAATTCTCTTGGAGTGAGGCCTTCTTCTACCTTTTATCCAAATTCTCTTTGAGTGAGTCTACCTTCTACCTTTTAAGTGTGGTAATTCATTTTTCACCGAAAGATATTCTTCAAAGCAATTTAAATGATTTAAATACTGATATTTTATAAAATTCAAGTTGTATATTGCATTAGTTCATGTATTTTTTTGAGAAGCAATCAAATGTATCAATAAATGTTGATTCTAAACTACAATATGAAATACATATTCAATCTTTGTAATATATACATAAACTCACACTTTGACTAATAAGGTATAACCGAATCAAAAATAAATTACGTGCACTAATGAATATAATCTGATGGGCAAAGGAATCCATATACAATTTTTTCAAAGGAGAGATATGAGGGGAAGTATGTTTTTAGTATGTGTCAAAACACCCATCAATAGGTAAATTTAAGGTATCTCCCAGGAGACATATTTCAATTATTCACAAGAGTAAATTGTTCTAAGATGATCGTTCACTCCTATTTTTGGTTTTACATTGCCAAGTGACATTTTCCAATTTGGAGATCATTCATGCCTATTTTGGTTGTGGTGTCCCCAAAATTTGACACTTCAATATTTTGGGGAACCCCCATTTTTTTTTCATTTTGGTCTTGTTTGTGTGAGTTATATTGCTTGAAGCCAGTCTCTTGAATAAAGAAATTGAGTACTATTAGTGTCATTTTTCATTTTTTGTTAACTTTCCTTAGTTTATCCTAAATTAATCTAGAGAAATAAATCCATTTTCTTATAAACATCACTCAAATACTTTTACTCATCCACTTTAGCACTTAAAGCAAGCTAAAAGTAACTTAGTTCATTTGCAGTGAAAATTGGGTTTTCTAAGTTACTTTACTTCCTTAAAAATAAGTTAAATTGTCCCAAGAACCTGATTCACTCCTCATAGACCAATTTAGGTTTCTTGAATTACTTTACTTACCAAAATAAATAAGTTAAGTAGTCCCAAAACCTTGACCAACACTCCCTATTTCTAATTGGGTTTCCCAAGTTACTTTACTTGAAAAACAAAAGGAGTTAAATTAGGATTTCAAAAGGGATTTAATTATTTAAAATCATAAGTAAAAGTGGTTCCAGTTTAGGGAATAGAATTACTCATGAACGTAGACCAAATTGGGATTCCAAAAGAGCTTTAGTTCGTTACTTAAAATAAGTAAAGTAGTTCAAAGAGTCTGATTAAAAAGGAAAAGAAGGGTTGACATGGATTTTCCATGATTGCAATAAATGCATTGGAATTTATATGAATATGAGAAATTCCACCTCATTTACACCTCAGTTTCGAGCCATTCAAACAAGTAATCATCGTTGCAAACCCCGAGCCATGCATTTTTATTCTCTAGAGCAATTTTGAGTGACTTTATTATTGACCCGTTTGTAATTGAGGTAAGTAAGTTGCTATTGAAATAATTTCAAGTTCTTTTTCTCTTATTTAAATTTGTTTTATCCACATTTTATTTTTCTTATGTTGCCATCTTTTTTTGACTATTGATGTTGTTTTACTTTATTTTATCTTTCAAATTCTTGGTAAAAGTTGTTTTAATTATAAAATTGAATTCTCAAAAACTATTATAATTTTTTAGTCATGTTAAAAACTTGAAAATTGAAAATCTTCATGCAATCCCTAGTTTTCTAATTTCCCTACCTAATCAGGTTTACCAGCCCCTCTTTCTTACTTCAAGTTTTTGACAACTAGTAACTTGCCCTAAAAACCCTTATTCATAAAGGCCCTACTCCTTCAAGTTTCCCATTTATTTTTTCTTTGGATCCCTTATCCTAAGTAGCTGATGTAGGAAACCCCAAACTACATTAAAAGCTTACTAAATTAGGTTACCCTTTCCCCAGTACTTCTTTGGGTTTGCTAACCTTTATAAATTTAGGTTTTTACTAGAAAGGATATTCCTAAAAAAAACCTGACTCCCAAAATAATTCTTTGGGCTCCTAAAATATTCTTACTTTGGGATTCTAAACTAAAGTAACTTAATTAAACCTGAAGTCTTGACCCTGAGAAAACCCTCGAACCATCATCTAAGACCCACTTGGGTTTTCTTTGCCTCAGTACTTCTTTGGGTTTCTCAAACTTACTTTGAGCTTTTGAACCAAAATAATTTTTTGTTAAAAACTAGAATTTGTTGTCTCTCAAAAGCTAGAACTTATAAAAAAATTAAAGGTTCATGCTCTTATAAGACCTATTCAATGTTTCTAAGCCCCATTACTTAAAGTTAAAATACTTAGTATTTCAAAAAAATTCAATTACTTAGAACCTAAAACTTGTTTAAAAATATTTCAAAGAATAAAGAGTTAACTTCTTTCAACATTTATAAACTAGTTGGATTAGTCAGTGAGTGTTTGAAAACCACTTGTGAAGGTCATTAAAATTTTCTAAAAGCTAATGTCTGGATCAAAGAGTTTAAAAAGGTCAGAAGAAGTAGTGGAATTGGAAGTACAAGGCAAGCTCATTGAAGAGGCCCCAGATTTAACACTTGAGGAGATTCTAGAACCAAAGAAGAAGGGTAAAGTAAAATCAAAGAAGGTTAGATTCCAAGAACCAAAAATGATGTATGAATACAAAGGATACCCCATTGAGTCAAGTATTATTTCTAAACTCACCAAAATATGTGACATAGACATGGGGCATGTATTTTTGACTGAGATATTGGAAAGATCAAAGGCCCATGCAAAGACTCCACTCTTACATTCCATGACCAATGGTGGGATTCTTTATGATATAGATTTCCCATATTTAGATTAGTTTCTTGAGTTTGTGTTAGCATTTGCTATGTACTATGACTTTCAGAATAGGGTGGTAAGAGATGATGTTAGAAATGTGGTTGTGAGGTTGGATGTTCAATACCTTAACTACTATTTAAAGATCCCAACCTCACCAAAAGTGATTGATATTTTAATGGAAATAGCTGAGAAGTAGTGGTAAACCAAAATAATAGAGTGTATTAAGATTATGAATACATATTTCTTGAATAAAACAAAACAACCTTCAAGGTTCCCTGAGCACATTGTAAGATCAAAATTTGTTCAAGAAGTGGATGATATCATTCAACTTTTATGCAGAATTGATGGATAAAAGAATACTAAACGTTTTTCACCCTAGATGTATGCATATATTAGAACCATTGAAATGACTTGAAGTTATGCTAAGATTGACTGGGAAATAATGATTAGTGATAACATGGATCAACTATTGAAGAATGTATTATAGACCTTTGATTTCAAAATGAATTCATATATTGTATATACAACAACCTCTAGTGGAGCCTTCTCAAGGTTAAATACCAATGGTACATTATCAACAATACCAATATATGAATATTATCCTTAGCTAATCCTTGAAGAATACTACAAGAATTACATTGTAGTAAATGATGGTTTCTTCTATGAGCTTATTTACAAGTTTGTGACATTTTTGAAGCATAGAAGAGTATCAGATGATGCATGGGATGCAGCCTCTTTGTATGGTTTCATTTTCATTCAATTTCTTGATTTCTCATATCTCAAAGTAGGAGGTTTCTTAGGAACACCTATCAAGCTACTAAAGTATCTAAGTGTCAAGTGGATCCTCATAGAATTTTGTAGGAAATTGGTTGAGTTGCATGATTTATAGTCTAAGGATCACAAGGCAGCCATTAATTTTCCTATTTTAATTGGCCATTATAATTGCCCCATTATTTATAAGGCAAGAAATGTGTAGAAAGAGATGTCCCATGATTACACTTAGACACATTTTGGTTCTAGGGAAAATTTTGATTATAGAGGTGTACCACAAAATATTGTTTCCCTCGAATATATGCATATCCCAACACTAGAAGATTTTCATATTGATTACAGGGATGAGCTTGATGTAAGAAGGGATAACAATAGGATGACCATTGAAAGAATCTATACATTTAACTTGGCTACTATTCCTAAAGACATGGAACATGATGGTATTATTACTATTGATTCTTTCCATACAGTAGGAGGAGATAGTGCCCCACTTTTATTGAATATTTTTGGAGATAATAAAGACAAAACAATTTCAAATGTTTTGGTGATGACTTCTAATTGGCTATTTGATAATGGTTATTGTATGAAGGAGTTGATAAATGACACTACTAGAGTGGGATAGAAGAGAAAGTAATAATACAAGGAAAAATTAGTCAGATTCCTATAAAGAATTTAAATCTAAAAAAAATGTTGATGATACCTTCTCAGTGGTAAAAGATAAGGCGCTGACATAACCAACTATTTCTACATCACCATTGTTTCTACATCTCCTATTTATTCTCCCATTCCTCCTTCTATTCCCACCTCCACTCATTCCACATCCACTACACCTACTTCACCACAACCACCTCCTTTGGTTGAGCCACCTACAGTTGAAAAATAACTTGAAGAAGTAACCTCATAGGAAATAATTTTTCAAGAGACTTCTCAAGAAAAGATAGCATTTGAAACTAAGAAGGAGGTTGTGGGTGAACAAGAAAAAGATAAAGAAGAAGAAATAGAGGTAGAGAAAATAACAAAAACTAAGGAAGTAGAGACTAAAAATCAAGTTTCTAAATCTATAGAGCAAGCTCAAGGAGAGATGGAAACTCAGGAAGTTCCTTCTCAGTAACTAATAGTTTAAGATAGTCACCAGCAATAGATAATCATTCATTTTAGCACTTCCATGTCAACTAATGTCTCATGTTGGATGGTTGCATAGACTAATCTTGGATCAAAGGAAGTGATCAATATTGAGGAGATAGAATTTAAATTATTAAAAAGTCTATATAAAAGATGCAAGAAACCAAAATTAGCTAAAGTAACTTCAAAGTTACTAATTGAATCTTCAAGCCAAAATTTTATTGAGTTAGTAGTTCCTCCTTAAGGAATGAGAAAACAAGAAGTCACTAGGAGTGACTTAAATTTTACAAGAATACCCCTTGGAGAAGTAAAAATTGATAATTTGAAGGAAGACACTCAAACTTTGATTAATTCTCTTTTTAATAAGTTGGATGAAGAAAACGTTGCCAAGGCTAAGCTAAAGGAACATAATGCATAGTTATGTGAAATAAGTGCTAAATTATCAAAATATTTTACTCAACAAGAAATTACCTTAGGAGAACCAATTGAGCCACAAGTAATAGCAAAGGTAGATGAAATAGGGGATAGGGAAAGGGCTATATATAAATGGATAGATAAAATGAAGCAAAAATCCTAAGAACTCTTCCCAAGCGTCCCAGATGTTCATCAAGAATTTTTTGATAAGATAGTTAAAATAAAATTAGCAAGAACTAAGTTGGAAAATGTGAATGGTATTTACAAACTTCAACAGGAAAGTCTAGAAGTAATAGTGAATTTCAGTGAGAAAATCTAGGTTGAAGAACAAATATCTCCTTCAGTAAAGAAAGTGAAATAAGAACATTATCTCTTATCTTTCCATTTAAGCATATTACCAAAAAAAAATATGAGATAAATATATTATAAAAACATGTAGATACTACACAATTTGATCTTCAAGATCCCCTTTTCGGTGTCAATGGTATCTGGTCTAGTGATAATATTCCAAGAACCATAGATTAGTAAAATGAATAATTCAGGTAGTGGATAGACAAAGCTATAACTCCTTTTACAACCAAGTAAGTCAAAGATGTGAAGAAATACAATTATAAAAAAAACTTGCACCAAGGATTGGAGAGTTAAAGCTCAATTTAGGAGGATAGAGAGAGAAACATTGAGATTGGGGACATAAATACATTCCATTTTAAAACTAGATGATGTAGCAATCTGATCAATGATATCTCAACACAAAGTATAGAGAAAAATTCAGAAGTTAGATTCATGAAGTAGACTCACCAGAGCCTAAATATTGAGCAATTCTTCTTCTTCTTCTCTTTTTCTCTTCTTTCTTCAAACACACTCTGAGAAGAATCTTATTTATAGTAATCATTATGTAAAAGAAATATTATTTTATGATTTAATTTTTAAAGTAAAATTACTTTTGTAAATTTCAATAACTTATGTAATTTAACTCAAATGCCATTACTCATAGTCATTTTTTAAAAGTAAGTTACTTTATCAAACTTTGTACCACATGTAAAGTGTTTATAATCAATCCAAATAAGAGTTCAAAAAGTGCTACATATCATTGATTGTTGCATGCCATGATGGAGAGATTTAAGAAGTTATTATTCAATGGTTCCCAATTTTAAAATAGCACGTGTGAATTGGAGAAGTCAATTCCTATTAGAATTAAGTATCTTAAAATTGTATAAATAGATGAGTAGTCCAACATGCTAGAGGAGGGGGTACTTTTTATTTTGGAAATTGTATAAATGGTTTAATAAATTAAAGACTTTAAGTTTGAGATAATCATATTGATTTGTACAATTTTTTCCAAGAAAGAATAAGAAGTATAATTTTTTCTAGAGAGGTTTGTGTCTATGAGATCAATGAAGATAAATTGGTAATATTTGAGTTATCTTTAAAGCTAAATTGAGTTACCTTCAAAACCTTTTATAATATTAGGTTGTATTTTAAAATATTTTGTAATACCTTCAAGTCATCTCTTATAAAATACCTTTCAAACATGCACAAGAGTAGATTTCCCCTTCAAGGTATCATGCACGAGATACCTTTCAAATAGGCACAGGACTAGATTTATCCTTCAAGGAACACTTGGAATTTTCCTTTACATGGCAAGCACTACTAAGGGATATTTTGAAGGCCTTTGTAATACCTTCAAGGTATCTCCTAAGATATACCTTAAAAGTATCTCCTAAGAAATATCTTTCAAACATGCAAAAGAGTCCATGTTCCCTTTAAGGTATCGCTTAGGAGATATGTTTGAAATAGGCACAAGAGTGAATTTCTCCTGCAAGGAATAAGTAAAATTTCCATTACATAGAAAGTGTTAGTGCCCAAAATTGCATTAGAATAATTGGACCTTATCTAGTGAAGTTGTTTGAGTCTAGCCTAAATTGAGTATTGAATTTTGTGTCATGTATCCTTTATCCATCCCCAAGTGTTCCTTTGGTAGGTTTGATTCATTTAAAAATTGGTTAAGTCCCTTATATCCTTCTATGCATTTTAAAAATGCTTATCCATTAGATTGTTCGATCCTTCCATGGTGTACATAGGTGCATTAAATCTCACATAGAAACATATGGTTTCTACTTCAATCTTAGATAAAAATATTTTTGGGTCCCTAGATAGAAAGTCCATGTTGCACCTTCAAAGTATCTTAGTGACTAAGGTGGGAAATTATTTTATGAACAAACTGAGAGACACATGGTGGTCTTTGGGAAGCCTTTACATAAGTGTCTTATGAAAGTGGATTTATGCTACAAGGAATAAGTGGAATTTCCTTTACAAAAACATACGGTCATGTGAAGGGAATAAGAGGAGGCTCACCTGATTAATAATAAGGCTCTTTACAAGATCTGATGGATGTCACTCTTTTAATATAACAAAGCACATAAAGTCCATAATATTGGGAGGATCTAAAAGAATATCAAGTGGTATTCTCACATTCGATGGCAAAAACTTGATGAACTTAAATTAGATGTTCACACTCACGTAATTTGATGTTCGTTAGAACATATTTTATGGTAGTGAGACCATTAAATTCAAGTTAACCTAAATTTATATCCTACATAAAAAGGAGTCCCAAAATCCTAGCGTGTGACCTAATAACAAAGATTAAAGACTTATAGCAGCCAATGAGATTAAAGGACCAGGATTGCAATCAATGTCTCATGCTAAATCCATGGATCTTAATCCAATGGTGTGAAATAAAAGAATAATTCAAAGGCCAATAGTTGGTTTACCCTTTGAAAAATTAAAAAATTCCCACAAGAAGATAGCTGAATGAAGGCCACATAGGATACACATGGGCAATATACAACAAAACATGGAAATGCAAAGGTATAAAGGTGAGTCTTAATCATATATTGAGGCATGAGTGAGCCTAAATCCTCACTAGATTTTCCATTAAAGACTCAAAAGCTTAAAAATTGTATAGAAATGGAAATTGGAAGCATTTGAACTACAATTGAAGTCTAATAATTTATTTCAAGTGCAAATTAAAGCATTATTGGGTGATATTTAGAAGTCCCTTATTAGACCTTCAAGGTATCTCCCAATAGATACTTTTCAAGAATAAGAGTGGATTTCCACTTTAAGGTATCTCATAAGAGATACCTTTGAAGCACAAGAGAGGAGATTGAAAGAGCGAGCACATAACTATTGTTCCAAAAAATAGGGTTTTCAAATTATAACACTAAAATTATATAAAAAATATAATTCCAAGTTATCTAACTATATATACTTAAATCAATTTTTAATAAAAAAATAGTACAATTTTTAATAATGTGTGTCGAGCTTAGGGTGGCCCTAGGTTGGCCTAGATAGTAGTGAGACCTAGTATAAAGCCTAATAAAAAAGGAAAACATGTCAAATGAGTCAAATGGGTGCATAAGACAAAAATGGGTAGACTCAACTAGTTGTAGTTAAATATGGGTAGACTCCTTATTTGGTTTAAATTCTATGGAAAATAATCTCATAATAATTACTTTTCACCTTTTTTATCATCTTCATCATCTAGTGAAAACTAATCAATTGCGTAGATTTAGCCTATAACTAATGCTATTCAAATGTCCTTCCTTATAAATTAATGAGCATGAATAGTTACTCAAAATTCATCTCAATTGTGCATAAAGTGGTGAGACATTACAATTAAAAAAAATGTTAGCCCCATCCATGATAATCAAAAACTTAAGATAATATAAAATGATGGCTGAAATAATGAAACGATGGAGATTACTATGGTTATTTAGTGCTTACTGATATAAATTATTATTTATTTATTACTTATTTTGTGTGTGAAACTAATAAGGACAAAAATGATGTATGTTAGGATGATTCAAGCTAATTTTTTTTAATAATTATAATCAAATAATCTTAATAACTAATATATTTAATAGTTTTGAATTTAAAAAATTACAACAAATCATCCAGACCACCGAAAAGGATAAATTTATAACTTGACAAGGACCCATTGATGTCTAAATTCTCTTTCCACTTGGAATATGGTGAGACTAACGACCATATAATTTAAGTAGAGTAATTATAGCATAGATTATTAATTAAATATATGTGTTTAATGTGCGAGATTAAATTAGATATGGTGAGATTCCCCTGACATGATTTATATGTTCATAGAAATTAATACTGTAGGAAGTTTAATATATTTTATGTTCCCATTGAATGTCAAAATCCTATTTGAGTAGCCTCATTGGTGGGAACAATCTCCAATAGTCACATCATAAGAAATAAATCCCTGTATAAGTAATCTTCAAGCATGTGAAATTAATGTGAGATTAAAATGGTGATATTTGAGAAATTAATCTTGTTCTTAGGTCAATGCCAAGATCATGTTAA
Source organism: Torreya grandis (assembly GCA_037957365.1). Lineage (NCBI taxonomy): Eukaryota > Viridiplantae > Streptophyta > Pinopsida > Cupressales > Taxaceae > Torreya > Torreya grandis. Next base: position 230,403 of record JARHVA010003747.1, on the reverse strand, counting down.
ATTAATGTGTTAGAGATTAAAACTATGACATTCGAATGATTCATATTGTGCCAAGGTGTCAATGATGGTACGTTTTATAATTTAATAAAGGCTTCATTCTTGACTGGAATGTCATCATGTAAGAGTCACCTAATTTTTTACATATAAAAAGAATATAGACTATTTAATATGTTTCTACATTAGTTTTATTATTAAATTGTAAATGCCAAAGAATCAAATAAAATGGAAATCGAGTTTGAGCTAGGTTTGGCTTATTTGTGGATCAATATCAAAATACACGTGAAGATCACCCTACCATAATGGTAGGGTTATTTTGGATGCAATGAACCTTCACTCCAAAATATTAATGTTGATTTTATTTTTTTGAGGGATTGTATTTTATATTCAATAATTACTCTTTTAGTAAGTACATTTTTCACATATGAAAGAGTTTTAATTTTAAGGAAATTTTGATAGGCATGACATCATTATGGAGCTGGAGATTCTATTATTGTAAAATTGGATGATAAAACTTTTGATGTTAAAAATAGGATTTTGAAGCCTATCATGGAATGTTTTAAGCCCAACATAGAAAATTTGAAGCCTATCATGGAAAATTTAAAGCCCAACATGGAAAATTTGAAACATGGAAAATGGAAGTTCTGCTATTGTGAGTCTTGTACATAACTATAGATGTACAAGTTTACTAAAGTAAAATTAAATGCTAAAAATTTTGATGATGAAAATTAGAATTTTAATTTGAACATGGAAAATTATAAGCCTGACATGGAAAATTTCAAGCATGGAAAATGAAAATTCTACTATTGTGAGTCTTTTAAACAACTATAGTTGTACAAGTTTATGCATTGTAAAAAATATGTAATAATAATCAAGGTGAATTTAATATATGAAAATTTTATGTTTTATTTCTATAACTCTACCCTCCACTTTTTCATCTCTTTTTACATGTTTATTTTGAGCATTTTCGACACTATTGTTTGGTATGGATTATCCCCATAGTCTCAATATTTTGCTTTACTTAGTCTTGTTAGTTATTGACCTCCTATGCCTGGACATTCTATTTTTTATAACATAGAGAGAAATAAAAATTGAGAATTGGTTGACCTTCCAAAAGGAAAAGAGGTCAAAGTAGTCAAGTGGTTGTATAAGACAAAAAATGGGTAGACTACACCAATTGTAAATTAATATGGTTATACTCCTTGCTTGGTTTAAATTCTATGGAAAATAGTCATACAATAATTAATTTATATATATTTTGATCATCTTAATCATCTGGTAAAAACTAACCAATTGCGTAGATTTAGCTAACAAACCATACAATTCAAATTTCATTCCTTCTAAATAAATGAACCTGAATAGTTACTCAAAATTCATTATAATTATTCATAAAGTGTTGAGCCATTACAATAAAAAAAAATGGCATACGCATTCATGATAATAGAAAACATAAGATAATATAATAGATAGTCTCCCATAGCTCTATACTATGGCATTTACTAGGACAATTGACTATATCCCCACCTATAATTAGGATTTGAAATTCTGAAACTTGATAAATGAAATAGTTCATTTGAGTAGCCAACTTACTATTGATGAATTTGTGTGTAATCCCAGAGTAAATAAATATATTTGACTTATATTTATTGATGAAAATTACCACCTTAATATTTGGAGGAGTATTAATACCTAAAAGTGCATGATAGGAAATAGTAGGTAGGGAATATTCAGATTCATCCTCAGGTCCTTCTAGACTATTGATGTGTATCTGTGTCAAAGATGTAATGCAAAAAACAAAATAATTTTTTTTAGATTATAGGGATGATAGGAATATGGTAGTGACACCTTGGGGCTTCACTCAGTTTTCTTGAAGAGATTATGTGCCTACAACTTACCACCTTCTAGTCTACAGATAGACCCTGCTGTAGGGACAATAGGAATATGGTAGTGATGCAATCTACTTAAATTTTTTATGATCTAAACTACTTTGTATTTTCTTATATAAGCCCAAACTCTTAAAAAAATAAATGGATATACACAATGAACATTAATCTAAAGTGATTCATGTTAAAAATTTTCAAAAAGAGGGATTAAGGTAGGGCAGGAAAGAAATTTCCCTTGCAACAACAAAGACCAACATATCTCCTTTTATTTATGTTAGTAACCCATATAAAACTTAGTTGAAATTAGAATAATCAGATCTAATTTATATCTATACTAACATTTGAATTATCTAAGGCTGTGGGATGCTTGTATCTATACTAGACCTCTCATTGTGACACATTCAAACTAGAACCTAGTGTACTAATTATAAAGGAGAAGAAAGTAGAGTAAGTATACTATCAAATTAGTCAACCTAGTGTAAAACTCAAGATAAAATATGTATATAATGTGTGTTATTACCAAATTAGCATGCATAAAAGAAACTATTACCCATCTAAAAGTGTGATAATCAGAAATCATAGAACACACACAAGACAACACTACAAATAAACTCTCAAATTATTTGGCTCCTTTTATTAATTATTGTAAAAAAACATTTTTAGGTTACAAAATAGGGGGAAAATCCTATTTATAGGCTCAAAAATTCCTAAGATAAGTTTATGTGGGTCCAAAAAAGGCATCTAAATATAACCAAGTGGCTAAAATGTAAGTGTAAGGCATTTCTTGCTCAAATTTTATGATAACTCTTACTTGTTGGATTCCATCTTTGCACCTCTTCTTCATCACTTTATATAAGTGTAGGTCACTGATCCTCTCATGGTAGTTCTAATGGAATATTTCCTTGTGTAAAGTTTCTTTATATTCCTTTCAACCAATGACTGTAGTTCCTCCATTGATAACACAATTCCCTATTGAGAGTCTTTCAGGTCAATGAAACTTGGATCTAGTCAATCCAATATTTTTTTATTAACTTCCTCAATAGATGTGGAGACAAGTAGAGGACATTGAGAGGGGCCAAGTTATCTGCTAGCTTCCCCTTTTTTAGAGATTAGAGGTAGGCTTTGTCCACTTGGAGTAACCTGCAGTATAGGTTTGCATGGCTTGTTCCTAATGATAGGAACATTTTCTTCTTCCTCATCCTCTTTTTATTCCTTATAGTTAGCATTAAACATGCTCCCATGAGTTGGTGGGATTTGTGAATTCACAATATCTTCTTTCTTATTCTCCTTATCAATCCTCATTTCTAGCTTGATATTCTTCCTTGTTGTATTTCTAAGGACTACCTCATCATTAATTGCATCCATGTAAAGAAATTCATGGACCTATTCTTGGTTCTTATATTCCATAACCATATCCTTTTTGAATTTGAAGAAGTGCCTTGCAATGACATTGTTGGGCTCCCATGCTCTGAAATCATCCTTAGGTAATACATATGAGTTTCTAAGCCTTATAGCTACTACAATGTCCTACCACTTGATACCTTGAAATAAAATTCCAATCATGTTCATGTTTAAGGTATCTCCTATGAAATATATTGAAAGAAAATTCTAATAGTGTGCATTAGTGTTCTTTCCAAATAAGAAATTATCATGCTTATATCAAATCCATTTCAAGGACATTTAAAATCAACATGGAAGTTATTTTAAGCACCTTAGAGGTATCTCATTGGAGATACCTTGAAATAAAACTTCAATCATGTGCATGTTCAATGTATCTCAGAGGAGATATCTTGAAATAAAATTCTAATAATGTGCATCAGGGTTTTGAACCCAATAAAAAGTTATCATGGTTATATCAAATCATTTGAAAGGATATTTACAGTCAGCATGGAAGGTATTACAAGGACCTTCGATGTCTCTTCTAGGAGATAAATTTAAATCAAATTACAATAGTGTTCATGTTTAAGGTATCTCCTAGGAGATATCTCAAAGGAAAATTCCAATAGTGTGCATCAGTGTTCTTCACAAATAAAAATTTGTCATGGTTATATCTAATTCTTTGCAAGGACATTTTAAATAAACATGGAACGTATTATAATTGACTTATATGAATATCATAGGAGGTACCTTGAAATAAAATTCTAATCATTTTCATGTACAAGTTATATCCTAAGAGATATCTCGAAAGAAAATTCCAATACTATGCATCAGTGTTCTTTCCAAATAAAACTTTGTCATGTTTAAATGTAATCACTTGTAAGAACATTTTAAATCAACATGGAAGGTATTCTAAGGTAATTCAAGGTATATCCTAGGAGATACCTTGAAATAAAATTCCAATCTTGTGCATGTTCAAGGTATCTCCTAGGAGATATCTTAGAAGAAAATTCCAATAGTATTCTTGCCAAATAAAAAGTTGTCATGGTTATATATAATACCTTAAAAAGACCTTTGAAATCAACATGGAAGGTATTCCAAGGCCCTTAGAGGTATCTCCTAGGAAATACATTGAAATAAAATTCTATTCATGTCCATGTTCAAGGTATCTCCTAGGAGATATCTCGAAAGAAATTTCCAATAATGTGTAATAATGTTCATACCAAATAATTAACAATTTCAGTATTTATGTAAAACTAAAAAAAGGATTATAACAAAAAAATGAAAAGAAATAATTAAAAGTAGATTATAATTGTATATAACATTACTATCTTTTCATAGTTTGATAGGACAACAAAGTACATAAGGCAAATTGCACATAATACCCAATTCAACCTCTCAAGGGAGGAATTTGTTAAAGCAAAAAATGCTTCAGAAACTAGCTCCTAAACTCTTTTAGTCTTTGGGGACCACTATGTTTACACATGGAAGCTTCACACTAAAAGTGTCCTTTTGATATTCACTTTCCCTTGGAAGAGAGCTGAAGTGACAAGTGGCATCATCCACTTTATTTGAGTCTCAAAGCTTTTCTCCTATTTAATAAAAGAGACTCCTTCAAGGTTTAGCACTTGTCATTAGATTTGCCATTATGATTTTCACCATCAATTTGCCACTGATCCTTTGACTCCAAAAATAATTACTATTTATCCATGTGGTAGCTCTTCACTTAAAGGAGGCTCTTTGATGTTTGAGTCTCTTTGAAAGAGTTCTGAAGTGACATGTGGCAATGTTCACTATCCTTAGAGTCTTAAACCCTTTCTAAGGCTTTAACAAAAAGATTCATTTGACCCCACAAATTGTAAAGACCCAAAATGTTATATAGCCACCTATACTTAGAAAAAATATATACACATGTCCCATGTATATAATAAAATGTAGATTTTTAATTCTACAGTTCATGGCAACTAACCAGGGAATCCATGCTTGTATGGAAGAAATTTTGTAAAGTGCTTGAATAAAAATTACTTCTACTATAGCTCACTCAGAGTTTCTGCAATGCAGCCCATAAATTGGCCCACTCTACCTTTGATGGATATTATGGCTTCTATAGAGCTGGGAAAGCTCTGTCTAGCTCTATCATCTCCTTATGGAAGAATTCTTGGAGGTTTTTCACCACTGAATGTAACTAAAATTCCAATATTTCAATTAGAATCAAAATGATATATACCTCTATGACTATTGAATAATCAATGAGGGACTTGAAAATAATTTGATCATTTTATTTTGTGACTAGCAGATTTTGAATATTGTCTTCCATCAACACCATGCTATCATCTATGAAAGCAGAAGGGAGTCCCAAACAAACCAATTATTCAATGTGACCATTGATCTCCTTTAACCATTCATTCCAAAGGTTAAGTAGATTATTACATTTGGATGTAGCTTTGTTGTAACTTAAAATCTCACTTACCTTTCTTTCTACTACTCGCCTGTTTATGAGTCTAGTTATATGTAGAGTTTCATCAGATGTATCATATAACTATTGAATTAGTAACTCTAATTTAGGTACCTTGGTATCAACTTAAAGTAGTATATTCTCCAACAAGGAGTCTAATTTTACACACAGACTCTAAGCCTCAGATATAAATTTTAATGTAGGATTCAAGTGGGTCACGTCTACCGCTATTCTCTTCCAACAAGAGACATAGATTTCCTTGACCATGGACACAACTCTAGCTAAATAGGGTCATTGGGCCAACTCCTCTTTCAATTTTTCCACTTCTTCCTTAAAGTCCTTGAAGTTTTCCTATTAGTTACCCTTTTCTACCTTGGCAACATTTAACTTATACTAAAACTGAGTGACTTCTGCTTCTTTATAATTAACCCTCTTCTTATGAAGACTCTTTTCTTGTTCCAATGAGCTAATTAAGGATTTAGCTACATTGAGATCCTACTGCAAGGAATTCACATTATATTTTAAAGTCTTCATTACTTCATTAAATACCACCTCTTTAAGATACTTATTGAGCTAGGCCATCTCCTTATCCTTGGCCTTAAGCTCCAAATAAATGTGGCTCACAGTTGCTTGTGCCTTTAGCAAGCCTGATTTTGCTTTCAATAACTTATTGGAGACTTTAAGATAGTCTGTGGTAACTATAAATGTAATTTTATTCATGAGCTCCACTTTATCCTAGGGTCTGAATTGAGTCAGATCCATGGCTACTGCACTCATTATGTAGTCTTCAGGCTACATTTGCTCCAATGGATTTTTGAAAATTGGTACCATGTGAATGATAGTGAGGGTATGATGTTCATGGTCATATAGTGAACTCATTTATTGTGTTTTCATTGCTCTACCCTATTTTTCCCTTCTTGCCTCTCTTTCCCTCTTGGTCATGTCTAACTGACTGTGGAAGTCTATGAGAGAGGTAAGTATACCACCAGCAAAAGGAGACCCATGGAGCAAACCATAAGGCACAATGATTTCCTACTAGGATTTGTCTTGTGAAGAAGATGGGATTTTCAAGACCCTAGGGGAAAAGGTTGGTAAATTTAATGGTTGAGAAGAGAATGGGAATTGAGAACCTGATGGGATTAGTGTTTGACTCAACATATCTGAGAAAGTAGAGAATGGTAAGGTGTGTGAAGGAGGTGGCATTAATGTTTGAGTAGAAAATTGGGGAGGATTCATGTATGAGGTGGTAGCTACCTCTTTTTCCTTGTCCCCTTACTAAGACTCTACCTTCTATTTCTTCTTCTGAGGGTTCTCTACATGATCTTGTATTTCCATTTGTGCTGTCACAAGCTATGATGAGTGTAACACCTCTTGTGTGGATAATGTCACCTGCAAAGAATCTAATGGGGGCTTAGCTATAGGGCTTTTATATGTAGACTGGACCACCCTTTATTTTTATAAATCACTAACATATGGTTGCTATTTTGAAGCTCTATGTACTATTGCAGATGTCTCTACCTCTTGTGTCTCTTTTTATGCCTCTTGAAGGTTAATTGTATCCAGGCTAGAAGCAAGAGTAGCATGAGCATGACATTCATCCCATAATTTCTGCCATTCATGATCTATGGATACATCTTCAAAATTCCTATTAAATTCACAAATTTCCTACCTATACATCCAATAGGAAACTATTTTATCTTGATCCCAACCCTCCCTAACCAAGCCCTATCTCAAACCTTTTGTCATAACTCTTACTAGATCATAATTCTAAAGGGGCTGATAAAATGTCTCCCATGGTGGAAGTGGGATATCCTGTAACTCAACATACACATCTAGGGTATCCTTTTTTTAGGACCTTCTATCCTCAAAGAATTTCTTTCTCTCATGCTTGAAGGAAGAAGGGACCTTACTCTTAGCGATCCAAGAAGACATGAAACCATCTAAATCATATTTCTATGAATCTTGAATGATAACAAACCCATATGAATCCAATTTCTTTGTCAAAATAAACATTGCTTTCCTCTTGACCACTGTAATACTACCCATGTTTAATGGGATGACATGGAAGGCCCTCTTCTTCTTCTATGCTCCAAACTCAGAATCTATAGCTTCTAACTTTCAGGCCACTTCTAGACCCACAACTCTACTAGTCAAAACCTTGGGAAGCATAAAAGAGTATTCCCCAAAACCATAAACCATAATAAAATAATGATGATCTCCAAAGAAAAAATAATAAGGGTGTTGGGCATTAGATAACATGGTCCTAACAAAATCATTCATTCTGTTGCTTATTCCCTTAGGATCTAACTCCATTAATAGTGGTGCTACAAAACACTCACCAAACTCATAAACATCTAATGATTCTGAAAACACATGAGTCCATGTAGATATAGGGATAACCTTCCAAGGGTCTACTACCTCTAGGTCCCATAGAGTCAAACTTATATGTTGCTAAAAAAATTAGGTATTCTAGTATAAAATAAGGTGGAACAGATATGAGGAAAACCTAAAAGTGGGATGAACCCTAAACTTTACAAGCTACTAGCATAAGGAGTAGGCAATATGCTTTGTAAAGTCAAATTTGTATACTTGTGTCCTAACAATAGTTCTCATTTGAAAAAGAGCCACCAGTTTCCAATCATGCACCATTTTATCACTATCTTCTCTAAAAATGAAGGCAAGCATTGAATATGCATCTTGTGACTCTTGAGTCAACATGCCCAAATCAAATGGTAGGAGTTGAGGTCTAGTACTATCTTCTGTCAAACATGATTCCTTATTTAATAAAAGTTGTTTCTGGTGCACTTGAGATGATAAATATCTTAGTTGAGGCATATTATAGAAGTTGGCTGAATAATCATTCTATAAACCCAACATGTCACACATATCTTGTGGGATGATCATTACTCTGATCAGTCCCTTTTAAATCTTGCATTATCATAATGCATGTTTTGGGTAGATAATTCTACCAATTTTGGGTATGGATGAACTATTGGCACCATGTATTGGGCTAACCCTGAGGTCCAAACCCTCATACAAAAAGTTTTAGACTTGGTTTGACTTAGAATTATTGCACATGCTACCTCCCTTAGGGTCTTAGTCTTTTTGGTCATAACAAGATAAAAAATCTCAATTTCATAATTCAGAATGAGGGAAGAATCTCTATAAATACCTGTCATTGCTTCCCTAGTTCATGGGTAGGTTTTATTTGGGATGTGCAGGAGCTGAGGCATAAGACTTTGATGATGTTGATGTAGCGACCATTTCATTACAAGACTCTTAGATATGAGGATAGTCTTTTATACTATTTAACGCAAAAATTTGATCGCTCAAACTCAAAAGAATAGATTATAGTTATTTTCTTTGCTCTTAAGAAAATTCTATTCTCAAAGGTGAGGAAAATGAGACTCAAAATCTCTTTAAAAATTATTGCCTCCATGAGATGCAAATTAATGACTCTCCTTGATGAAATAGTCACATCTCATTAAAAGGGTCTTAATTAGATATTCTAAGGTGCCGATTATCAAATCTTTAAGATCCTTAACTCAAAATTTGGATTTGAGTTAGAGGTTTGAATCATAAAATTTGGATTAATAATTAGTCATCCCGCTTCTTTATGAGTGGACTTACAAAAGGTGAAGTGTGGAGGAGAAATGATGAGCATTTCATATAGCTCATCATAGTTATACAAACTATCACTATAGTTTTACATCTGGTTATATATTGTATTGCATTTAATAGTTAAAATCTGACCTAAGTAGGATATGAATGCAATTAGTTCATTCAGTTTGTATGTAATTTATTGTTGATTCTTTACCTTACTATTGTTTCTTATTTGGATGAATAGCGTAGTTTTGAGTATGGCAACACATCCCACGGATGGGATAAATTTGAGTAGAGGAACACATCCCAAGGATGGGTTAATTTGGAGTACATCAAAACATCCCAATGAGGGGTAATTTTAAGAAGGAGACACATAGTTTTTATAACTCTTTTGGCTATAGTTTTGAAGATTCGACAAGTGAGCTCTGATGATTGAACTTTTAAAGGACACTCCAAAGATGCTCCAAAATTGATTTGAATATGCTCTATGTGTTTTCCCAAGACATAAATAGTATGTTCTGAATAATTCTAAGAATGCTCTAAAGATATGTACAAGGTGATTGGAAGATGCTCTGAAGATATCTAGATGTGCTTTGAAGACTACAAAAATTATGTGTAATATATGTTGCTAAGAGAAATTAGGATCATTTTACTACAAAAATTTTATTTAAAATAAAATAAAAAATATATTAGATGTAAATGATAGCTGGAAACTAAAAAATAAAGGAACAAACATACAAATATTGAACATTTTGTTGCTTTCGACCCCAAAACAACTGATCCCTAAACAATAGCTAATCCTATCTAATAGGTACATATATTTTATAAGATTTTTTAATATATAATGATGTATCAGACCCCTATATCTATAATAGGTACATATATTTAATTCTTGCCAACCCAAGGAATTATAGCTTTGAGATAAATTAATTCACCAATTCAAATACCTATGAGGTCGAGTCACCTTTCTTGAACATACAAACTAGTAATATTTGGAGATGAATTCAACCCCATAATGGTAATTAGAGTAAGTGACACAAAATCATACCTAGTAACTCAAAGACCTCTTGGAAAAGGATTTTGTGTGCTTATCTATTTAATTATAAAATAACAACAAACTCATCGTAACAAATTACACTTGATGGGTCTCTTATGGTGAATTTTTAGATCACATCCAGGGGATCATTAGAATTAGAAAGTGTTCAATATTCCATTACAAGAACATATTAATGACATTATAACAAAATTAATTTCTCCATTGCAATCACCAAGACAAAACCTGATCACCCATAATTGTGATCCTAATGCAGTGAATAGAGATGCCCCTTAATCAAAACCAATGGAGTTACAATTTTGACGTAGTCTATATTGTGCTAATGATTATAAATAATAATCTCTTGCATAATAAGAGGATTTTCATCCACATTTTTTGAAGATGTAATATAAGCAAATTGGCTCCTTAAGTTTTAGCCCCTCCCCCCCATGAATTATACCTTTGAGATAATCTAATTCACCAATTCAAATACCTGTGAGGGCGAGTCACCATTCTTGAACTCATAAAATAATATTAAATGGAGATGAATTTGACCCCATAATGGCAATTAAGATAATTGACACAAAATCATACCTAGTAACTCAAAGACCTCTTGGGAATGTATTTTGTGTGCTTATCTAATTAATTATAAAATAGTAACAAAATCATCGTAACAAATTACTAACTTGATGGGTCTCCTACCATGGGTTTTTGTATCACATCCAAGGGATCATAAGAAATAGAAAATGTTCAATAATCCACTAAAACACCATACTACAATGAAAAATATAGAAGTTCAAATATGGAAATTGACGTAAAACTATCATCGTGGAACTTTGGAACCGATGGTAATGATTTAGAAATAATTATTAGGCTCTTGCATAATAAGTGGAGTTTCTTCCACATTTTCTAAAGATGTAACATTAATCTTAATTTTTAGGAAAAATAAGTGACACAAAATCAAACTTAGTAACTCAAAGACCTCTTGGGAAAGTATTTTGTGTGCTTATCTATTTAATTATAAAATAACAACTAACTCATTGCAATGAATTACACTTAATGGGTCTCCTACTATGGGTTTTTGGATCACATCTAAGGGATCATCAGAACTAAAAAATGTTCAATAATATACTACAAGACCAATTATTACTCAATAAAAATTATAGAACTATTCAAATATGGTCAAATGGAAGCAAAATTAACATCATGGAACTTTGGAACCAATGGTAATGATTTAGAAATAATAATTAGGCTCTTGCATAATAACTAGAGTTTTAGCCAGAGTTTTTGAATTGATGTAACATTAATATTAATTATTAGAAGAAAAAAGTGGTGGTGGTATAATAGTATGCATTTAAATTGGAATAGATGGTGTCTTTCAAACACATATGTCAGACCACTTCAAACATTTATCATATTTTGAATCCCAAAATTCTTCTTGGTTGCTTCTACCTTTTTTAACACCAATGTAAAAAAATCAATTTCTTCATTGCAATCACCAAGACAAATCTTGATCACTTACAATTGTGCTCCTTATGCAGTGAATACAAATGCCCCCTGATTGAAACCAAGGGGGTTAGAATTTTGATGTAGTCTAAATTGTGATAATGATTTAAAAATAATAGGCTCTTGCATAATAAGTGGAATTTCATCCACATTTTTTGAAGATGTAACATAAAAAATTGACTCCTTAATTTTTATCCCTCTCCGCCACCTCCCCCCCCCCAAGAATTATACCTTTGAGATAATTTAAATCACCAATTCAAATACCTATGAGGGCAAGTCACCTTTCTTTAACTCATAAACTAATATTAAAAGTAGACAAATTTGACCCCATAACGATAATTAAAATAACTGACATAAAATCATACATAGTAACTCAATAACCTCTTAGAAAATAATTTTGTGTGCTTATCTAATTAATTATAAAATAGAAACAGACTCATCATAACAAATTACTAATTTGATGGGTCTACTACCATAGGTTTTTGGATCACATTTAGGGGATCATCATAATTAGAAAATGTTCAATAATCCACTACAAGACCATAGTACAATGTAAATTATAGAAGTTCAAATATGGAAATAGAAATAAAATTATCATCATGAAACTTTGGAACCAATGGTAATGATTTAAATATAATTATTAGGATCTTACATAACAAGTGGAACCACATTTTTAGAATTAATGTAACATTAATATTAATTATTAAGAGAAATAAGTGGACCTGGTGGTATAATAGGATGCATTCACATTGGAATAGATGGTGTCTTTAGAACATATATGTCAGACCACTTCAAATATCTATCATATTTCTAAACCCAAAATTGTGTTCCTTATGCAATGAATACAGATGCTCCCTTACTGAAACTAAGGGAGTTGCAATCTTGATGTAGTCTAAATTATGTTAATAATTTAGAAATAATAGACTCTTGCATAATAAGTGGAGTTTCATCCATATTTTTTGAAGATGTAACATAAGCATAATGACTCCTTAATGTTTATCCCTCTCCCCCCCATGAATTATACCTTTGATATAATTTAATTCACCATTTCAAACACTTGTGAGGGTGATTCACCTTTCTTTAACTAATAAACTAATATTAAATAAAGATGAATTTGACCCCATAATAATAATTAAAATAACTGAAAGAAAATCATACATAGTAAATCAAATACCTCTTAGGAAAGGATTTTGTGTGCTTATATAATTAATCAAAAAAATAGCAATAGACTCATCATAACAAATTAATGACTTGATGGCTCTACTATCATGGGTTTTTGGATCACATCCAAGGGATCATCATAATTATAAAATGTTCAATAATCTGCTACAAAACCATAGTACAATGAAAATTATAGAAGTTCAAATATGGAAGTAGAAACAAAATTAATATCGTGGAACTTTGGAACCAATGGTAATGATTTAGAAATAATTATTAGGCTATTGAATAATGAGTGGAATCATATTTTTGGAGTTTATGTAACACTAATATTAATTATTAGGAGAAATAAGTGGACCTAGTGGTATAATAATATGTATTCACATTGGAATAGATGGTGTATTTCAAACATATATGTTAGACCACTTCAAATATCTATCATATTTTTAAGCCAAAATTATGTTCCTTATGTAGTAAATACAGATGCCCCCTGATTGAAACCAAGGGAGTTACAATTTTGACATAGTCTAGATTATGCTAATGATTTATAAATAATAGGCTCTTGCATAATAAATGGAGTTTCATCCACATTTTTTGAAGATGTAACATAAGCAAATTGACTCTTTAATTTTTAGCCCCATCCCCCCTTGAATTATAGCTTTGAGATAATTTAATTCACCAATTCAAATACCTATGTGGATGAGTCACTTTTCTTGAGTTCATAAACTAATATTAAATGGGATGAATTAGATCCCATAATGGTAATTAAAATAAATGACACAAAATCATATGTAGTAACTCAAAGATCTCTTGGGAGAGGATTTTGTGTGCTTATCTAAATAATTATAAAATAGCAACAAACTTGTCATAACAAATTACTGACATGATGGGTCTACTACCATGGGTTTTTGGATCACATCTAGGGGATCATTAGAATTAATTATTTTTTAAAAAATTTCTACAAGACCATAGTAAAATGAAAATTAAAGAAGTTCAAATATGGAAAAAGAAATAAAATTATTGTTATGGAACTTTGGAACCAATGGTAATGATTTAGAAATAATTATTAGGCTCTTGCATAATAAGTGGAATGACATTTTTTGAATTTATGTAACATTAATATTAATTATTTAAGGAGAAACAAGTGGACCTAGTGGTATAAAAGTATGCATTCACATTGGAATAGATGGTGTCTTTCGAACATATATGTTAGACCACTTCAAATATCTATCATATTTCTAAGCCCAAAATTGTGCTCCTTATGTAATGAATACAAATTGCCCCTAATTGAAACTAAGGGAGTTACAATTTTGACGTAGTCAAGATTATGCTAATGATTTATAAATAATAGGATCTTGCATAATAAGTGGAGTTTCATCCACATTTTTTTAAGATGTGACTTAAGCAAATTGATTCCTTAATTTTTAGCCCCCCCTAAATTATACCTTTGAGATAATTTAATTCACCAATTCAAATACATTTGAGGGCGAGTCACCTTTATTGAAATCATAAACTAATATTAAATGGTGATGAATTTGACCCCATAATTATAATTAAAGTAACTAACATAAAATCATACGTAGTAACTCAAAGACTTGTTAAGAAAGGATTTTGTGTACTTATCGAATTAATTATAAAATAGAAACTAACTCATCGTAACAAATTAATTACTTGATGGGTCTACTACCATGGGTTTTTAGATCACACCCAAGGGATCATCAAAATTAGAAACTATTCAATAACCCTCTACAATACCATAGTACAATGAAAATTATAGAAGCTAAAATATGGAAATAAAAATAAAATTATCAACATGGAACTTTGAAACCAATGGGAATGATTTAAAAATAATTATTATGCTCTTGCATAATAAGTGGAACCATATTGTTTGAATTGATGTAACATTAATATTAATTATTATTAGAAACAAGTGGACTTGGTGGTATAATAGTATGCCTTCACAATGGAATAGATGGTGTATTTCAAACATATATGTTAGATCACTTCAGATATCTATCATATTTATAAGCCAAAGATTGCGTTCCTTATGCAAAAAATATAGATACTCCCTAAATTAAACCAAGGGAGTTGCAATTTTGACATAGTCTAGATTATGCCAATGATTTAAAAGTAATAGGATCTTGCATAGTAAGTGGAGTTTCATCCACATTTTTTGAAGATGTAACATAAGCAAATTGACTCCTTAATTTTTAACCCCCTCTCCCCATGAATTATACCTTTGAGATAATCTGATTCACTAATTCAAATACCTATGAGGGCGAGTCACCTTTCTTGAACCCATAAACTTATATTAAATGCAGATTAATTTAACCCCATAGGGGCAATTAAAATAAATGACACAAAATCATACGTAGTAACTCAAAGACCTCTTGGGAAAGGATTTTGTGTGCTTATCTAATTAATTATAAATTAGCAATATACTCATCATAACAAATTAATTACTTGATGGGTCTACTACCATGGGTTTTTGGATTACATCTAGGGGATCATCAAAATTAGAAAATATTCAATATTCTGCTACAAGACTGTATTACAATGAAAATTATAGAAGTTCAAATATGGAAATAGAAATAAAATTATAATCATGGAAATTTTGAACCAATTCTAATGATTTAGAAATAATTATTAGGATCTTTCATAATAAGTGGAACCACAATTTTTGAATTGATGTAACATTAATATTAATTATTAGGAGAAACAAGTGGACCTGGTGATATAATAATACGTATTCACATTGGAATAGATGGTGTCTTTTGAATAGATATGTCAGACCACTTCAACTATCTATCAAATTTCTAATCCCAAACTTGTGCTTCTTATGTAGTGAATACATATGCCCCCTGATTGAAACCAAGGGAGTTATAATTTTGATGTAGCCTAGATTGGGCAAATGATTTAGAAATAATAGGCTCTTGCATAATAAGACTGTGGAGTTTCATCCACATTTTTTGAAGATGTAACATAAGCAAATTTTTTAATAGGGATTTGACCCCATAATGGTAATTAAAATAACATACACAAAAAAAATCCTTGTAACTTAAAGACCTCTTGGGAAAGGATTTTTTGTGCTTATCTAACTAATTATAAAATAGCAACTAACTTGTCACAATAAATTACACTTGATGGGTCTCCCAACATGGGTTTTTGGATCACATCCAGCGGATCATCAAAATTAGAAAATGTTCAATAAGCCACTACATGACCGATTAGTAAAATGAAAATTATAGAAGTTCAAATATGGTCAAATAGATGTAAAATTAATGTCATGAAACTTTGGAATTGATGGTAATTATTTAAAAATAAATTATTATTAGGCTCTTGCATACTCAGTAGAGTTTCATCCACATTTTTTGAAGATGTAACATTATTAATTATAATTTAGGAGAAACAAGTGGTGGTGTATAATAGTAGCCAAAAATTCTTCTTGGTCACTTCTAGCATCTTTAACGTCATTGTCACACAAGCAATTTCTCCAATGCAATCACTAAGATAAAATCTAATCACCCACAATTGTGCTCCTTATCTAGTAAATACAGATGCCCCCTGATCAAAACCAAGGAGTTATAATTTTGACATAGAGATCAATGTGCTAATGATTTGAAAGTAATAGGCTCTTGCATAATATTAAGTGGAGTTTCATCCAAAATTTTGAAGATGTAACATAAGTAATTTGTATAATATGGATATGAATCCTTAATATTTAAGATGAACTTATTTTGACATAATTTAGTTGTCGATTTATAGTTTTTTGCTTCACATAACCCCTCTTACCCCACACAGACAAAAATTATATTAGTTATTAAATAAATATAATTGACATATTATTAATATAATAATATCGTTATTAATATTTTTATATATTCAACTAATTTAATATATGTTTTATTATATCATTACCGAGGTGGAAATAAACTTAAAAGGCATAAGGGAAGCCTCTAGGGTCTCTCATGCCATGGGATGCCATCAATCCAACCAATAATTATACCCTCCATAGTTCAGTAATGTCAATCTATCATCTAAACCCCTTTATATCTAATGAAAATGTTATGCATAATAGTTTACATCAAAGAGAAAATATATCAAGCATTAATAAGAAATGGGTATTAAATTAAAATAATCACATTCATTATGAATTGGATTTGTAGTGAATTGATTTGAAATCTTCATTTATAGTGCCAAATCACATGATAATGTAATAAAATCTAGAATCACATTTAAAACTTCATTGATGAGGATTAATGAAATTATAATGTTATATCTCTATATTATTGTTAATGATAATGAAATAATTTTTAATTTTTAACAAAATTAAATGAATTTTTATGCTATATAAAATTAAAAGTAAACAATCACATTTTATCAAGTAAGACTAAAGTATTGATACTCTTATAAACAACTATTTGTACTCCAAAGAATAAGCTTGGTCATAGGTTTTAAAAATGTATTTTATGACCTCTCATGATAAAATCTATTATATTATAAAATGTAAAATGTGTTAGACCTTGGAACCTTAATTATAAATATTTAAGATGACATATTAAAATTTTCAAAATATTAATGATGATGTTTTGGCACCATAATTCAATGTCAAAAGTTAGGGTGCACAGCTTGTGGGACCTTTATCCTATATTGAAATATATAATATATAATTATAATGTGATTTATAAATTATATAAACATATATATTATATAATAATAATAAAATATATTCATATATAATATTATATAATTAACATTATATAATATATATATTTATTATATATTTTGATATAAAATACATAAATATCATTTTAATATATTAAATATATCACATGCCTTCAATTCAACTTGACTACTCGAGGTGCATTTGTGTTGAGAAATAGGTGGGAGTCCCCAATGAATTCATTTGAAATTGAAATTTACTTTTCAAAATAAGGTCCGTATAATTTTCAAACATTTTTAAGAGGAACAAAAACCATCAAACATGTCTGACTAGATATATAATTCCTATTCCTACATATTCTTAGTTTTTACTAAACATATACTATAGAATGTTGATAGGTCAAAATAGAGCAGGTTGTAGAGTGTCTCAAGCATTGACCATATTTATTACTATCATTTTTATAGATACTTATTTTTGGGTATTTAATCTTAATAGTGTTCAATATTTTTTTACTCTATCTAAAATGTGCAGAAATCCTCATTTTCAAGTATTTAATCTTAATAGTGTTCAATATATATTTTTACTCTATCTAAAATGTGTGATTTATTTGTGTTTACTTGGCCCCTTCACTCATTGTTTGGCACCTTAATATGTTATGGAATCACTAATATTCAGATAGTCTACCTAGATTATTATAATATTTTTTGCTTTGTTTGAGCATGCCTAGCTATGATGTTAGCAAGCCTTCTACTAAAGGAGCGTGCACATGCCTATTATTTGGGGAAGTAAGGATTTCAAATTGTAACACTAAATGTCTATTATTCCAAAATTAATGCTCTACTTGTATATACTTCAATAAATTTTAAATAAAAAATAGTACAATTTTTAAGAATGTGTGTCGAGCCTAGGGATGCCTTGGGTTGGCCTAGGTAATAGTGAGCCCTACTATAAAACCTATTTCAAAAGGAAAAGAGGTCAAAGGAGTCAAGTGGGTGTATAATACAAAAATGGGTAGACTCCAAGTCTAGTTATAATTCAATATCTCTTTGTTTGGTTTAAATTCTATGTAAAATAGTTGGACGATAATTACTTTTCACATTTTTTGATCATCTTCTTCATTTGGTGAAAACTAACCAATTGCATAGATGTAGCCAATAAATTATTTAGTTCAAATTTCCTTCCTTCTAAATGAATGAGCATGAATAGTTAATCAAAATTCAACTCAATTGTGCATAAAGTGGTGAGCCATTACAATCCAAAGAAGATATTAGTCCCATCCATGATAATATAAAACATAAGATAATATAATAGGTAGTCTCCCATATCTTTTTAACATGGAATTTACCATAATAATTGACTATACCCCCACCTATAATTAGGATTTGAAATTCTTGAGCTGGGTAAACGAAATAGTCCAATTGAGTAGCCAACTTAATGTTGATGAATTTGTGTGTGATCCTAGAGTAAATAAATATAGTGGACTTCTATTTCTTGAGGAAACCAACCACCTTAATATTTGGAGTAGTAATACCTAAAAGTGCATGACAGGAAATAGCCATTTGAGAATGTTCAGACTCATCCTAAGGTCCTTCTAAACTATTGATTTGTGTCTATGTCAAGGATGTAATGCGTACAATAGAATAACATTTCTCAGATTATAAGGAAAACATGAATATGGTAGTGACACCTTGGGGATTCACTAAGTTTTGATAGAGAGTGTTGATGCCTCTAAATTTACCACATGGTTACTTAGTGTTCAAAGAACACTTCTCATTTTAGAATTCTAAGAATTTAGAGCATGAGTAGCAGGTTATGGTAACTTAATGTCACCTATAGTGAAATAGTGACAGAGATATGTTTTATTGTCCCACAAATTTATATTGAGTAATGTTATGGAGACATCTTGGTCCATTCTTTATAAATTATAGAGAATCTATGTTAATAATTAGTGAGTTATGAATCATATTTACAATAAAATTCTCCTAGCTTGGTACTGAATTTACCAATGTTAATCTTAGTCATAGCCTCAGGTACTAATATGATAGGTTGTGTCTATAAGTTATCCTTCTTCTTTTCCTAGGTGTGAATCCTTAGTTTCATCCTTTTGATCCCTAGCTTAGATTGTTTTGATTGGGATTCAATAAAACTCTCAACATCATCTTCATGGATTGCAAACTCACCTAACTATTTCCCACTAATTGGGGTAAACCCTAAAAATTATTCCACCTTATAGAAGTTGAATTATTCTTCTCACACCATGGCCTTCTTGGTGGTAACTCTATCTAACCGAGATGTCTCTTGATTTAATTTGATAGTGGTGATAAATTTCATTGAGATAGGGGAAAGAAAAATAGAAATAGC
The DNA here is from genome assembly GCA_037957365.1 of Torreya grandis. Classification (NCBI taxonomy): domain Eukaryota; kingdom Viridiplantae; phylum Streptophyta; class Pinopsida; order Cupressales; family Taxaceae; genus Torreya; species Torreya grandis. Next base: position 210,367 of record JARHVA010003747.1, on the reverse strand, counting down.
CATTCATATACAAGGAGCTATAAAAATTGATGCTCCCCTCGAGAGCTAAATAGTGTATAGACATGTTCTATGGGAGCCATTTAGGAATGAAATAAAACATAGCTCACAATTCCTGGTAAGTATGGTGTCACACTGAATGGATAAAGATAAAGCTTCAATGGAAGAGTTGAAGGAACAGAGCCAAGCCGTGATCCATAACTTGCAAAAGCTACTGAGTGAACCTAAGGTAGTAACCCCAACTGCTATCAAGCCACTAGTTACTCTTATATTTTCCTTAAATACACTCGATTTTGGCCATGATGAGGATTTGAAAACTAGGGCTTGGGCCAAAAAATATTGGCAAAAATACTTGAACACCCAAGCCAAAGAAGTAATCCATTCTACACTAAAATGTCTATATGACATACTAGACAAGAAAGGAGAGTGCACCCCCTAGTATTCATGTATGATTCAGACATCAAGAATTGGAAGAAGTTTAGGCTGAAGTTGGATGAGATTCATAATACGAGCATAAACACTTTAATAGAATAAAATATCATCTCCTCAGATGATTAAAAATATGCTGAGGAGTATTAGCTAGTTGTTAAGCATCAATTGGTGGTGCTTAAGGAAGGTGTTTTTGATTTAGAGGGAGATGGTAAATCTTGACAGTGTATGTGACATGATGGAGGAGGCATTAAATGATTCCCTAAAAATCCTCATTGATGCACCTCAAAGAGCCTTCAACATCTAGAAGATCACAGATCTAGTGTCACTAGAAAAATCATGTGACCAATTAAAAACATTAATTAAGAAAAGGCAGGTAATACTCTACAAGGTCACTAATTGGCTTGCAAAATAATTTTCTACCTGGAGCATCTTAAAAAATATGCAAGGCATAGATAGAATTATACAAGTAAAGGGAGTGTGTCCCTTTATAATGGTTAGTAACTTTTTGAGTCAAGAGACATAGCCTCAAAGAGTTTTTTCCTATGTAATTTTCTCTAGTGTCAAAGTGATTTTTATTATAAAATCATTGGCATTGGTTTACAAATTTTGTCACCTGACTCTATATTTTTATGCCCATGGAGGTGACAACTATATTAACAGTTGAAGCAACTATAATGGTGTTTTATATAGATTCTTTACTTATTTTTCAAGTTTTCATCTACCTTTTAATCATATGCAATGAATTAAAATGTATGTTGCTTTTAACTATAAATCAAGACAAAGGTATTGCTTTTAACAAGAAAGATTTGAAAGGTGCACACATATTTCTGAACCATTAAACATAAAGTTCAAAAACTTCAATAAATTTTGAATTGGGTAAAGTATCTTTTACAGTAACCAACTATCCATCACCATAAAATCTTCATACAAAGATAAACATCTCACAGTGATGAAAACCAACTAAAAAACCATCATTGTCAATGAAGATCACCATTGGTAATATATTTAGTATAAACAAAATAAATCAACATAGCATAACACATATTTTTCCTTCGTGAACTTCACCATATATGTCTTCTATATTTAGAATAACAATAAGAAAATTTAAATTATGATGTTTTTTATAATGAGTAAAACAAATTTTGCCCAAAATATCTTTACGCTATCACTTAACCCATATTTAAATATTACATGGTAACTATTTCTTGATAATGGTTTCTTGAGGACAACCACATCAAAAACTAAAATAAAATAAGTTTTTGAAAATGTTTTAAAAGATCCAATAAAAATAAAACATCCTAAAAACTAAAAATTCATCATGCATTAGTGGTCTCCACTCCAGCTCTTTCATATTCAATTATCTCGGGTCTTGATTGTTCCTGACTTGCCTCTGATGCTTTCATTCTAGTCTTATATTCCTGATAATTGGTAAAAACCTATAGTAATGTTCTTTATCCTTGGTATGGTAGTGATTTATAACCTAGTCCTCCATTTATTAAGTTCTTTGTCCATTTTCATCAAAGATTCAAGCATAGTGTCCCTCCTTATTTTGACTAAAGTTAAATAATCCTGCAACATGGCAAGCTTTTTCAAAGAATAACTATTTTTTGTTTATAGATTGGCCATCTATTTTTTGTTTATTTAAGTTTCAAATTCACTTTTGAGATGTTTAATATCTTATCATCAAAATCATCAACTATTTCCACTTCTATATCATTGCAATTTCTTGTGATTTCAACTAACATCTCAAAATATTGTTGAAGTACTTTGTTGATTTCCTTAATAAAATTATCATATATATATTCAACTTCCAATCCAATGAGTCAAACCAGGAGGATCAATTTACTTAAGGTCATTCACTATATTTTCTCTAATTAGCATTGGAGGATCCATGGAAATAATCTATGTAACCTCTTATGAGAGTAGGTGAGTCTAGCTTTGCTCTGCTTTGACAGGTTGAAGTTCTACTATAAAACACTTTCTTTTATCAGCTACTTGGGTGTAAAACTAAATTTCTCTATTAAGGTAAAACAAACTGTCCTAATAAATTTCATCTATCCATTCAATAGCAGCCTTAGCATAACCCAAATTCTTCTTAATTTTCTATATGGCCTCAACATAGATGCCTTCTATGGTAGATCCTGAGGTTTCATTGGGATCAGGAGTACCAAGAGATGAAATAAAATTGTTAAGAGATAAAACCTGAGACTCTAACATCAAATTTTATTTCTTATGATATTTCACCCTTTTGATCAAGGAATTGATAGAGAAGTCAACATGATAAACATCACTTTTTATAGTAGAAGGCCCCATATCAACATGAGTAATATTATACTCAACCTTAGTTATCTCATTCTCATTTAGATCCTTTATATGATCATAAATTTCTAATAATCGATGCCTAGAAGAGGAATCAATCACCATCCTAGACATTCTTTTAGCCTTTCTAGGCTTCAAGGAACATTGCAGTAACTTGGTGACTATATCAATTTTAGATGTCATTATTGGTACAATTTTTCTCTTCTTCTCAATTACCTTTTTCAACCATCCAAGAGAGGCTATCACAATTATATATTTAGTGTTTTTACTTTCAAATATTTCAATTGTAAAAACAAAAACAATAGCATTTTCAGTGGGGAAAGGAGGAACTTCAAAAATCATGGGAACAAAACCATCATCAATCACATTTTGAAAAAAATCATTAGAGTCAATAAGCACTGACTTCACTTGGCTAGTTTTATTTTTAGGAATAGATGAGGGTATACCATCTCATTCACAAACTATTTTTAGTTTGACCACTTCTTCAGGCCTCTCACCATCTCCACTTGATTGTGAATTAGTGTTAGATAGACTAATTTCATGTCTCCTAGATGAAATGTTAACATTAGAATTTTGTACAACTCTTATCTCATTTCTCTATGGAGCCCTTTGTTCATCAGTGGGATCTACATTTTTCCAACACTTTTCATTTAGCCAATTTTGAGTTATTTTAAACATAGGAGTAGTTCAAACTTTCAGATCTAAAATTACATTTTCAGATCAATTAAGCTCGAGAAGAGGTTTGGCCATGATGGCTTGATACTCAAGGTATACAATATCAAAATATTCTTCAACACTCTTAGGAATATAAAAAGAGAGGACATAATCCTACATTTGTTTTAAAGTAAACCTTATATATTTCCTCTTTTATACTTCCCTTTCATCATTACAATCTTCTTAGAAATCTTTAATACTAGGGTGATGTTCATAAGAGCTACATCCATACAAATTTTGTCTCACATAACCTTTGATATAAAAATTAGCTCTCATAGACAAATATTGAAGATTGTATTCATTTAGAATATTTTATGTTCCCTTAGCACTTTGATTATTTTCACAAGAAAAAGAGAACATTGACAATGGAAAAACATAGCCTCACTTCCCCATATTCACATATTTTTCATTAAATATAGACATCTATCTATAAACCTCCAAAAAAAAAAGGAAATCATTTGCATATCGAGGCGATTTCATTGGAGCTTTCTTTGAACCCCCTACCTGCAAATAAGTGAACCTATCAAATTGGACATAAAAGATTCCATACATCATAACTAAAGAGTCTTCTTTGGAATAAATACGTAACCTAGGGTTTCCATCTAATCTTATTACAAGTTTAATTAAAAATCTATAATTAGCATGACAATAATCATTCATCCCAAACTATTTAGTGAACTATGGAAAAGATTTATATATAGGCATATCTAGTGTCAGAAGCCCTAGTGGCTCCAATCTTGCCTAGATAGGCTTCTAATTGGCTAAAATATATACCAGGTATGAGCACATATGAAAAATATCACTCTTTTAAAATTTTGCTAATTGTTCATTTAAATGGTAACTAATAACTTCTCCCCAGTCATTGAACTATTTATCATTACAAATAACTAGAATAAATTGACACATCTAGAATTCAAAGGATTGGGTTTGAGCATTTCGAAATACATGGTGTAAAAAGGTAATAACATCAAAGATTTCATTTTTAAAATGTATTCTTTTAAGCTTAGAAGTTAATTGAGACTTACCTTTCTTCTCAGACTTTAGCTAGTTCTTTGCTATATAAATTTTACACCAATTTTCATTTTCTCTGAAGAATTCATCACCCATAGCTACAAACATTTCTTCCATAGTTTCTCTTTCAAGAAGCTTCAATACATGGGAAACTATCTCTGGAGTGATTTTTGTAACAACTGACCCAACCACATCCTTTATTCATTGTGTCTCTATAATTTACCTTCTTATGCATGCAATTACCCGGTCAATGTTTTGTATAGCCTCAAGAAAATCTCCAGCACTTTCTAAACCACTCTAAAAAATTATATCCTCCATTGGCATTGTAGTATTCTATTCTAACCATGCCCAGATTTATTCCAAATTTAGTTGTCTAAACTTTATATCTTTCACACCCAACCAATGACTTTCAATTTCTATCAACATGAGCACCAATATGCAAAGAGTGAACTCATATGTCTTCAAGAAGTAATTACAGAGAGTAGAAATGTAGCTGAATGAATTAACAAAACATTAGCCACCTAAGTTGTGTTATAATCTTGATGAGATGTGTTTTTAATGCTGCATTAATGTCATTTTAATTTTATCCCTTAAAATAAATGCTTTAAGATTTATGTGCCTCCCAAAATTTCCAAAAAGATAGCTCCAAGTGGTGCCATACAAGTCATTAAATGAAGTATTGATGCCATTAAAAAAAAGAGAAAAAAGATATATCAAAGGGTCAAAAAAATTTAAAAATTTGGAACTAGAAGTCAAGAGTTTTAATGTTTTGAAAAACTCTGAGTTACTAACTATGCAAGACTCACAACTAAAAGAAAGGTCAACCAAATCAGGTGATCAGGAAGTTATAAAAATCTATAACCCTATGACTTTGGTTATGAAGTTGGGAGATCAATCACTTAGGTTATAAAACTCATAGAACTTGTGACACTAAGTAATAATGGAGAGTGACAAAGGCATGAAAACTAGGAAAATGAATGGGACGAGGACCTAGGAAATGCAAATAGGAGAAAATAAAAAATGCATACCACAAATTGAAATTTAGGGGTAACAATTGGTAAGATTTGAAATCATTTTATGATGCATACTTGTTAAAGAGCTTTATTATATTGTGGTAGATTTTATGTTATTCATAACATCAATGTATATAGTTCAATTACAAATCATTAATAAAATTTGCTCATGGTTTTAACTCTATTCCTATAATTGAAGTATATTTCTTTGTTTCCCTTGATTAGTTGATTGGTTGTCATAGATGTTTATGTTTGTGGTAGTCATGTAGAATATATCTATGGATTATAAAATCCTTTCAAATTTTATGAATTTGGGATTGGGGTATTGATAGCCTTATTCAAGGGTAGTCCTAGGCTCATGGTTTTAATAAGAAAGAATTCTTAAAGTGTAGATTTAGAAGAAATTTTTTGACTAATTATTGATGCTTGAGATATATAGGGCCATGAGGTCTAGTTCAATATTTTTAAAGACTCTTCCTTCATTGTCCATTGACAAGTAGAACTTAGTTTCCTCCATTTTTTGTTTCCTATGATCTGCCATGGTTTCTCTTTTGTAATTTTCTCACAATAGATTGTAAAGGGACTCTGTGAAAGCTATCTTACACTTAGAACCATAGTCAAGTTATTTTTGTATTGAATTTTAAACAACTTGGTTCATTCGAGTCACTTTTATGTAGGCTTTAGGTTTTTAGAGCATTAATGGTATGATATATACAAAATTTTAGATTATACATGCCTTGGATTTTATTTAGACTTTTCATTTTAAACATTTGCATTTTTGTGCCCACAAGATCTACTATTTTGTATTCTTCTACTTGTGTGGCACCTATGTGGCATCATTCTGAATCTTTCATGGTATTTTTCATAATTTACCTTTGTTACTTAGCCATTGGTATTAAAATACCTCCCCAGGATCTTTTCTCTCCATTGGATCAATTCTTGATGATGTAATGTGACTCATTGGATCATTCAAAATGCATGCCTTTTACATTTCAGACTTGGGGATGTCTTTTAATAAACATAAAGTAAAGTTTAGGCTAAGAATTTGTGTCAATATTTATGACACTTGATTCATTCTTAGGATCATGATCCAACATCCTACTCTTGATTGGTTTCTTTCTTAGGAAGGACCCATTTACTTTTAGTATTTAAATGAGAGGATGCCAAGTGTCAATCATTCAAGACTTCCGTATAATTTTAAATTCTTAAATGTGTCTCACTCCATTAGGTTATCCTCAAGTGACATAACATGGACCATTAGATCATTTGAGTTTCATGATGTTTAGTCTTTGCTTAATCTTTAAAATTTTAATCATGTGCATGTTCAAGGTATCTCCTCATAGATACCTCCAAACAAAATTCCATTAGTGTGCATCAAAGTTCTTTCCAAATAAAAAGGTGTCATGGTTATATCAAATCCCTTATAAGGATGTTTTCAATCATCATGAAAGGTATACCAAGGCCCCTTAAGGTATCTCCTAGGAGATACCTAAATGAAAATTCCAATCATGTGCATGTTCAAGGTATTTCCTAGGAGATACCTCCAAAGAAAATTCCAGTCATTTGCATCACGATTCTTATCAAATAAAAAGGTGTCATGGTTATATAAAATCCCTTACAAAGAAATTTGAAATCAACATAGAAGGTATTTCAAAATCCCCTTGAGGTATCTCTTAAGAGATATCTTGAAATAAAATTCCAATCGTGTGCATGTTCAAAGTATCTACTAGGAGATACCTCCAAAGAAAATTCAATTAGTGTGCATCAAGGTTTTTTCTGAATAAAAAGGTGTCATGGTTATATCAAATACCTTGCAAGGAGATTTTAAATCAACACAAAATGTATTTTAAGGATGCTTGGGGTATCTCCTAGGAAATACCTTGAAAGAAAATTCCAATAGTGTGCATGTTCAAGGTATCTCCTAAGAGATATTAAAAAAAAATTACATTAGTGTGCATCAAGGTTCTTGAAAAATAAAAATTTATAATGTTTATGTTAGCATGTAAGGTATTCCAAGTCCATTTGAGGTATCTCCTAGAAAATTCTAATAGTGTGCATGTTTAAGGTATCTCTTAGGAGATACCTCGTGTGCATCAAAGTTCTTTTCAAATAAAAAGGTGCCACTTTTATATCAAATCCTTTGAAAGTAAATTTTAAATAAACATAGAAGGTATTCCATGGCCTTTTGAGGTGTTTCCTAGGAGATATCATGAAAGAAAATTCTAAATCATGTGCATGTTTAAGGTATCTCCTAAGACAGATCTCAAATGAAAATTCCAATAGTGTACATCAGGGTTCTTCCCAAATAAAAAGTTGTCATGGTTATGTCAAATATTTTTCAAGGACCATTTTCAGAACCATGGAAGGTATTCCAAGGCCCTTTGAGGTATTTTATTTAGACTTTTGCATTTAAACCTTTGCATTTTCATGCCCACTAGATCTTTTATTTTGCCTTCTTTTGCTTATATGGTAACTACATGGCATCATTTTGAATCTTTCATGGAATTTTTAATAATTTACCTTTGTTACTTTTCCATTGGTATTAAAATACCTCCCAAGGATCTTTTCTCTCCATTGGATCAATTCTTAGTGATGTAACGAGAGTCATTGGATCATTCAAGATGCATGTCTTTTACATTTTGGACTCAGGGCTATATTTTCATAAACATAATGTAAAATTTAGGCTAAGACATTCATTCCAAGATATATTACAATATGCTTCATATATAAGATCATGATTTAAGGTCCTAATATTGATTCATTACTTTATCAAGCGAGCCCTATTTACTTTTAGTCTTCAAATGAGAGGATATCAAGTGCCAATCATTTGGACCTTCTGTATCTTTTTGAATCATTAATTGTTCCTTGATCTATTAGATCATCCTTTGGAAATGTAGTGTGGATCGTTATACCATCCAAGTTGTATGATGTTTAGTCTTTGGTTGAGTTTCTTCTCACTCCATTCGATCAAGATCTAGTGATATGACTAAAGCTGTTTGATCAGTTAAATTATGGACCCTTTCATTTACCTCAACCCAAACCATTTGGTGATCCTCCACATGGATGTGTAATATATATTTGTTTTCTATGCTCCATATTTATTATTTCATTAGTGTTCTTCAGTTTAAATAGAAAGGATAAACCTATAATTTTGGTGCGTCACCCTGTTAGCTTTCTTATGAGCACTTATCCCATTTATAACCCTTTTCTTGTAAAGCACTAGCTTATTTTTAGTTTTAAGTGATCACTCAAGATGAATCCAACCTACTCTAGGATTTCATCTGCAACATAGGTTACCCACAACGTGGATTTATTCCCATTTTACAGCTCCACTGGGAGAAACCTTATAACCACTTCTCCCAAGAGTGAAATTTAAGATATAATAGTTATATCAAATCCATTTCAAATACCTTTTCAAGCAATGTGGAAAGTATTCGAAGGACCTTTGAGGTATCTATTAGGAGACACTTTGAAAGAAAATTCCAATCATGTGCATGTTCAAGGTATTTCCCAGGAGATATTTAGAAAGAAAATTCCAAAAAACCCTTAGGGTACTTTAAAAATCCTTAGGGTAATATCAAGAAGCTAGAAGTAATTTAAAAAATCCCTTAGGGTACTTGACTGCTTACAGGGGTGAACCATTAAAGTAAGTTTGGGTGCCCCTTTATATATTAGACTACTTCATCCAAGGCATCCATTAGTGCCTTCTGTGTAAAGTAAAATTTACTCGATCTATGAAGGATAAATCTACTTTTGAACCTATTTTAAATGTTCCTAAGAGATACCCTGAAGGGGGAATCCACTCTTTCTCGCACAAGTCCTTTGAAACATTTATTCACACAAAATGTCTGATACAAAAACTCAAAAAAAAAATTCCAACGACCCAAATTTATTAATGCAAACATGAAACGGTCCATTTATAGGATCACCATCAATAGATATGGGGGAAATCATACACTTTAACCTAAATTCAAAGATAAAAGAGTGATAATAAAATTTAGGCATCCACGTGATCATCCCCTATTGTCATACCTAATAAGATTGATGGATTTTTTATATGTAGAGGTCCTAATTGTGAAAATGTTTTGACATAATAGGATCTACTATTGTATGATAGAAAAATACAAAATTGGGGTCGATAGTATGTCATGTGGGCCATGCCCACAAATTGTAATTTATCATATATACAATTTAACAATTTTCTTTGTAATGTATTCTTATTTCGTAATTTCTAGATCCAATGAATTTTTATTATAACTTCATGGTATGCTTAATTAAATCTCCTCCAACTTGGTAAGTTTTTGTGGTAACACAAGACTCATAATAATCTTACCATAATTGTGTTAATTTGAAAAGAAGTAGCCTTAAGTAGTGGACTGCAATAATGTTTTGGTAATATTAATTTTATACATTGAGAAAACTTTGTGGTAATATCAACTTTTACATAAGTGAGATAGTACTTTCATAGTCCATTGATTATTTAGTATCAACTAATTCTTTCTCATACCCTGATGATGGTTGATAGAATGTGAACCGAAACATTGATTAAAAAAAACTGCAACACATTTTTTTCTATAAAATTCACTAACTAATCATGTTTTATGTTTAAGTAAAGTATTTTTTTAATAATTTAACCCATATGAAAGTGTCTTTGTGTAATGGGTATATATAATATTCCCAATGGATTAAAATGGCCATGTTTCTATGCCTACATCAAGACTTTTTATTTGTTAATTATTAGTGTTAGCCTTATATCAAAGGAATCAACTTATTCTTTATGGGTTTTTGGTGGTATATAAGAGGAATAATCTTTGGTTCATCATTATTGATAGCTTCCATATTATTTTTTTTTTAAATTCTTGACCACATTGAAAAGACTAATCATTATTTGAGTTGATTTTATACAGGTTCTATGGTTTTGAAGCTTTAATGATAGTATATATATATATATATATATATATATATATATATATATATATATATATATATATATATATGATTTCAACTTATATGTGCCATATATTTTATTTAGACTTTGTATTTTAAAACTTTGTGTTTTCATGCCCATAAGATCTACTATTTTGTCTTCTTCTACTTGTGTGGCAACTATGTGGCACCATTCTGAATCTTTCATAGCATTTTTCATGATTATCATTGGCTACATAGCTATTGGTATTAAAATACCTCCCCAAGATCATTTCACTCCATTGGATCAATTCTTGGTGATTTAACGAGAGTCATTGGATCACCCGAGATGCATTGAACTCGGGCCTATATTTTCATAAACATAATGTAAACTTTAGGCTAAGACATTCATGCCAAGATTTATGACAATATGCTTCATCTGTAGGATCATGATTTGGGATCTTGCTCTTGATTTTTTGCTTTATCAGGTGGGACCCATTTAATTTTAGTCTTTGAATGAGAGAATGCCAAGTGTTAGTCATTTGGGCCTTCCGTATCCTTTTGACTTCTCAATAATGCCTTGCTCCATTAGATCATCCTCTGGTGATGTCACATGGACCATTAGACCATCTGAGTTACATGATTTTTTGTCATTGCTCGAGCTTCTTCTCAATCTATTTGATTAAGGTCTAGTGATTCAGCTAGAGCTATTTGATCAGTTGAGATACATGATATTTAATCTTGGATGCATGACTACCTAACTCCATCCAATCAAGGTGTATAAATGATGTGAGAACCATTTGATCCTATAAGATGTAAGGGAGTTAAATTATGGATTGAGATGATGAACAAACATAGGCTAAGAGGATAAGGGTTAATAAATACATTGAGGCTTAACTATTAAAACATAAATCAAAGGACAAATCTAACTTAGAATTGGGTTTAGGGTACCAGATTTTAAACTAAGGTGTCAAGAAAAAAGGTCCTAAGAGATAGGTTGAAAGAAAATTCCAAGTGTGTATCAGGGTTCTTGCCAAATAAAAAGTTGTCATGATTATATCAAATCCCTTGCAAGGACATTTACAATTAACATAAAGGTATTCCAAGGCCTTTCAAGGTATCACCTAGGAGATACTTTAAAATAGAATTATGATCATGTGCATTCTTAATATATCTACTAGGATATATAACGACTGCATTAGCGTTCATTCCAAAAAAAAAGGTGCACTGGTTATATCATGACTCTCATAAAATGGAATGATGAAAATCTAAGCTCATGTTGGTGGGACCCATATATCCATAGTCTGTGTCTAATTAGATATTCATATCCAACTATTCCTAAAGAATAGATCTTGATTCTAACTCAATTAGGGCCAACCATTTAACATAATTCCCTATAGATATATAGGAAAACCAATATCCTTAGATTGGTTTTCATCTATAGATAATTCGGTCCAAGACACAAGATATAGAGTAAATACATTATAGATAGATAGATAGATAAATACATACCTACATACATGCATACATACATACATATATAGATAGATATATATTTTAGTAACATCCGAAAGATAGAAAATAGTCTATAGGACCCCCAACAAAAAATCAAAACCCAAATAATTGAAAAGACCATTCCTGGTTAGGCCTTTGACAACTCATCGTTCAAAGTAAGGCATGACATGTCCATTGCAGATATGAAGATCTTATCTCCCAGATGAGAACTAGTGTAAGACTAATAGAACAAAGCTTGGGGATTTGAAAATTACTCATAGTATTTACTTCTAGCTCGATTATGGGTTACCACTTTGGGTACACTATTTTTTTCTAGTGCACTTTTATTGATCTATGGCTGATTATGGGGTTAACCATAAATATCTCCTTCATGATTATTTATTCTGATTGAACCATAAGCATGATGGTGACACCTCAAAAACTAGAAACTCTTTGGTTATCAAAAAGAAAAAACTTCTCCCCCTTCTTTTTATTATATATATATATATATATATATATATATAGGTCTCTGTGCCAAAATAGATATTATCATAAAATCTTTTGATCATATGTTCTCTCTTTGTCTTTCTCTTGGTTTCCTCTCTTGGTGAGACCAGACTCTACCAAGATGGAGTTTTTAAACTCTTAAAGTATAAGAAATTTGTCCTTTGATTTCATTATTATGGTAATAGTGTGTACTTATCTCACCTACTTACTAGTTTGTCTACTCATATATGTTGTGTTTAGTTCTTTAGTTGTGTTTAGTACTTTATATCTTTTGGTTGAAATCTTACATGTGTATACTATGATTGTTTAGTGTCTATTTTATACCTCCCTTTCATTTCCCTCAACACAGACCATTTAGTGAGCCTCCACAGGGATATCTGACAAATAGTTCTTTTTTGAGCCTCATCTTTATTATTTCACTAGTGTTATTCAGGTCAAGCAGGGAGGATCCACCTATAATTTTGGTCCATCATCATCTTAGATTTCTTAGGATCCCTTACCACATTTCTAACCCTTTTATCATGAATCACGAGGATTAGTTTTAGTTTTAGGTGAGAATCAAAGTGAAAGTTGGCCTACTCTGGAGGTTTAGCCCCAACATAGGTAAACCACAACCTGGGGTTGTCCCATTTTATATTTGGATTGGGTGAAGCATTAAAATCACTTCTCCCAAAGGTGTGAGTTGAATCTCTAATATTTTTCAGCATGTCTGGTGGGATAAAAGACTAAAGAAGTGAAGGAATTGTTGGTATTTTTATATTTCATATCAGCCTCTTAGTCATTCACCAAACATGAATGGTGAATCCAAGCATCTATCACCTAGTTTGAGTAGTCCAGTGCCTGATCATCATTATCTAGTATGTACAATCAACCATATCCATGCAAGGAGTAGATCAAGCAACCATACACATACAAGGAGTGGATGGAGAAACCATAGCCCAACTCAGTGAGCTTGGTGTTCAAGAGTACAAAGACTCTTTATTTCTCCCTCAAGAACCACCAAAAGAATCCTTCAATTTACCATGTTGGAAAGACACTCACACTAGATGCAAGCAAGGATAATTTATTCACCCTTCCAACATCTACCTTATGGTCCAAAAGCCTATTGTACAAAAGGTGGAGGAGGAAATTACACTCATAGGAGAACCTGAAGAAGATAATGCAAGAGTCTATGATGAGGAGATCATAATAGGTAGCCCACTTCTTTCAGAAAAGTTAGAATCAAATTTAGAGGAACCTTATTGGCATGGATTTGATATTAATGAGTCACATCTTGACCAAGTTGATCCTCAAGATGAAATTCTGAGTGAGGTTGATGAGCATGACATCACAGGTGATCAAGAGATGCATGTTGAGAGACCATCACCTTGGGTGATAAAGAGGGACCTTGAAGATGAATAGAGCTTTCCACATAAGCATGAGCTTTAGGAACAAGGCCTAGGAGACTTGTTCTCAAACTAGGGAGTAGGAACTAGTCCTCTCCAAGGGGACTATGATTTGATTGTACCCAAAGAGAATGATGATGTAGTATTAATATGTAAGAGCAAGGTAAAATCTGATTGCTCAATGTTTTTATTGATAAGAGGATGCCTTATCAAGTACATATCCTAGTTAGAAGATGCCAAGGAGTAGCTGCCATAGGTTGTGCTCAATTCATAGCACAAACTTGACCTTCAATAAAAGCATGATCAACTTGCTCATCCATTCCATAGAGCCTATATGACCAAGCAATTAAATTTGGAAGGTGATTTAATTTTTGTTCTTATTCTATGAGAAGTATACCTTCACATTGTTAAAAATCTAGTGCTCCTCCACATTTGTCTACTTCCCTATCTTGGTGAGACTAGACTCTGCCAAGACAAAAAATTTAACCTCTTGAAGTAATGAAACGTTGTGAGGTGATTTAACTATTATGATATAGTGTGTACTTATATCACCTAGATACTAGTTCATCTACTGATATACATTATGTTTGGTGCTCTATATCTTTTGGTTTAAATCCCACATGTGGATACTATGATTAGTTAGTGTCTGATTTAGACCTACCCTTTCATTTCCCTTAGCCCAAATCATTTGGTGAGCCTCCACATGGATGTGTAACAGATATTTGTTTACCAATTTCCATATTTATTATTTCATTAGTGTTATTTAGGTTAAACAAGAAGGATCGACCTATAATTTTGGTGCATCACCCTACTAGTTTTCCTAGGAGCACTTATCCACTTTATAAACATTTTCTTGTAAATCACTGGCTTAGTTTTAGTTTTAGGTCAACATCAAAGATGAAGCTGACCTACTCTAGAAGTTCATCCCCAACATAGGTTGCCCAGAGCATGGGTTTGTTCCCATTTTATAGCTCCATTGGGAGAAGCCTTACAACCACTTCTCCCAAGGGTGCAAGTTAAGCTATATCAGTTATATCAAATCCATTGCAAAGACATTTTCAAGAAACATGGAAGGTATTCCAAACCCCTTTGAGGTATCTCCTAGGAGATACTTAGAAAGAAAATTCCAATTGTGTGCATGTTCAAGGTATCTCCTAGGAGATATCTAGAAAGAAAATTCCAAAAATCCCTTAGGGTACTATCAAAAAGCTTGATGTAATTTCAAAAATCCCTTAGGGTACTTCACTACTTACATGGGTGAAACTTTAAAGTATGTTTGGGCACTACTTCATATCTTAGACTACTTCATCCAAGGCATCCACTAGTGCCTTCCATGTAAAGTAAAATTGTACTCCTTCCATGAAGGAAAAATCCACTCTTGACCCTATTTGAAATTTTCCTAGGAGATACCTTGAAGGGTGAATCCACTCTTGTTCGTACAATTCATTTAGAACATTTGTTCACACAAAATGTCTGATGTGAAAAATCCAAACAAAAAATTCCAAAGACCCAAAGTTCTTTATGTAAACATGAATTGGTCCATGTATAGTAGCACCATCAATAGATATGGGGTAAATCATACAATGTAACCTAAATTCAAAGACAAAGCAGTGATAATAAAATTTAGGCATCCACATGATCCTCTCCTATTATCATACCTAATAAGATGGATGGATTTTTTATATGTAGAAGGCCTAATTATGAATTTTTTTTGACATAATGGGATCTAGTATTATATGATAGAAAAATCCAAGCTTGGGTTCGATAGCATGTCATACGGGCCATGCCCGCAAATTGTAATTTATCTTAGATCCTATTTAATATTTCTGTTTGTAATGTATTCTTATTTAATATCTAGATCCAATGATTTTTTTTTATAGCTTCATGGTATGCTTAATTATATCTCTTTCAACTTGGTAAGTTTTGTTGGTAACACAAGAATCATAATAATCTTACCATAATTGTGTTAATTTGAAAATAAATAGCCTCAAGTAGTGGACTACAGTAATGTTTTGGTAATATTGATTTTATACATTTAGAAAAATTTATGGTAATATCAAATTTTATATTTAAGTAAAGTATTTTTTTAATAATTTAACCAATATGAAAGCATCTTTGTGTACTAGGTATATATTTTAATTTTACCTTAATGTTTTAACTTAATTCAATTTTTTCAGTCATAAATAATATGCCCAATGGATTAAAATGGCTATGTTTTTATGTCTACATCAGGACTTTTTATTTATTATTTATTAGTGTTCACCTTTTATCAAAGGCATGAACTTATTCTTTGTGGATTTTTGATGGTATATAAGAGGAATAATCCTTGGTTCATCATTGTTGATATCTTCCATATTATTATTTTAAAAAAGTCTTGATCACATTGAAAAGACTAATCATGGCTCTTTAAGAGACTAACCATTAACCACATAACCTTACATACCATTTTGTGTCAATATGAATTTTAGGACTAAAGTTTATAAATATCCTAATAAACATAGTGCATCTTAACCCTATATGCTATTACCTACAACTCAATGAGGTTTTACATAGAGTTTTACAAATGGTTTCTTTAAATTTCCTAGTCTCTTGTGTCGTGGACCATGTTTTAATATATTATGAAAGGAGTTGAACCTATTATTATTGTTAGAATAATTCGATTAATTTTTTTTATCTTTTATAAGATACAATAAAGAAAGTAATGTTCAACTTTGACATCAAATACTATTTCTCAACTACGAGTGTTTTTTTATCCTACATCCAATGCAATTATCTATCTTGATGACATATAAGATGAAGTATCTATAAGAACAAGGGGATGTATGCCCAACTTTCTAGGGTTCCTTTGCCCAATATTGTTTTTTCATAGATGGTACTTTCACAGGTTTTTGAAATCATGAATTTCTCATGGGAATATCAAATATTTATAATATGGTTTGAGATGTCATTGGTTTTTTTATCAATGATTTCATTTCAAAAATTAAGTCACCCATCGATTAAGACAACCTTTGTTAAGTCACATGTTTATATTATTTTAGTAATTCATTATATCACCCCAATACATGGAGATAGACATAGGTTGGTGTTAATCTACTAATTTTGTTTCCTCATCCATTTAGTACCTTATTATAGGAATCCATTTAGCCTTCAAGTATGTGTCCATATGTATAAAATAATTATATTTTTATCTATCTTGTGCCCTTGGTAGTCTCTTTACAACACCATATATTTTATATATCCATAAACAAGTTTTTATTAGAATATAAATCCATGTTACTTAAATAAAGAATTGATCATTTTTCATTTCATATTACATTTTTTTTACTTTGATGGGTGTTTTATTATCATTATCATATCATGAGACCTTGATTTTATATGTTGGTGATTATCTCTTGTTTAATGGACATAAATTATTATTCTCTTGATATTTTATTTATATGAATCTTTCCATTATTATTGAGTTAGAATTTTGTATCCTTGAAAGAATATTACCATCTTTGATATATACGCATGTTGGTTAAATTTATTTATATTAACTTGTGATAGATAGCTACTTGCATTCCACTCACTATTCTGAATTATAATTGGTGTTAACTAATTACATCAAAAAATTTATTCTTCCTCATTATCTTAATCTACCATATTATATCTCATCAGTGTAATATGAATTGCTACATAGATATAGCTACCAAGGATTGATAATACTTATGATTAGTCATGATCTAGTTGAATGTATTATGATCAACATACATGGTTTTTACTAATGCCTATATGGATACCATACCTGATTTTGAATTATCTTATATATGATATATAAATTTTTAGGGTACTATCTACTTATAGGGGTGAAAATTTAAAGTAAGTTTGGGCAACCCTTCATATCTTGGACTGTTTCACCCAAGGCATCTAGTGTGCCTTCTGTGTAAAGGAAAATTATACTCCATTTGAGAAGGAGATATCTACTCTTGTCCCTATTTGAAACGTTTCTAGGAGATACCTTGAAGGGTGAGTCCACTCCTCTTCACACAAAATGTCTAATGTGAAAACTCCAAATAATTTTTTTTGAAGACCTAAAGTCTTGAATAGAACTTCCAAAGACCAAAATACATTTCACAAACTATTCAAACAAAAAAATTGAAGACCAAAATCTAATAATATGACCTGATTAAAATGTTTGAGCACCTAGCTAGGGCATGTGAATTATCTATGGTAGTTATTATGTACACATAGAAAACTACACCAATAAAATCACTACTACACATATATAAATATGAAAAAACTTGAGCTCAATTGAATTAATCCATAGGTTCACCAATCCTCACCAGCTTGTTTCTTCTTACCCTCATTATCTTGATGTACTCTATGTACTGCAATGTGATACTAGCAAATAATATTCAAATCTAACAGTGGTGGTTGATGAATCTGACTAGCCTGGGTGAGGAGTCTTGCATGTTCTCCCTTGCTCAACTAAAAGCTACTCTTGAATAACTCAACTTCGGTGATCTTTTTCCTTATGGCACATAACTCTACCTCTATCTTCTCCAATGTTAATCCCTGGAGACTTAATTTGAAGTTACCCACCACTTCTTTTACAAGATGATCAAAATTGATCCTTTTGATCAATTTTCCTTTGGAGACATTTACCTTGGATAAATTCAAATCATGCAAGATCTAGAGAATTTAAAACTCATGACATTGGTACTTATGGATCAAGGGCCTAACTAACTACCCACTCCTAGATTTCAGGTATCCTCCTCATGGTCCAAGAATTGTATGTATCGTATTGGGAGAGAATAAATAATGTGGTTGCAAACTTGAATCTAGTGCTTGGGTTCATACAGACTCACAATGGTTGAGCACATAGGTGAGCATGGCCTTAAAATTGAAGTCCTAGTCCCATTCAGTGATGACACGTGTCATCACTACACTCCTCAGGAAAGAAGAGAGTTGTTTTAAAGAAAAGGTGCACCATTGGCCCAAGGAAGTGGGACCCATTTTTAATAATAATTTCAAAGGTAGTTTAGAGGGAGACACGCGTCACCACAATGCTAATTATATATCCCTAAGATTTCATACATGAATTTCAAGATATCAGTCTTCAGGTAAATGGGATGGAGACACTTGGCATAATCATGGAGATTCACTTTCCCAACAAACTTTAGTTTGTGGCTACATGCCACATGTCCTTGACTATTGAAAAATGAAGTCTTAAGATTAATTTCATAGGTACACTTGAAGGTATTACAAGGCCCTTCAAGGTATCACCTAGTATTATCTTCAAACCTTCAAGGGTACCCATACACATGTTTGAAAGGTATCTCCTAAGAGACAACTTCAAACCTTTGGGTCCAAAATAGAGGTTAAAATCAAATACAAGATCCCAAAATAGAATAAGCTAATTGTTTTCCATAATTTTGCTCGAAACCTCCATTACTGATTATCATTTTATATTGTAATAAAATGCATGGTTGAATATTGACTTAATTAGCTAATTTTCTCTATGTAGCTATTCCACTCTGATGCATGTTTGAAATTTATCTCCAAGGATATACAATCAAATCTATTATTTTTTTAGATTGACATAAACTGTGTTGTTAAAGAAATGTTATAAATAACCTGATTAATAACTCTTCTCATGTGTTTTACAAATGTCCAGCTGAAAAATCATACGTCAATGGCTTTCCAATATGGAGACTATGTTTCTCTCATAAATAATGGTAAGGTAATTGGTGAAGGAATAAAAAAAAAGTGACAGGTCAAGATTATAAATCTTTGGAAGCCATAAATCTCAATTCCACATGCCACAATGAGGAAATCCCTATTGAATGTATAAGTGTTAATGTGACTAAAGCTTTTGATGTGACTCTATCACTTTTATTTCCTATAGCTTTTGTGGATAATTTGGGTGATGTAGTTAATAGTTTTACTATATAGAGCACAAACATGATGCAATATGGCACCAATAAGTTCTATATAGACAATGACATGGAGCAAAGTCAAAATAATTTGTGTCTAGTTTTGTATATACAACCATTGCAATAATAAAACCTTTGATTAGATTCATTTGTTTGATATATCAATGATCTTCTCACATTTAAAAACTTGAGGAAATTTTTTTTGGGAAAAAGGTACATTTGTTGCATAAATATATAGCTTTTGTAAATGATGAAAAAAATGCTTTTAGTTATGTTGAATTACACAATTAGGGGAGATTTTTTTTTGCATTCTAGTGCCAATTTTACAAAATGAATTAGGAATTTACATAAGGCATGCTATATGAAACTATTAGACTTGAAGTATAGAGGAAATTGAAACATCTATCATTAGATGACCTTCCAACAAAATAATGGATACTGAGACTTGTAGAGAAATCAATTTACCATGCATGACACCAAAGGACAAAGAAATAGGAAAAATTTGGGATGTTTAGGATAACAAAGTCACTCCTTGCTTGGCATTCCTAGTGCAAAGGCATCCAAAAAAATTAGTTCATTATTATAAATACTTTGCCCGAAAAAGAAGTTAGCCAAACAATTCACTCAGCCAAGTGGAGTTTGATGAAAGCATGGATAATGAGATTACAACAATGTATGTAGATAAATGTTGCACCAAAAAATATTTTCAGTTAGAATTGTCATTTAAGATTCTAAAATATTCAAAGATGAAGTTGCTTGATTCCACCAAAACAGACATGAGGTAAAATGTCTTGGATGCCCTTTCTGTTGGTTTGTTTAAAAACAAAACTAGCATTGATTTTTAGGGTTCAGAGATCTTTTTGGAATCTTGGCTTAAAATATATAGATTGAAGAGAAGTAACTTTTTTGACATTCAAAATTGTCACATAAATGGAGAATGAAATGCATTCCATACAGAGAGATTTTGACAAAAGACACATAAGAAGACAATGGTAGGTAAAGATTTTTTGCACCAATTGGTGGATGATTTTACTGATGTTTCTCCATAACTAACATGCTAGGTAGATATATATGGCTCACAAAAAAATGTTTAACATCTTCCAACATTTTTCACTCAAGAATTTATGAGACACCACATTAATGCACAACTAGCAGATATGGAATATGAGCCAATATCCCAACCAAAATTCAATAACATGTGGAGAACTAATTTTTAGGATGTGACCACTGCCATGTCTGATGACTTTACTAGGTGCAAAACTACATCTTATTGACTAAAAAAATGATCTGGGACCCTCTCTAGAGATCAATAAGAGCGTATCGATAAATAATTCATGATGCACTCAAATCAAATACTTTCTGCAAGACAAATTTATTACACACATAAACAAATGTTAGAGGAAAACCATGAAGAATGCCTCAGTGTCATTCATGGCAAGGTGGAATGCCAAAAAAAATTGTGTTGATAGCAGTGACAAAAAGCAAAGTAGTTACCGATAGAATATTAAAGTTTTCAATGGTAGTGATTATAGCACATGATCATGGAGCTAATGGATATGGGCATTTTTTTATCATATGTTCTTGGAGGTTCTAACTTTACCATCACCTCATTAAACAAGTGCTTCAGAGATATGGAGATAATAGTGCTAGATACTTATGGATGTTTACTATATAAACCTTGATCTTTAAAATATCTATTATATGATGTGTTTTTGTCTAACAACTGCTATCCTGAATGCAAGAAATACAAAGAAGAACACAATCAATTGGTGCCTTCAAAAAACTTCCTTCTAAGTTATACCTTCACCTAGACAACTATTGTGGGGACAATAATAATAGGTAATTCCATCCATAATTATATTTAAAAAAGTCCAACCTTATATCAAAATAATGTTACATTTAAAAATTCCTAAAATCATGTCTTTTTTATAGGTATTTATTGCAATACTTATCTCTCCTTGTCTACAAAGGTGTTTTCCTCGATGTCGAGGTCATATTTCTACCTATAGGACATACCCATGAGGACATTGATGACACATTTAGAAACCTATATGAATGTATAAAGAGGAAAGATGTATGGAGTGTGGCAGAGATGATGGAAACTTATAGGACATGTGAAAATACAAGAAACTTCATGACATATTTGATTCAATAGGTAGTGGATTTCAAAGAGTATGTTAATAATTACTAGTTGAAGGGAGGAAATGAAATAGTAATCTTGACAAATAGTCAATACTTCCTTCTATGCATGGAGTAAGGTCAGCCCATTATTCATTGTAAAAACTCTATAAGAGTTAGAAATTGGTCCTCGTAATTACATTATGTGGAACAAAAGAAAATGGTGAGCCAAATGTTCGAGAAGGTAAATTGAAAAAAAAAAAATTTAAAGACTTGAAAAATAGAGAAATGTCTCAAGATTCTATTGTTGTTAAAGACTCAGATAGAAGTAGAAAAAAGAGTAAAAAAAATTTAAATATAACTTGAATAAGTATGTCCATTAATTAAATGAATTTAGTTTGATCAGAAATAGTAAGTGAAAGGATCTAGCATATTACTTCCAAACCATCAAGGACATAATGAAAGAAGACATATTCCCTTCTAAAGTTTAGTGCACAAGAGAGTTTTGGCCTAGAACTCGTCACGATATACCCCTGCATACAGATCTGCATAAAATGGTTCATGATAACACCCTTGATTTTGGAGTGGCATCTACAAATACATATGTTGGTCCAAGAAGTGAAAGAACAAGAATTACATTTTATCAAACTCAAGATGCGCAAATCAGAGACATGTTATTTGTTAGACCTGATGATTCTACAAGAGTGGACTACACAGTATGGGTTGCTAGAACTAAAATAAATATTGAGATACTACAAATAAATGG
This sequence comes from Torreya grandis, assembly GCA_037957365.1. Lineage (NCBI taxonomy): Eukaryota > Viridiplantae > Streptophyta > Pinopsida > Cupressales > Taxaceae > Torreya > Torreya grandis. Next base: position 187,791 of record JARHVA010003747.1, on the reverse strand, counting down.
GGATATAGAATGAAGGGCCAATGTAGCTTGGTTCATCCCAATTCATGTAGGGAAAAAAATGGGGAAAAAGCTAAAATTTATTCAAGTTGTTTGGACAAAAAATAGAATCCAAACCCAACTAACACATATTTACCATCCATACTTAGAGAGTATCATCTACGCTTGGAAACAAAATAAAAATTGGAGAGGTCATACACTTATTTTCACTAATTTTTTTAAAGGCATTGTAACAAACTATTTGAATGCATCATCCCGATAGGCACTAACAAAAAAAAATTATAAATGGATTGTGAAATTTGAAATGGTTTTTCCTTAATTTTGGAATGAGAAATATCATAATGTTTTTTTTCAAAATTTAATCTATTTTTTGAGAATGTATAATGTTTTATTATTTTATTTATTTATATTTATTTATAGTGGCACTTCTCATTTTGGGTCTTTGAAAATACACTTCAGCTTTTGAGTTTTATATTTTCTACTATGACAATTCAGTATTTTGGTAACTGTGCATCTACTGTTTGAACATCCACTTTCACATTTTTGCATCCTTCAAAATGGTGTTTGGAAAAAGGTTTTCATAATTTGTGCAACTAAGAATTTAGTATAGCTCAAATTTTGTGTTTTGGAAAATACAATTTGACATTCAACCATGCATGCGAAAAGGTCTTCGAGGTTTATGCCTTGGAATGTCCCACTTGCATGTCAAGATTTGTTCTTCAGCATTTGTGTATTGATAAATGTTATTCATATTTTTGCGTGGCACCCTAGATTGTGTGAGATAATACGAGATAAACTTTGATGGTCATGACGATGTCATTCAAATCAAATTAAACATATAGTTCACAATCCAATCAACTGATGACATGTGGCATCCTAATCATCCCAGAAGTTCTAAATCACATATTAGTCAAGCATGTAATTGTTGTATGAATTATTTTTCCTTATAAAATATATCTCTAAGTCTTATAATATCTATAAATCCGTGGTCTATGAACTAGTTTGAATGGTTGCATAATTTGAACTTATTGTAAATATATAATATAGATGTGATTTATTTGTTATAAAGTCTAAATAATTCTTGATGAAGTCCAATTTATTTCTGATAGTTTTCAAATATTAATAGATAAATTGTTTATGATCATTTAAAATAATTTGGACTTATCACAAATACATTAGATAGATATGAGTTATTTGTAATAAGTCCAACTTAATCTCGATACAGTCTAATTAAATCCGAATTCAATCCAATTTATTTATGATAATCTGTAAAAAGTTGGACTATTGATAAATTCAAATTATACAAAATAGTCCTTAATAGCTCTTCAATTCAATTGTCTAATCCTATAAGACATTAGGAACCATTTATGTTCCTAGAATTATTGTAATAATGTAGCAAGGCTTCTCTCTTGTTTTAATCTAAATGGATCAATTCATATTACATAAACTTTTGTCACTTAGATATATTAGTATCTAAGACTTCTGATGTTTTGGAATCATGATCAGGGCCTATCTAGAATCTTCTTGTCACACATTTTACAATACTCTACTTTATTACACATTATCCATCCTTGTCATTAGTGTTTTCCAACCTATTGATAACACTGCAGGGCATAAACCTTGTTTAGATAATTATAGACATACTTGAGAATGTGGTATACTTTCATCAAACCTACCTAGAATAATACGTTTACACACTACTATATATAGACTTAAGGATAAGCCTTAGCAGGTCAACATGCTAACCAGGGAATAATTTAGTGGCAAATTTTCGTATTTTGGCGAATTTGAGGTTTTGCCAGTGTGATTTTTGGCAATTTCTGAGCCCTTCCATGGTTCCCTGGTCGACAAGCTTTGTTGGGTTTACCTGGTTGCTAGCATTGTAATCGCCAAGGCAAATGTTACGTTTGAGTTTTTCCCTGGCGGTATTCGCCTTTCACGTAGCCGACCAGGTAACGCTTATTTTGGAATGTTCGCCGGGTTTCAAGTTTCCATTTCATGTAGTATGGGAGAATTCGCCATCCCAGTTTCATTTTACTGTGGAGGAGTCGGCTCGTTTAACCTTTTTTGTTTTCGAACCCAACAGTATATATATAAAATAAACATGTAAGTATAAGTGTACATTTATAATGGACATCTAGTTTCTTATACTTTAAGTTATATTTTATTTATATACTTTCAGGGTGTTTGAGAGGGGTTTCGGACCGCTAGGAGCTATAATGCAAATTCTAGGTTTTGGAGGATCCTATCATATTTCAGAGTTAGTCAGATTCCAGGGTTTTAGGGTTTCAAACTTAGCCATATTTCAGGGTTTCAAGATTTCAAGGAGACATCATAGGAGGTATGAACGCTACATGAAGGGATGTATGCGTGATAGAATAGTATGAAAATATCTCTTGCAAAGTGATAGAATAGTATAATTTTTTTGTGGTTTTAAAATAACACAATTCGCCCAGATTTTACACATTGTTTGAGAGACTATGAATGATTCGCCAATGGAGATTATTATTTTTTCTTTGTAAACTATTTTTTTCGCCACAAAAAATAATTTTTTTTGTCAGGTGTTTTACACCTTTCGCCAAATTTTTACACCTTTTCTAAGGGAGGGGTTTCTTAAAGTATACCCTGATGCTAACATCAAATTAAAAATCAGAATAACAAAAGATTTGTAGTATTTTATCTGGTTTATTATGACAGGAATAGTCCATATATAACTAGTTTGACCATAGGCTAAACTAATTCCCGGTTTGACGAGGTGAGTATAGAGTGCATTTTCAATAGTATGATGAAACATTTGAATAAATAAAGCAAACAATGGTTAAAAGAGCTTTTAAGAGTTTTATGGATATATTTTTCATCTTTTGGATGCTGATAATAAATAGTGATGGTTTATCTACACCATTTTATTTGCTTTCTATTCTAGTCTGTGATTGTTCTGGCATTATTTTTGATTGTTTGATTTTTTTATTTCACCCAATTAAATCTCCTGAAGAAAAATAATATTGATATTAAACTAAACGTACACTACAACTGGGGGAGGGACTACAAGGAGGGACTACAAGTCTATAATTATCAGAGGGTATAGGTAACCCCTGGTAACCATTACACCCTAGATGTTCTGCTTAGTCACATTAACAATGCAATAGAAGGAAGTGGTAAAAAAAAGTTTTGTGCACATTTTACTTCTGTCGCATTACCCTACTTCTATATCTGCATCGTCCTGCAATCAACATGAAAAATATCTCATTTGGAAGTTTCGTGCTCAACAAGGCATGCCATCTCCTCTCACATAACGTGCCGATTAGCCATAATATGAAGACAGTGACAAGCTTACTGCCAGTGTGTGTGAAACATGATGCTTGTGTTGGATTTACAATGAAATCTACAAAGGCTAAAAGCAAGAACATGCCTGACCATAAAATACTGTCTTTCTTATGTTTAGATTTTTGTTCATTGAAGTCGTTGATCACGTTTGTTAGAAGAAGTCCAAACAAGGGTAAGATGGTGCCACTTGTAGTTGCAGCTGGATTTTAGGATGAAGAAGAACACAATGTCAGCGGGCTATTTGGTCTGCTAGTGGCATCCACTGATGACGACGATGATGAGGAAGCTCTCAGGGAGGTATTTCTAGGATTTGACACAAGATTCCGCACAATCAAATAAATTAATTACACATCTCTGTATTTTTAGGACATAGATGAGTAACTTCTTCCTAGTTCAATTGTCAAGTTATACTAGCCTAATGTTTGTGAGGTGTTTTAGACTTTAAAATACATTAACATTTGTTTTTGTTAAATTGTTATGGACTATTGAAGAGACACATCTTTATTTGTAGGTGTTGAATATGTTCCGTCGGTTGAATTCAGAAAACGAAACGTTAAAAGCTTGGGATTTAAGATGGGAAAATTTTTTATTTGTAAATGAATTGTTGTACTTTATACTGAATATTATTATTAAATTTTAGTGCAGATATTTATCACTTAGGGCTGTGTGTACAGATTTGATGTAATGGTTGCTAATAATAAAACAATTTTTCCCTTTTTGGAACAGTTTTGACATTATAATTTATTAACATTTTTTTTTCCTTTTTAAATGATCTTTAATTAAAAAAGCTAGACATTTCTCTGTTGATGATGGGGGATACAACAGTTTGTTAAAACTACTTTAAACTTCAGTTTCTGTACATTTACAACACAAGTTTTATTCAGAAATCCTTTGTGTATTTGATATGGACACAAAGAAAATTGGATAACATTGATACGACACAGGTTTCATCGAGAAATTCTTTGTGTATGTAAAATGGTCTGTGGAAACCATATTAAATCCAAAAAGAATTTTTGCGTAAAATTTGTGTTTTATATTCACATAAACTGCTATAAAAATACAAAAACTTTTTATACAGGAATTGTTTGTTAGTTTAATATGGACAGTGGAAGCCTTCACTCATAAATATTAATTTACTTGAGCCTTGAAATGAAATACTTATAAATTATTTGACTGCATAGATTTGAAAATACAAGATCGACCTGAAAACTCCAAGACTGAAATAGAGTTCACATCCTTTTCAAAAATAAATAGACTATATATTTTAGAATTATCCTTGATGGTTGCTTTTTTTATTGTTTGTTTCTAAGATGATTCAGATTTTTTTATCACAACAAACACAATGCTAAACATAAATGTGTCTCATTTATTTTCATCCATATTTTACTATCTGTTCTTAGGTTATATTTATCTCTACTTGTTTAAAAATCTGTCTTTTTAATTTTCATCCCTGTTTTCTTCAGTTATAATGTTATATTTATCTCTACCTATTTTACTAATATTAGTATATCGTCTATCAGGTCCCCGTGATTTGTAAAATTCAAGATGGATATTCATGTTTGGGATTGTATTATCAAAATTTCTTGTTATATGAAAATATTGACATTCGTTTCTTGTTGAATGTCTATGCCAAGGGACCAGCTCAGCCTACGGGGGGAGCAGTTGCTATTGTTATGTTTATAGGGTCCAATGCTCCTATGGCATTTGAGAGCAAATACAGGGGAGCCCACATGGCTCATATATATGACTTTTTAAAGCTCAATCTTGCTAGCGAATATCCGGTTACCTCCTCTTTTCTCTATGATTTTGAGTCTATAATATTCTATTCCTTTGTATTTCTTTATATTATTATTATTGCTGCTTGTTAGCTTTGTTCCCTGGCTAAGACGGATCGTTAGAAGCTACAATCTGAAATCATGTCTTGCTTATTTTTTGATTTGTTCAATGAGTAGCGTATTGCTTATCTAGTCATTGGCTTTTTTTATTATTATCATAACAGCCATTCCTGTTTCATATTTTTATTCCATTTTTTAAATACTACAAATTAACTAGTTACAGACTCCAGTGAGGTGAAATGGAATGCAATCTACATCCATGCTTAACCATTACAAGTTTTAACTGGTGACTTTTATTTGTTTAAAGTCTCAAACATGAGGAAGAAATTTCTCTTTGCCAAGTCTACTGAGTGAGATTGAACATCCAAACCTCCTCAGGACCATCAATAAGCAGAAAATATAATAGTGAAACTATGTGGGATTATGAAACTTAGCTACTTTACAGTGAATAAAGATGGACCATTAAAATTTATGTTTACATAAAACAAAGTTAAATAAGGAATCCCAACTCAACCTACAAAATTTTATATGTATTTTTCTTTTTTTGCTCATGGCAGTTAAATTAAATCCCACTATGCACCCCTGAGTTGGGCATGCATAGTTGGAACACACACCTTTAAACAGAATCTAAAGCACAACTGTGGGTTATTTCAAAGCTTTATTGTATAGGTCGAACAATCGATGATAGATATGCATAAAAATCAAATGATGTGTCATGTTTGTTCTCAGCAACATGACTTTTTCGGTGCTCCAGGGCAATGACGTCACTCTCAAAGAGGGTTTTTGTCTTATTCCTATTACTCTATGTGGAGATGAGATTACTAATATAGTTCACAACCTAGATAGTTTGGAAGTTGTCTTGGACAATATGCTTATAAATATTCCCCCTAGATCGTTTTCAAAGTTATTTTTGTTAATTTGACCAAATTCCCCCAGTGTTTCATAGGTCAAAGTCAAAATTGGAATTATTTATTAAGACTTACAAGCTAGTAAATTTAAACTTGCAAAAAAGCAACAAGATAAATGAACATGGTACGACCAAAATAACATTTGAGAAAATTTCTAGTTGATATTAATGCAATTTCCATTTTATTCTGTAAAAGCAATCTTATTGCAAGTCTTTTTAATATTTATGCTAATTTTTCTTGACATTAAATATAAATTTTTTATGGGAAGATGTGATAAAGATATCAAATATGCTGCACCTATTATTGTTTTGAATATTTTTATTCAAATTTAAAATATTGGTGAATGAAGTTGTAAATGGAAAGCTTTCACAAAATTACTATTTAATATTATTTAAGTATAAATTCATTTACTTCATATATATGGTATAACATTACCTCAATTTATATTTTCAACTTTGAAGAAGCTTAAATTCTATCATTTCATCTTTAAAATTATTGAGTTTTTGAAAATGATAAAAAGCTTACCATATTGAAGATATTTAACTTAATTCTTAGACTCACATGGTTGTAAACCATACTACACTCATGTTTTGATAGTGTGGATAACAGGGTTACAAGCTTCTTTCTAAGTTCTCTTGAAGTCATTTGAAGGGGAAACTAGAATTTCTATAGGTAATGGAAGTTTTTGTTTTTTATTTACATCTTTAACATCTCAATGAATCATTTATTATATATTAATAGAATCATTGTCCTCCTTCGAGAGTACTATTAATGTATGGATCTTGTCCATGTTTTAAATTCCATGTTAGATATCATATACTCTTGTCAATGTTATAAACTCCATATAAGATATCATATTTAATGGAAACAAGTCTGAACAAAGATGAAAAAAGGAAAAAGAGTAATATTTTTAAATTACACTTAAGATCAACGATAACATGGAAGGATGGTACAACAAGATTAAAAAAACTTGAGGATCACAAAGTGTCCAAATGAATCACATAGCTCTAGGAATGGATTTTGCTAAAATATGTAGAAGCTCATCCATCTACCATTCTAAAGGGTTAATGATATTTAGGCACCCTTTTGTATTTTTTTCATATAATAAAATGCTTGTAGACCCACAACTTATGGGCACATGATTATTCCATCCAATTTGTTTTTTTTCTAAATAATACTATTCACTAGATTTGTTGGTGTCATTGACAATAATTATCAATTGCTTGCACTGAAATAAATTTATTATTATTAGAATTATTATTTTCATTTCGTTAAATTCATTTTGTCTCTCAAGAGACAATAGTTGGGACTAAAAATATATTGTCTCTTGAGAAACACAAAAAATGGTAATTTATAGTCTCTCAAGAGACAAAGAATATCCTATCTCTCGACAGAAAAAAAAGATATTGTCTCTCAAGAGATAAAATAAATAGTATTATATGTTGTCCATAAAGAGATAATAATTAGAGACAACAATTAGAGACACCCACTTTGAGACAATATTATAGACCATAAAGAACTTTTTTTTTGTCTCAATTTGAGATAATTTGTTTTAGTATTGTCTCAAAATACTCTCATTTTTTGTATTGTCATGTTTGACTTTGATTAGGGTTTTTCCCATGTAGGTCATACCACCATCATATTTTCAACTTTGCAATATATTGTTAGTTGTATTTTTTCCTTTACTTATTGATCTTCCATCTTTTGGGCAATTCTTCCCTCAGTAAATGGGCTATCCTCAAGAGCTTGTGTCATTTGATGCAACTTAACTATAAGAAGCAACAATGGTATCAAATTGATATTGTAATTTTGTTCCCAAATTATACTCCATGGTAATGTATCCATTTCATAGGATTTTCCTCTTGATGATTTTCTTGATTTTTATGCTTTTGGTATTGCTTGCTAGTGGCTTACAACCGACACCCTTAATGGTTTTTTTCAGGTCATGTCCTAGCTAAATCTATGGCTTGAAGCTAGGTTTAAACCAATTGGTCACATCATGGAGTTAACTTGGTAGGAAATTAGACCCTCACTAAGGTATTTTCTTCTTCATGTTTGTGAACCTAGAACATTGTGCCACCATCCACAAACATGGCCTAGTTTATGTGTGAAGCTCTATGCTACTCTTCTCACTATGTACCCAAGACTTTGACAATTTAGACCAAACAAAGCTCATTCTTAGTCTAGATATAATTCTATTTATTAAACTTACCTTTTTGGCCCTTCCTAGAATAAATGGGTAAACCCATAAGGCAATGTGTTTATTTTGAGATAGACTAGTTCTTTGTCACTCATCCCCAACATCTTGTTTGCCTAGAAGTGGACCTTTCTCAAGACATATGAGAAGATATTAACATCCATGTAGGTATCCAACATTTCACTTAGAGGTTCCTATATATCAACCTTCATAATACCTAATTTCATTTCTAGGGCTTAGACCACATGATTAAAGACTACCCTCTAATGCTTAACTCAAAACCACATAAATTGCCCCTTTGAGAAAATATGACTCATGGACAAGGATGCAAATGTGCTTGTGGATGTATCACATTCATGACTCAATTAGTACATGTATGAAATACATTAATAATGTGTTTTATCATTTTGTGGATAAAATTAACTAGACTAAGAAATCTAGGTGTTGCCACAACTTTGTGTAACTAAATTTACCCCAAGAAACATCAAAAAAAATATATGAAAAAGATGAGAAATGGATAGTTGACAAAATGTTAAAAATGATGTGAAGAGTATTTATTAGATCTAGGGAAGAAATCATCATGCTCACTTTAATGTATTAGCCATGCCAATGTAATTTACAATAGGCGTGATTTTTTTGTAGTCGATATAGATAGGATAAATGTTGGATGATGCCATTTAACATGGCTGATATATATATATATATATATATATATATATATATATATATATATATATATATATATATATATAATTAATAAGTTTTACTGATATTGTGGGGTATACCCAAGGGTGTAAGAAATAAAGCTTAGTCGATGTAGTTGAACTAGTGTCTGATATAATAGAGATGAGGCAAACATGGTTGATATAATATTGTATGGTCAACGTAATAGGACCAAAATATGGTTAATATCATAATAAATAGTTGAAACATTAATAAAATAACCATCATTGATCTAGTATGATGTGTGGCCAAGGTAGTATAAAAAGGGAAAGGGATGGAAAATTTAATGTTTTTAAATAATTTTAAGCATTTCTATTATGGTTTTAGATCAAAATTTAATTTTGATTTGTAGTTTGATATTTTACAAAGATGACAAGGATTGTGGAGGCTCTTAGATATGATATGGATACCATATGTGATGGAGAGACTATCGATAACCAATCATGCATAACTCACCAAACTTAGATTGAGATGGATTATGGAGATGTGCTAGGTGCCTCTTGGTGTGGATATTATCAGCATGTTCCTTGGGTGATATAAGAGACTCATTGACATGATTATATAGGCAGTGAATGGGGGAAACTATTGGGGGAACCTATCACCTTAGAAGATGCCCATGTGATTCTTAGGCTACTGATTATGTGCACACCAATGGTGTGAAATACCATAGAAAATATAGATGATAGTTGAGCACTAACCTAGTGGGCTACTAAGTTAGACATGTATGACAGGCATGTCACTAACATATGACTCTTTGAGGTATACATTTGTGACATTTTACACTTAAATAAGTCCTTGATTAAACTTATGATGGTGCATGTGGTTTTTCATAAGTGTGTTGCATTCATTCCATTATACTTCATTTCCCTATGTTTGTAAATGTCATATCATGACACATTATTTTATATAGGATTAGTCATTTGGGTGTAATTGGTGCATGATTTATATGAAATCTTGACTAGGGTCATACAAACCATGGGATTGATTTTTTTTGAATTAAATAAATGAGATGTTCCCAATGTATAAAAATGTGGGGATAACTCATTCTATATATGACACCCTCTCATGAGTGACAAGGTGGCCTCATGAATATATTATCCAAGTGATTTGACACACACCTACATTGTAGAATATTTTATAGGATAATATTATATGGATGACATACATAGGTACTATGAATGTATAGAAGTCACAACCAACCAAATTATAAGAATAGGGATGGAGATAGGTCACTTGGAATTTCACATGGTCAGTGGACAATAGTCAATCATTATTATTTTCCCCAACTATTTATCCTATTTATACTTAGTAATTTATCCTTATAAAAAAATAAACTTTATGAAACAATAATCAATATGCATGACAAGGTGGACTCATGAATATATTATTCAATTGATTCGACACGTACCCACATTGTAGAAGAGTTGGTAGGATAATATTATATAGATGACATACATAGGTATATTTAATGTATATAAGTCATGAATATATGACACCCTCTCATGAGTGACAAGATAGATTCATGAATATATTATCCAAGTGTTTTGACACACTCCTGCATTGTAGAAGATTTGGTAGGATAATATTATATGGATGACATACATAGGTACTATGAATGTATAGAAGTCATGACCAACCAAATTATAGGAATAGGGATGGAGATAGGTCACTTGGAATTTCACCTAGTGGGTCAACAATAGTTGATCATTTATTATTATCCCAAACTATTTATCTTATTTATACTTAGTAAATTATCCTTTTGAGAAAAGAAACTTTATGAAACAATAGTCAATATGAATTCTAATTTTTAAAATTAATTATAAAATATTTTCCTCTAGTTTTATAAATTCAATATTTCATATGTGATCCTATTAAATAAATTAAATATTTCATATATGATCCTAATAAAGTAACACAACATAATAAACTTCAAAAATAAACTCTACCACTATGCAATATCAAACTTTCAAAATTTAGCCCTTTCATTAAATTATTGAAATTATAATAGGATTTAAAAGACACGTACCATGACATAATATATTTACCTTTATTATTAGATGATCTCCACAAAATTATAATATGATACCAAATGAGAACATGATTTGTTATTATGTTGAGCTCATGCACCCTCACACCTAGTGCAAATTGTTTATAAGGGGGAAATGAGGAATAATTTGAATGTTATTCTGATTTACTCAACATTTAATGCATTGAATATTATCTTAATATTTTTTCCTTGGATAATACCAAATTTCATTGTCTACTATTTATTATTATTCAACTATATCTCATGACCTAAATGTTGGAAATATTGTCATTGATGTCAAAGGTCTAGCATTATTGGTGATAAAGGCCCCATTGCATTTAATGTTGTTTGTAATAAATATATCTTGGCTAATGTGAGTTAATATTTATTTAATATTAATGAATATATTTTTGGTTGCATATGAGACAAAATAAGGGCCCATGGAGAAGTCAAAGAGCCACGGGATAAAGACAAAAGAAGGATGGGACGCATTTTCCCATGAAGAGTCATCTTGGGGAATTCCAAGAGTCACCAAGTGAAGACAAAAGAGGAAGGACATAATTTCTCATGAAGGGACACTTTGAGGAATACGAAAAGTCACCAAGATAAGGACAAAAGAGGGAATGATGTTTTTGCTCATGAAGGGTCTCCACATGACTTTTCAAAGGCAAGGATATGAAGGGTCATACAAGTTTGGCACCATTTTCTATGAGTATTGAAGGGTCACAAAGGGGGAAGGCCAAAGGTCATTTGGAAAGCTATAAATAAAGGATTGAGAAGTTATTTGTAATATGGGTGAAAGAGGTTGATTTGATATTGTAATATCTAGCTTCGAAGAGTAATTGTGAGAGATGAATATGATTTGTATTTGTTATATCTAGCTTAGAAGAGCAAAGTTGAGAGAGAGGAAAGAGATGTCGCAATGAACTATCATTTGTTGAGATAACAACATTGAGAGATACTTGTGTGGTATACACAAAGGGGTTGGTGCTCCTATGGGTTGGTGCTCATGAATTGTTGCTGGGTTGGTGCTCGGTAAAGGGGTTGGTGCTCCTATGGGCTGGTACTCAGGAAAGGGGTTGGTGTTCCTGTGGGTTGGTGCTCACAAATTGTTGTTGGGTTGGTGCTTGGCAAAGGGGTTGGTGCTCATATGGGTTGGTGCTTATGAATAGTTGTTGGGTTGGTACTTAGCAAAGGGGTTGGTGCTCCTGCAAGTTGGTGATTTTGAATAGTGTTTAGGTTGGTGTTCATTCATATACTTGAGATTGTTCTCCGTGGTTTTTCCCACATTAGGTTTCCACGTTATATCTGGTGTCTCTCTCTATCTTGTGTGGTGTTTATTATTTGAGTTTTATTGCATATCTTGAATGTTTGATTAAGTGGAATTTGATTAAGGGAAAGTTTTATAAGATATATGATATACTGATTCACCCCCCCTCTTAGTATATCCCATGCTTAATAATTAGTATCAGAGCAGGTTCCTTTTTGAAAAGTTTTACAGCTTGAAGGTATATCAAGAAAGCACGATGGCTATGTCACAGGAAGGATTTTCTACAAATAAGACACCTTTGTTTGATGGGATGAATTATGCTTTTTAGAGCATAAGAATGAGGACTTATTTGATGGCCCTTGGATTTGACATATGGAAAGTAGTGGTGGAGGAATATGAAGAGCCATAGACATATGCAATTAGTCCAACTGAAAAGAAGGCAAGTGAATGTAATTCTAAAGCTTTAAATGCTATTTTATGTGAATCTAAATTTGTTAAAGTTATGAAATGTAAATTTGCTCATGAAACTTGGGTAAAACTTGAGAATATTTACAAAGGTGATGGAAAGGTTCAGCAAGCTAAGATTCAGACTTTTAGAAGACAATTTGAAAGTTTGAAGATGGAAGAAGAAGACGATATAACAAGTTATCTTTTATGAGTTGATCAAATTGTAAATTAGATTCAAGGTCTTGGAGAAACATTGGATGAGTCAACGGTGGTGTAAAAGGTTTTGAGATCTCTACCAATGAGATATGATCCAAAGGTTTCAAAAATCAAGGAGATGAAGAATTTAGCCAAGCTAAAGATGGATGAGCTTCATGGTATTCTCGTGGCATATGAGATGTGGATAGAACAAGATACACCCTCAAAGAGAGAAGCAACTTTTAAGACATCAAAGAAAGAGAAGCTAAGATTCAAGAATCAAGTGATAGTTCCAGTGATGATGAAGATGACAACGGAGCACTTTTCATTCTCAAGCCAAAAAGTGGAACAGGTAAATATCAAGGAAAATTACCTTTTAAATGTTTTAATTATGTAAAGATTAGACATTTTTTAGCTAGATACCCAAATAAGGGTAATGATGATGAAGAAGAAAAGCCTACATACAAGAAGAATTTCAAAGGCAAATCCAAGAAGGGATTCGAGAAGAAGAGCCTGTATTCTAAAGATCCTACCTCAGTCGAAGATAGTGGAATTAGTGATTCAAAAGAAGAATAAATTCTATTCATGGCCATACCTGATGCTGATGATGAAGAAGAAGAGGAGGAAGCTGAAGTGAATATGGAAGGAGAACTCATTTGTGCCCTAGAAGAGTTAAAAGCTGTTGAGAAGAAGAATTGAAGATTAAAGTGCCAGATCGATAAAAATGAACAAGAGTCAAAGGAAATGATTGAAGATCTAACATCACATTTGGAAGAAGCTATGAAGAATGAAAAAGATCTAATAGCACAGTTGGAAATAACAAGAAAAGATTGTGAAAGGTATGTTATTGAAATTGCCTCTTTAAAAGAATATATTGAGAAAGCAATCAATGGTAAAGTATTTAGTGATTCAAAATTTGAGGATAGCACTAACATGCTGAATAAGATATTGGAAAGTGAAAAAGCAAGTTCAGATAAGATAGGGATCAGATTTGAAAAGAAAAAGAGCTATGCTGAAGCTCTTACAAAAGAGGAAACAAAAAGGGGAGAAGTGAAGAATACAGGGGACATTTCAAATAGAGAAGACTGGAGGAAACAAAGCTACAAAAGGAAATCAAGTCAAAGATATACAGACAGGTCTTATTTTTATTGCTATTGTTTTTATTATAATGATATGGTCATAAGAAATTAGAATGTAGAAAAAGAGCTAATGATTTCAGAAATAAGGAGAAGGAAAGTTAAGTAGAGTCAAGCAGAAGTCGCAACTCTTTTGCTCCTCTATCAAGCTTTGATGAAGAGACCATAGTATGCTACAAGTGCAATAACTTTAGACACATATCTCATTATTGTAGAAGCATGTTTGATTCAGTTCAGAAGGATCAGAGTTTTAAAGCTCCATTCATCAAGAAGAAGGTTCAGGCACATTCATGGCAGAAAAAACAACCTAAAGATTCTATGATAATTCAGACAACTCTACATGTAAGAAATAAATATCTTCCATGGTTAACTGATAGTAGATGTTTGAGGCATATGATAAGAGATAAAAGTAAGTTCATAACTCTAAAGAAGATCAATGGTGTCACAGTGAGATTCAAGGATAAAACCACTGCCAAGATAGTTGGAAAAGGTACTTTGAGTTTGGATTATGGTAGGACTAAGACTAAAAATGTTTTGCATGTAAAAGGTATTAAGCATAATCTCTTGAGTGTTAGTCAAATATGTGATCAAGAATACATATTAAAGTTTCATGCTGAAGGTTGTGAGATTAGAAGAAAAGATTTAAATGAGTTGATTGTAGATGCACAAAGGACAGGGAATAATGTGTATGTATTGTCAGATATCTTCTCAAAGGCACGATCAAATGACACATTCAAAGATCTGTGAGAGGAGTTGGGAGTAATTTCTATTACTTCTTGCCATTGATGTTTAGTATCAATTGAGGGGAGGCTAAGTGTTAGCTCTAGTTAGGCCCTTTGTCATTGATGTCAAAGGGGGAGAGTGATAGGTACAGGTATAGGTGCAAAAATAGGTACAGGGAATAGATACATGTTGCTACAGTAAGGGGGAGTTATTGTATGTTTTTAGATGACAATATGTGCAGGTGACAGGATGTGCCAATTTTAGGATTGAGGTTGCCATCAATGAAAAAGGTGGAAATTGTTGGAAATATTGTCATTGATGTCAAAGGTCTAACATTATTTGTGATAAAGGCCCCATTGTATTTAATGTTGTTTATAATAAATATATCTTGGCTAATGTGAGTTAATATTTATTTAATATTAATGAATATATTTTTCATTGTATATGAGACAAAAGAAGGGCCCATGGAGAAGTCAAAGAGCCACAAGATAAATACAAAAGAAGGATGGGACACATTTTCCCATGAAGAGTCATCTTGGGGAATTCCAAGAGTCACCAAGTGAAGACAAAAGAGGAAGGGCTCAATTTCTCATGAAGGGACACTTTGAGGAATACAAAAAGTCACCAAGATAAAGACAAAAGATGGAAGGACATTTTTTATCATGAAGGGTCATCACATGACTTTTCAAAGGCAAGGATATGAAGGGTCATACAAGTTTGGCACCATTTTCCATGAGGATTGAAGGGTCACAAAGGGGGAAGGCCAAAGGTCATTTGGAAAGCTATAAATAAAGGCTTGAGAAGCCATTTGTAATATGGGTGAGAGAGGTTGATTTGATATTGTAATATCTAGCTTAGAAGAATAATTGTGAGAGATGAATATGATTTGTATTTGTTATATCTAGCTTAGAAGAGCAAAGGTGAGAGAGAGGAAAGAGATGTTGTAATGAACTATCATTTGTTGAGATAACAACATTGAGAGATAGTTGTGTGGTATACACAAAGGGGTTGGTGCTCCTGTGGGTTGGTGCTCATGAATTTTTGTTTGGTTGGTGCTCGGTAAAGGGGTTGGTGTTCCTATGGGTTGGTGCTCATGAATTGTTGTTGGGTTGGTGCTCGACAAAGGGGTTGATGCTCTTGTGGGTTGGTGCTCGTGAATAGTTGTTGGGTTGGTGCTCAGCAAAGGGGTTGGTGCTCATTCATATACTTGAGATTTCTCTTCGTGGTTTTTCCCTCATTGGGTTTCCGCATTATATCTGGTGTCTCTCTATCTTGTGTGGTGTTTATTGTTTGAGTTTTATTGCATATCTTGAATGTTTGATTAAGTGGAATTTGATTAATGGAAATTGTTATAAGATATATGATATACTGATTCACCCCCCCTCTCAGTATATCCCATGCTTAACACTAAATGTGGAGAGATCACACAAGGATATAATCAAGTAACAAAAATAGAGTGATGTTGAAAATAATCAAGTGCAATAGAATAAAAATATTTAAACAATTATTAAACTAGTTAAGTTATATATATGGAATTAAACCATTGTAAAACATGCTACCGTAGCTTTTATTTATTAAATTGTTATCTTAGGTGTTAGCTATTAATTATGATATTTTATTGGGAAGTTACCAATTCATTAGATATTTTCAATCGATTTTATATTGTATAGATTATCCTTCTATGTCAATGAATATCATTCGAAGAACTTTTTACTCTTCATCTTGTATCAAAGCATACCGATTGAGCAGCCATGTGTTGATGAGATGCATGTGTAGAAGAAGTTATTCAAGACAAATCCATCACATGGTAATGCCATTTGAAGTTATATTTTCTACTAGAAAGGAATATAAATCTATTTGGTAAGAGAGGTTAGTTGTAAATATCTACATGCATAGTGTGTAGTGACCAGGCCTGTAGATAACATTGATAACCCAAACAAGTATGATAATAGCATGGAGTGTGAGACACACTATGAACGTGGTATTGACTATTGTAATGACAAATCCCATAGATGTTACTCTCAAGAATCTGGTTCCTTAAAAAAAAGTGGATGAAAGTACCAAAGTCTTCAAATGATAATGTTTCCTACAAGGTTGATATTGTGTTGAATCTGAAGAAGGGATAATAATCTTTAGCTATTGTTCTTAAGAAAAATTTGGATCACACTACAAAATAAAAAGAGTTTTCAATTTGAATGCTATTAAAAAGTTCATAAGAATTCGGTATGTTTGAATAAGCTTCATCAATTGCACTAGATTTTATTTTGGTCTACAAGTTGTCATCTAAAACATTGGCAATATTCAACTAGATGAATTAGTTCACGAAGGCATAGTTGAGTATTTTTATTTGATGTGAAGTTACAATCACAATAAAATTACACAAAGCTTGACAAAGGGTATGATGCAGATGATTATTATGAAGAGAAATTCCCCCAAAAGTGTCCATATCTAACTGCATAAGGATAATGAGCCAACTAGCATGACACTTTTCATCCTTACAAAAGGTACACTTTGTTTTACATAAAATAATTTTGAAGTAATAAAATACTATTTTTTTAGCTTTGTGAAATATTTTATAAATAATTAAAGACAATGTCTGCACCAAAATTATTATTGTTTGATGCCCAACTTCTCAAAGGCATAAATTTTGACTAATGGAAGATGAATATGCAAACAATTCTTTAATTCAAAGAATTATATGGAATCATCACTAGTATAGTGACCCATCTTGCTAGAGCTGATGGGAAAATAAAATATGACAACCAAAGCCCCGATGTTGATCACACTCAGTGTCATCGATGAGGTCCAACCCTATATTCAGGATGCATCAACATCAATGGAGGCTTGGGACATTCTATCCATTATTTATGAGGCAAATAACCAAAATAAATTCTTCCATCTATAGTTGAAGCTTCATATTTTGAGTGTGAAGATGGAAATAAAGTTGAGGATTTATTATGCTAGGTGGAATTTTTTTTAGAAAAAATAGTTGTTGGACATAGTCATTAAGGTTTGAATAATTGTTATTGATGTCAAAGGTAGCATGTGATATCATATGCATTATTGTTAAAGATTTTGAGTGGAACAAACTTGTGTATGCACTTTAAATACCTTTGCTCACATGGTTATCTTGACAAGATATGACTGCACACATAGGATGAAGTTATCAACATTTGCATGTATGGTAGCATATGATGGAAATGATCCCTCTATGATAATCAGGTTTGTGTCTTTCTTTGTCTAATTTCTATGTCATAAGGATGAATAGAGAAAATTTTATAAATGCATAAGCTATTTATCATACTTAATTGATTTTGCACCTTTGTATTTGTTGATGGAATTCTTTTAGAAATAGTATTAAAGACAATTCTCTCAGACAAAAAACATGTAGTAGTAAATAAGGGAATTATTTAGGAGAAAATGTCTTGGAGAATTCTTTCAAAAAAATTATCCTAAATAAAATTTTTGAAGGGCACTTTGCAAAAAGTCTGAATGGCAAGTGGACCATTCAAAACTTTTTGAAGGGATATTTTTAGAAAGTCTGAAGGGTAAGTGGACCATTCAAAAATTCTGAAGGGATCTTTTCATGAAGTCTAAAGGGTAAGTGGACCATTCAAATGTTTCGAAGGGATCTTTCCAAAATGACAAAGGGTAAGTGGACCATTCAAAACTTATAAAGGGATAATTTCAAAAAACCCAAAGGGCATGTGAACCATTGTAAAAGTTTCGAAGGGTATGTGTCCTACACAAAAGTTTTGAAAGACATGAGTGAAGACATTTGTTGAGGAAATTTTATCAAAAGGCACGTTGGGAAAAAGACCATAGAAATTATCCCAAAGGGAACCTTGACAAAAAGCCTAAAGAAATTGTCTCAAAGGGCATCTTGACAAAAAGCCAATAGAAATTGTCTTGAAGGGCACTTTCACAAAAAGACCATGGAAATTGTTCCAAAGGGCACTTTGACAAAATACCCATGGAAATTATCCCAAAGAGCCATTGAAAAAAATCTCATAATAATTTGTCTAAAGGATATAGTTTGAATGAGGAGAGGAAGTTTGCCAAATTTTTGAAGGACACTTCCAAAGGATATAGGACACTTTTAAATTTTCAAAAGATAGTTTACAAAATCTTGAAGGGTAGTTCTATTGAAGAGAAAGGGCACTTGAAAGTGCTGAAAGATAATTATGGAGGACACAAGGATAGTTTGAAAATGCTGAAGGGTTTCCATGACAAACTCCCAAAATGCATATAGACAAAGATAAGGATCGAGCATGTCTAAAACAATTGAAAGGATCAAAAGTGAACCAATCATGTTGGAGATCAAGAGAGATTGATGGTTCTATTTCAAAATTAGAAATATTGCATACATCTGATGGTTCAAGATAGACAGTGATTAGAACCAAAGACAAGATGAATAATCCTCATATTAATACATGACTAGACAAATGGTTAGCTCAAAAGTTCTACATGGAGCCTTAGATTGATCAATCCAATCGATCAATCATTGATTAAGGAAATAGTGTAGCAATACCCTGAATCTAGAAGTTATAAAACTTAGTAAAGAGACCTGAACATTATAGTGTGTTGCATGAACTAAGGCATGAGAAAGCATATTGTTAAAGTAAAATTGAATGAGAACTAGAAAAGGGGTGTTGAAGTGTGAATGTAATTGAAGATGTGGAACCCTAGACTCATTATATATACATATATGACATCTTAAACATTATAATTTGATTTTATTATTGCAGTTGTCATAACTAAAAATGGTTCTATCGGAGTAAACTCAAAGTGTGTCAACTTAGGGTGAATGCAAACATAGAGTGAAATTTAGTGGGATAGAGAGTGAGGTAGAGAGAAGAAAAGGCACATGGAGAATGTGCAGAGATTGAGCAGAGAAGATGAAAGTGCATATAGATAATCTACAAAGATTGAGCAAATACATACCAGACTTGTAATAGAGAAATAGAATTAGATTCTTTCATGAATCTATCTTGTATACTAGAGTATTAGCTCCATAGTTATATTTGGTTGTTGCCTTCAAAAAATTGAGTTGGTGCTCAGTTAGGGAATTGGTGTCTTCTAAGGATAGGTTTCCTTGAATATAACTAGTGCGGTTTTACTAGTAAGATGATTTAACTATGAGGCTAGATTAGAATAATAGATTCTAGCAGCTATTCTCACCATGGTTTTTCCCTTTGGGTTTTCCATGTATAAATCTAGTGTTATGTGTTTTTGTGTGTGTGTTATCACTACATCTATTCTTTAATATGCATATGAACTGATATCCCCTCTAAAAATTTTAAATCAACTAGTTATAGTTGATCTAGTGATTCACCCCACCTCTTAGTAGATAATTATGTTCAACAATTGGTATCAAAGCCTAGGGTTCCTTAGGAATAAGCTTAATTAGCTCAGGTAGATCTTGGTTAGTGAACATAATGGCTAGTCAAGAAGGATCATCCTCAAACAAAGCACCTCTCTTTGATAGATCTAACTATGCTTTTTGGAGCATAAGGATGGAAGCATATTTATCCTCATTAGGATTTGATGTATTGATGTCTGTAGTAAATAGATATACATCTCTTGCTATAGCTCTTACTAATCAGGTTGTCAAGAAGTCATATGAAAATAACACTAAGGCAAAGAATGTTATTCTTTATTGACTATCAAAATCAAATTTTGTCAAAGTGATGCATTGTCAAAGTGTAAAAGACATCTGGAACAAGTTAAAAAGGATCTATGAAGGAGATGACAAGGTGAACCATGCCCAGATACAAACATATAAAGGGCAGTTTGAGAGTCTTAAGATGAATGAATAGGAAAAGATTTTTTACTACCTCCTTACGGTAAATGAGATAGTGAATGCTATCAAAGGACTTGGAGAAATAATAGAAGAGGCAACTATTGTCAAGAAGGTTTTGAGATCCCTAACATCAAGATATGACTCAAAAATATATGTAATTAAAGAAGCAAGAGATTTATATAAGATCACAGAGGATGAGCGACATGGAACATTTATAGCCTATGAGATGAGAATGGGAGAGACTGGCACATTTAAAAGAGAAGCTACATTAAAAGTATCAAAGTAGGTAAAAGAAGAAATATCCACATCTGAATCTAAGGAGACTGATGAAGAAGAAGCTAAATTTGTCATAAAATTAAAGAGAGGATTAGTAAAATACAAAGGTAAGGTACCATTCAAATGCTTTAACTATGGAAAGGTAGGACACTTTGTTGCCAAATGTCCTCATAATAAAAAGGACAATTCTAAGAAAGAAGAGAGCAACAAAAAGGTGAAACCTCGCTATGCAAAAAGGAAGAACTTATTCAAGAGCAAGAAAGGTTTATATACAAAAGAAGATAGTGACTCAGTGAAGGGTAGTGATAGTGATAGTTTAGATGATGAACTTTTGTAGCAAAGGGAAAATAATTCATATTCATGGCAAAAGAATCCACCCCCATAAATCAAGAATAGGACAAAGATGAAGATTGGGTAGAAGAAGAGGAAGGTGAAGTTAATGTATAAGGTGAGCTAGTTTATCCTCTATAAGAGATTGAGAAACTAAGAAAAGAGAACTCAAAATATAAGAAGCTTGGGTAGAAGGAACATGACAAATATAAAAAAATGATAGTAACTCTAAAAACTCAACTTAAGGAGGTTAAAAGAATAGAAGAAGTAATTAAGATATAAATACAAACAAAATCCAAAGAATGCATGAAGCTTGAGGTAGAAATTATAGCTTTGAGGAAAGAACTTGAGATGACAAAAAGTCAAATAGACAAAAGTCTAAAGTTGACAAAAGGATCAAACATTATAAATGAATTAATCAGTGGTCAGAAGCGTTTGAATAATAAATATGGTCTTGGATATGAGAAAGAAAATGGGTCATCAACTAGTACATCGACCAGTCTATATGATAATTTCAAAATATGAGGAGGAACAAAAGCAACAAAAGAGAAGGTTAGCGAGGACACTATGTATGATCCAAAAAAAGATAAAGTGAGGAGAATAAATGATAGTAAAAGGTCTAAAATCAAAGATTTAGAAGGATCTACTCAAGTGATAGACTTGAAGAAACAAAGAAGTATGCAAGTTAATTATACTACACCAAAGAACTTTATGACAAGGTATTATTCATTCTTTTATAGTTATTGTTATAGATGTAATCAGTTTGGTCACAGGGCCATTAAATGTAGAGTGGTTCATACTAGAAGAATTAATTTTGTAAGTAAAAACTCATTTGCCTCTCTGTTAGATTCAAGTTTAATTTGATACAATTACAATAATTTTGGTCACATAGCTAAGCATTGTAGGACCAATTTTGTAACTTCAAAAGGATACAATGTAAATAAAGGCAAGTCTCTTAATAAGAAAAAAGGTTCACAAGTCACTGATAAAGAATATAAAAGGACATATGAGAGACCCAAGAAAATGTGGAAAGTGAAAAATCAATCTTTGATTGCTCATACGACACTCAATGCCAAAGAACAAAACTTGTGGGTGATAGACAGTGGGTGCCCAAAGCACATGACTAGTGACAAAAGTAAGTTCACCAAGTTTTGCAAGTGTATGGAAGGAACCGTCAGCTTGGGAGATAACACAATAGTAAAAATCAAAGGCAAAAGAACCTCGCACATTGATGGTAAGCTTCCTACACATGATGTTATTTATGTCAAAGGACTAAAGCATAATCTACTAAGTCTCAACCAAATGTGTGATAATAGATATAAGGTCATATTTGATTTTGAAGGATACAAGCTAAAGAGATATAGTGAAATACTTGCATAAGGGAAAAGGATTGAGAACAATATCTAAAATCTTGTTGAGGTAAACAATAATAGTTACCTCATAGGAAAGGTTGATGAAAGTTGGTTGTGGCATAGGAGAATGAGAGATGTCAATTTTGATAATCTAGTCAATGTAAGTTTGAATAAGTGTGTAAGACATATGCCCAAGATAACCAAACCTATAGATACTACATTCAGATAATATAAATTAGGTAAGTAAAAATGGGTCAAGTTTCAAACAAAATAATATGTGACTAAAAATCCTCTACAATTAGTCCATAGTGATCATTGTGGTCCTATCAAGATAAAAGGATCAAAAGGAGTTAATTAATTCATGTTATTTGTAGATGATTACTCAATAATGACATGGGTAACCTTTTTGAAGGACAAATCTCAAGCTTTTGAGAGATTTAAGATCTTTAGAGACATGGTTGAAAATGAAATGGGAAGAAAAATCAAATGTTTGAGATTTGATAAGGGTGGAGAATTCACCTCAAATGAGTTAATAAAATATTGTGAGAAACGTGTTAAAAGGCACTATTATACTGCAAGAACTCCACAATAAAAAGGAGTTATTGAGAGAAAGAATAGGACTGCCAAGGAGATGGCCAAAACAATGTTGAAAGAGGCCAAACTATCTGATGGATATTAGAAAGAAGTAGTACAAACATCAGTAAACATCTTGAACAAAATTCAATTGAGGGTGAAAAGTGATAAAACACCATATGAACTATGTTATGGAAAGCCTACATCAGTAAAGTACTTCAAAGTGTTTGGAAGCAAATGCTACATCAGAAGAAAAGATGACAAACTAGGAATCTTTGAGTCAAGATGTGATGAGAGAAATTTTCTTGGTTATGCTACTCAGATTAAAGCCTATGTACGTTACAATAAGAGGCTACATAAAATAGTTGAAAGCTTCAATGTCAAAGTCGAAGAAGGATTTAAACAAGTTGACCCTGATGAGGAAATTAGAATTGAAGAATTAAAAGAAACATAAAATGAAGAAGAAGATAGTGAAGAGGAGGAAGAAAAGATTGTAAAGGCACCTCCAAATTTTGTTCAAAAGGATCATCCCAAGGAGTAGATAATTGACAACAAAAATGAAGGAGTTCAAACTAGGAGAAGAGCTAGAATGAACAAGGAGTAAGTGAGTTTTGCTCTATTTTTAGAAATTGAGCCTAAGACCTTCATTGAAGCTAACAAGGATGAAAAATGGTTAAAATCCATGGAAGAAGAATTGAGTCAAATAGAAAAGAACAAAACATGGGAATTAGTTCTTAGACCCTCAAACAAGAATGTGATAGGAACAAAATGGGTTTATAGAAATAAAATCAATGAAGATGGAGCTATCATAAGAAACAAACCAAGATTGGTGTGTAAGGGACATGCACATGTATAAGTTCACAGTATATCAAATGGATGTAAAGTCAACCTTCTTGAATGGAAACTTAGAAGAGGAAGTCTACATTGAATAACCATAAGGTTTTCAGCTAGTGGATGAAGAAGATTATGTGTGCAGACTAAAGAAGGCATTGTATGGTCTAAAACAGGCACCTAGAGCATGGTATTCAAGATTGGATCAATACCTACAACAAGGTTTTAGTAAAGGATATGCAGAGAATAATTTATACTTTAAATTAGAGGGTGAGCATATGTTGATTATTTTAGTCTATGTAGATGATATAGTCATTGGAGGTGGCAATAATAATATGTGCAAAGAATTTACCACACAAATGCAAAGTTAATTTGAAATGTCTATGATGGGTGAACTTTATTTCTTTATTGGTCTACAAATTATGCAAACTAATGAAAGGATATTCATATCTCAAACCAAGTATGCAAGGGAGATGCTTAATAAATTTAGAATGTAAGACAACAAACTGGGTAGTACTCCCATGACAACTTGATACAAATTGGGTAAAGAAGATGCATCCACTAATGTGAATAATACTATGTATAGATCAATGATAGGCAACCTATTTTAACTAACTACATCAATAATTGATATAACATAAGTTGTATGCATGGTTGCAAGATTTCAAGTAGCTCCCAAGGAATCACATGTCAATGCTATGAAAAAAATATTCAAATACATCAAGAGCACAATTGACTATGGTTTGTGGTGCCCTACAAGTGAAGATCTCACTTTAATTTCATATGCAGATGTTGATTGGGTAAGAAGTGTGGATGATAGGGGAAGCCTTAGTGGTGGTGCATTCTTCCTTGGATATAGACTTGTGTCATGGCTGAGAAAAAAATAAGAGTCAGTTACACTTTCTACAGTAGAATCAGAGTATGTGGTAGCAATAACATGTTGTACCCAAGTCTTGCGGATGAAGTAAACTCTCAGAGACATCAAGGTAAAATACCAAGAACCTATTTCTATCTTTTGTGATAAATCAAGTTCCATAAACATATAAAAAATCTAGAGATGCATTCCAGAACCAATCATATATCAATCAAATATCATTTTTTGAAATAAAAGGTTGCAAATGAAGAGGTCAAAATTTAGAATGTGCCAATAAAGGACCAAATTGTAGATATATTTATGAATCCTCTTCCCAAGGAGCAATTTGAGTATCTAAGAGAGACACTGGGAGTAGTGGCACCCACACCACATCACTAGCTTCTAGTGATAGTGCATAAATCTAGGGGGAGTATTGAAGGAACATTATTAACTCCTAGATTAAGAGAAAAGGTAGTTTGATGAGAAAGATGCAATCCCTTTGCTATGTGATAAAAAAGGATGTTATAAAAGTGTGTTGGATCTAGATCATTATTCCTATCTAAATAGAGATATGCCAATCATTGATTTGGCTTTTAGACCAATGCTATATGACTGACCATTTGGAGAATCAAGGAGCCAAGAGAGCTAATGTATCATTGCCTAAGGGGGAGTTCCTCACAAAATGTTATAGCCTATCAGGCCCAAGGATCAAAACCACAAAGATGTTAGGAAAGGAGTAGATTGTTGACATATTATGGAAGAGACTCTTTATCATTAATGTCAAAGGGGAAGAAAGTTGAATGAAGATAAAGGAGTTAAGTCATAATGATGATAAGTTGCTATCAATGACAAAGGGGGTGATTGTTGGACATAGTAATTGAGGTATGAAGAATTGTCATTGATGTCAAAGGTAGCATGTGCTATCATATGAATTAATTTCAAAGATGTTGAGTGGAATATACTTGTGTATGTACTTTAAATACCTTTGCTCACATGGTTATCTTGACAAGATATGGCTAAACACATAGGATGAAGTTATCGACATTTGCATATGTATGGAAACATCTAAAGGAAATGATCACTCTATGATAATCAAGTTTGTGTTTTTCTTTGTCTAATTTTTATGTCATATGGATGAATAGATTAAATGTTAAAAATGCATATGGTAGTTTCCATACTTAGTCAATTTTTCACCTTTGTATTTGTTGAGGGAACTCTTTTAGAAATATTGGTAAAGACAATTCTCTCAGACAAAAATCCCATAGTAAATAAGGGAATTATTTTAGATAAATTGTCCTGAACAAAAATTATGAAGCACAAGTAGATCGTTCCAAAAATTCCAAAGGGATCTTTTTGAAAATTCCAAAGGCTAAGTGGACCATTCAAAAATTCTGAAGGGATATTTTCAGAAAGTCTGAAGGGTAAGTGGACTATTCAAATGTTTCGAAGGGATATTTTTTAAAATTCCAAAGGGTAAATGGACCATTCAAAACTTCTAAAGGGATCATTTCAAAAAACCCAAAGGGTATGTAGACCATTGTAAATGTTCCAACTGTATCTGTCTTACACGAAAGTTTTGAAAGACATGAGTGAAGACATTATGTCGAGGAAATTATCTTGAAAGGCATGTTGGGAAAAATTCCATGGAAATTGTCTCAAAGGGAACATTGACAAAAATCCCATGAAAATTATCTCGAAAGGCATCTTGAAAAAAATCCTATGAAAATTATCTCAAAGGGCACTTTGACAAAAAACCCACAGAAATTGTCCCGAAGAGCCCTTGAAAAAAAGCCTACAACAATTTGTCTGAAGGATATAGTTCGAATGAAGAGAGGACATTTACCAACTTTTTGAAGGACACTTTTAAAGGATAGAGGACACTTGAAAAGTTTTGAAAGATAGTTTGTAAAATCCTAAAGGGTGGTTCTATTAAAGAGAAAGGACACTTGAAAGTGTTGAAAGACAATTGCAAAGGACATAATGCTACTTTGAAAAGGTTGAAAGGCTTCCATGACAAACACTCAAAAGGCATATAGATAAAGATAAAGATTGAGAATGTCTAAAATAATCAAAAAGAGTGAAAGAAAAAAAGAGTAAAAGAAAACCAATCATATAGGAGATATCAAGATACGAGAAAGAGTTCGACAGTTAATGAAAGAGAGATCAATGGTTCTATTTCAAAAGTATAAATAGTGCATACATGTAATGATTCAAGATAGACAATGATTAGTGCCAAAGATAAGATGAATAATCCTCATTTAAAGACATGACCAGACAAACTGTTAGCTCAAAAGGTCTACATAGAGCTTGAAATTGATTGATCCAACTGATCAATCATTGATTAAGGAAATGACATAGTAATGACCTAAATCTATCAGTTACCAAACTTAGTAAATAGACCTGACCATAGCAATGTATTGCATAAACCAAGACATGAGAAAGCATATATTTCAAAGTAGCATTGAATGAGAACTAGAAAAGTGGTGTTGAAGTATGAATGCAATTGAAGATGTGGAACCCTAGAATCATTTTATATATATGACATCTTGAATGTTGTAATGTGATTTTATTGTTATATTTGTTGCAACTAAAAAAGGTGCTATCAGAGCAAACTCAATGTGTGTCAACTTGGGATGAATGTAGACATAAAGTGAAGGTCAATGGGATAGAGAGTGAGGTAGAGAAGAAGAAAAGGCACATTGAGAATGTGCTAATATTAAGTAGAGAGGATGAAATAGCATATAGAGAATGTGTAGAGATTAAACAGTTACAGACTAGACTTATAATAGAGAAATAAAACTATATTCTTTCATGAATCTATCTTGTATACTAGAGTTTTAGCTCCATAATTTTGATTAGTTGGTACCTTTAGAAAAATTAAGTTGGTGATCAGTTAGGGGATTTTTGTCTCCTAAAGATATGTGTCCTTGAATGTAACTATTGTGGTTTTGCCAGTTAGGTGATTTAACTATGAGGCTAGATTAGAATAGTAGATTCTAGCAACTATTCTCACCATGGTTTTTCCCTTTGGGTTTTCCATGTATAAATATGGTTTATGTGCTTTTTTATGCATGTGATATATGCATATATTATTTAATATTCATATAAATTTATATCTCCTCTAAAAAGTTTAAATCAAGTAGTTATAATTGATATATTGATTCACCTCCCCCATCTTAGTAGATAGTTGTGTTCAACATTAGTTTCACATGGAGAAATGATCAAGGATAAGATGTTAGTTTTGATCATAGTGAGATCTCTCCCTTATTATTTTTTCACATTTATCATCACATTGAAAAATATAAAATAAGTAGTGTCTTTTAAAGAAATAGTGAATTTGATTTAACAAGAAGAACCATCTAGTCTATGCAAGATGAGTTTAAGGATAAAGCCCTAATTTTTAAGAAACATAGTTAAAAGTCTCCAAAAGGACCACAAAGGTAGTCACAACAAAAAAATTATGGTATTATACTTTCCACACCAATATGCATGATACTGATTATTACTAGTATAATGCTTTGACAAAAGGCACATCCAGTCAAGAGGGAAAATATATTGGAGATGATTCAAAAAAATATAAAAGATGTTCTTAGTGGAAGTAGTAATGACATATAAAAACACAATAAAAACCAAAACAAGAAGATGAATTAGAATATGAAGTACCAGTAAAAGTAGACTGTGATTCATATAACAACGTAGTTCTTGTCTGCTAAACCTTGTCACCAATGATCTATGTTTAGTGGATTGAATTTATTGTTATCAAGCATATGATAGGATGCAATATTCTCTTTGATTCACTAATGAAACAGCCCAATAAATATCTAGTTTAGATAGTAGAAGATAGAGATTATGTTTCATAAGGAATTGGAACTATCACCATTCCTCTGGGGATAAGAACCTTTACTCTCACATAGTTATTGTATATCCCTTATTTGATAATGAATCTCTTATCTGTAAGTTATATCTTGAATCATAAGGCTAACATGGAGTTCTTAATCAATAATGGCACTAAATCTGGTCTCCTCTCATAAGAAGGTAAGGCAATTGATAGATCTTTTTTGAAGGATAATTTATTTTCCCTAGATGTAGTCTCATCTAATGCATTTTATCTCTCTACATTTATGATGGAATATACTTCTCTTTGGCATTAGAAATATGGGAACATTTATACCATCTCTTTATACTATTTTAACTCTAAATCCATGGTTTGTGGACTTCCTCAACCTTCACATTCTTTTTGTGTATGTCCTAGATACTTTGAAGGAAAAAATAGATGGGTTCTGTTCAAACAGAGTTCCTCTCATCCTAAGGATCAACTTGGTGTGGTGCATACCAATCTACGTGGACCCCTACCTACTTATTTTCAAGGATTCAATTAATTCTAATTGCTTGTTGATGATTTGTCTTGAAAGAAAAGGGTGTTATTTCTCAAGAATAAGAGTGAATACTTTACTCATTTTTAGGTCTTCTACCAACTTGTGGTGACCTAGTTAGGAAGGCCTCTTTGTCTCTTATACTCATATTGAGAGGGGGAATTCACATTAAATGAGTTATTGGTATTACTTAAGTAACACGGTATCAAAAAACACATAGTTTCTCCCTATATGCCCCAACATAATGAAATTTTAGATTGATGTAATTGTTCAATCATAGATATGGCTTGTTGTATGCTTTCCACTATGAAGTTAGAGGCACCATTCTAGATAGAAGTAGTTCAGACATTCTTATATAATCTCAATAGGGAAAATATGAATATATTTCAAGACAAGACACCATAAGAGGTATGGAGTGGTCATAAACCATTGATTTTCTATCTAAGATTTTTTTTTTGCACATCAAATATGCATATCCCAACTAAAAAGGGGAAGAAGATCAAATTGAAGACACTATAGTGCATCCTATTAGGGTGTAGTACTATCTCAAATGCAAATCATCTTACGGATCTTGAGACACAAAATATTTATGAAAGCTGAGACATGGCTTTTGATGAGTCATAATTTGACTCATTACCACAAAAGGAGTCAGAACATACAACCTCTCATAGATTTTTCCCACAATTAGATGATGAGGATGAAGAATCTTATCGCAAATAAGTTGAGCTACAAGAAGAATTGTTCATTGACCTTGGAAATATGGAAGATAATTATTCATCAAATGAGGAAACATCAACATCCAAATTGGGTATAAATCACCATCATGGACTCACACCTAATCTTTAAATCAGATACTTGATCAAGAGTTCTAATAAGAAGATAGGTGATAAATGAAGTTAATCTCACATTCATGAGTTCAGTAGTTGACAACAATGAACTAGAGATAGCTCAAAAGGATTTATGTCAAACTTATTGGAAGAATGCCATGGATGCTAAATATGAGGCCTTAATTAAAAATAGGACATGAGAACTTGGTGATCTGCCTATAAGAAAAAATCCATTATATGTAAGTGGATTTTCAAGACAAAATACAAGGTTTATAGATCCATCCGTAAATACAAAGCATGACCTATTATAAATGGGTATGCTCAGCAAGACGAAATTGACTATCAAGATACCTTTCCACATATGGCTAAGTTCAAGACTATCAGAGTTGTTTGCCTAGTCAAAACATAAAAGGGATGGAATATTGAACAAATGGATGTAAAAAGTGCATTCCTGAATGGTGATCTCAAAGAAGAAGTGTACATGACCCAGCCAGAAGGATTCACTAATGTACAACATCCAAAAAAGATATGTCATTTAATTATGTCACTTTATAGACATAAGCAAGCACTAAGGACATGGGACATTAATATATATGATCATATGTTTCAGTATGAATTCATTCATAACCCCTCAAATTAAAATGTGTATATCAAGAAAGTAGGTACAAAAATTATCATTCTTATTTTCTATGTGGATTATCTTGTGATCACAGGAAGCTTAGATGATATTGTTGAATAAGTAAATAATGACTTTAATAAATCTTTAAACATAATATAATTGTGGCTACTTCATTTTTTCCTTGGATTATATATATAGAAAAAGAAGAATCACATTTTTATCTCATAGATGAAATATACTAGGATGCTACTTGAGAAATCCGGGATGAAAGATTGTAAACTATTATAAACTCTGATGGAAAAAAGTGTGTAACTATCATGATTTCAGGATTTACCTCATGTAGATGAAGCTCATTATGGATAACTTGTTGGGATTCTTATTTACTTGACATATACTATACCAGATACATGCTTTGTTGTTAGCTAGCTTTTGAGATTCATGTAGAAACGAAAGAAGTGTCATTGGTTTACAGAAAAACATGTTTTGAGATATGTCTGAGGTACAATAGATTATGATCTGGAATACAAGAAGAACTCACATTTCTTCTTGTAGGGTTACACATACTTGGACTATGTTTGATTTGTTGATGATAAGGAATTAATTTCAATATATATCTTTCATCTTGCTTCTAGACTAATTTCATGGATTAGTAAGAAGCAATAAGTAGTTGCTCTCTCATCCATAGAGGCAAAATATTACATTTCATGAGGAATTGTGTGCAAATCAATTTGGTTACATTGTATTGTCTCTGATATAGACATTCCTGAAGATTAGTCATAATTCCTTTTTTATGATAACTAGGGTGTCTTAAAGATTTTCAAGAATATGGTGTTTCATGAAAGAACCAAACACATTGAGGACCAATGTCACTATATTTGAGAATAAGTATTAAACCAACACATTTAGCTCTAGTACTTCCCAATAGATTTACAAATAGTAAATATACTCACCAAGTTACTTGGCAAGGTGAAATTTGATTTATTTTTTGGGTACATTTGTAAAAACAATGTAATAAACATGTAAATGTTAGCATATATTTTATTTATTACATTATTGTCTTCGGTGTTAATTATTAGTTATGATATTATTTTGGGTATTTACCATATCGTTAAAGTTTTTTAACCAATTCTATATTTTATAAATTCTCTTGCTATGTCAATGGATATTAATTGAATCATTTTATGCTCTTCAAAACATTAAAAGGCTGGAACAATTCCACACTTGGTTCCCCAAACACACAACCACATGAGATCCAAATGTTGTAAAATGTGAATTAATCCCATTCTTAAGTAAGATTATTATTATTATTATTATTATTATTTTAAAGAATAGAGTCAAAAATATTGTAGGGATTTTAAAACTTATCAAACACAAGGCCTGATACTTTAACCTCGTCCCCCAACACCTCGATAGAGTCCTATAACTACATAAAAATGTAGTAATGGTTTTGGTATATATAAATATACTCAAAGATACAAACTTATATATTTTTCTTTATTCTAACCCATGTGAAAAACAAAAAAATATGTAATATATAATTGAAAGAGAAAATAAAAATAAAAAGTGTTCATAAATTCCAACCACTTTCATTAAATATAAATAATTATAGATGAAATTTTCCATAGAAAACAAGATCCACATATCTTGAATATATCCACATCCTTCAAGAAGTGGGAAACAATGCTTGAAATTTAAACATCCAAAATATATAAATTATAATAAAAAAATAGATACTCAGATCATTGCATACAACCTCATCCTTAAATATAAAAAAATGTAATAAATATCGCCAAAAAAAAAAAAAAAAAAAAAACCATAGGATGAAAAATATTACAATTAATCACTACATAATTCAATTAGATTTTTTTAAAATTATTAATATTTGACTTTGATCTTACTCTTTCTAGTATTTAAATCTAAGCCCTCACATACTCTTTTAATAATTAACATCAATTATTCATTTAAAAACTCTTTATTTCACCAAAACTATTATTATTTCCTTGAAAACAATATCTTTGGTATCTACATAACATTGAATCTCTACATATTACCACTATAAATTATGACTTATCATTCACTCAAATAGGTATGATAGAAGGAAAGATTTCCACCATAAAATCTCAACCACCACATATTTTGGTATAATATATTTTTCCATTTATTTTCATCCTAGTCACCTTGCATTTCATGACTTTTTGTTTTATTTATTTATTGTCTCCACCTACCAAATCTCGTTAACATGTGAAAAAGTTTCCCTTCCTTTTTACCTAGTCTTACAAACATAATATGTTCACTTCAATTTTAGTTATAGGTATGGATGATGACCCAAATTTATTACAGATTTGGTTGTTATTAAATTCAATATCATGTTAAATTTATTATTTATATTTTATTAACTTGATTAAAATACCATTTTGATTGATAATATAAAAAATATTAGTAACTTATCTTAACATCGGTATAATATTTTAACCTTCCTTGTTATATGTATATAAACAAAATATGTTATGATATATTTATAACATGATAAAGATAAATATATAATATCAATAAAGAAAACCATAATTCATCATGGAAATTATCATTTCAAATATAACTTAAATTATACATTCATTTTATGTAAATGAAAAATATAATATCATATAAAATAGTTAAGAGTACACACATGATTTTATAAAAAACACATTGATGTTTACATATTTTTTAATATGCATTTTTCTATAAATTAAAATCATAAAATAATAAAAAATACTTAAATCCATAATATAATAATAGATTCAAAAATAACCCCAATGATTCACAAACTAATGGTCTCAAAGGTGGGCAGTCCATTTGAGAAATAAACAATAGGATAGAGCACTACAATTTAGAAAATTAAAAAAACTAATTGAAAAAGTGTGCCAAGGAATTCTATTAATTTTCAATTAACTATGTTAATAAATGTATGGAGAATATCATAATTTTTAAAATAATATAATTGAATTTAGTTCCACTAAAAAATACTTGCTTAGATCTTATTATAATCAAATAAGAGTACAATCCACTTTTAGATCAATCCTCTCATAATAATAATGCACAAATATTGTTTGGACCTGCATTCAACAAACTCTTTTGAATTCGCACCTAAATTCACACAATATGTTCACCTTCTCAAACTCTATATTTCTGATGTATTACCTATGTCCATCCATAACACATCAATAGGTAATCGACATAGAAATTTTATAAAATAATGGGTACCAAAAGCATGGGTCAAGTTAACCCATAATGGTTCACCATTAATCATGAGTGGTGACACCACACATATACAAGGATAGATAAACCACATATCTATACTCTTGGAAAAAAGGGGGTCCATAAAATTTTGCAGTAAGAGTGTAAAACACTTTTTAATGTATAATGTTTGAAATACATTGTAGTATGGAAATAGGCTCTGCAACATAACGTTACTACAATGCATAAGTGTAAAATTGATGATTATTTATCCATTTTTTTATAAAATTTTCAGCAGGGAGTCTCCTAACTTTCACATTTAAAATTTATATTTGTATTCTTATTAAGATTTATTTTATAATTTAAGTTGTTAAGAGTTAAGAGTTAGGTTTAGTGGGAGTAACGAGTTTCACATTATTTATCAAGATTTCAATTTATGGGTTGATGAACTTTGACTTATGCTTGTCTTATACAGTTTGAACTCTATTTTAAGATTTAATTAATAAGAATAAATATATTATACTTATTGTGATGGTATTGAAAGTTATGTGAACATGGATTTGCTTGGCTCATAAAGAGACTTCTATGTAGGGACTAAATCTGGTCACAATTTTTTATCATATTCGATATTAAATTTTAAACAAAAAATCAGAATTTATGAAAATTTAAACTAAATATATAAACTATATTTCATGTTTCCTCATCCTACTATGAACTATATTAATAATAAAAATACAATCTTAAATAAATAATAGTCATTATATATATATATATATATATATATATATATATATATATTTTTAAATAAGAATTAAATTTTATTGTCGACTTTATATCTTATGAAATATATATATATATATATATATATATATATATATATATATATATATATATATATATTTCATAAGATATAAAGTCGACAATAAAATTTAATTCTTATTTTTTTAAACAAATAAAAAATTAACATTATAAATATTGAAGATGAATCCTAATCCAAAATAATAATAGAATTGATATATCCAAGTACTTAACATTAAGGACAAATATGTACTGAATACCAAATCTTAATTTTTTTTAAATAAAAATTTTATCCTCTAATCAAAAAGAATGAATGGTTAGGTGTGAAGGGCATCATTTGAAATCAACCATAAAAAGTTTAGTGTTTAGTAGCTATAGTTGATGGTGAAATTTAATGCTAAATTATTTGCAAACAAAAATAATCTGACCTCGCCATCTTATATTTATTGAGAAATCCATCGTGATTCCCCACTTATTACTTCCTACAGAGAATCAAATTATCACTTCTTATTTTCTCCCCCAATCCAAAATTTATGGGATACAATGTCACTTTTTAATGCAATAAATACACAACATTTCCATCCTTGTACATTTTCACGATTGAATAGACAACATAAATACTTAGCTAAAACCACCACCCTAATAATTATTAGTTAGTGACTCACTGCTATATGCCTATCAATATCTCACATGTTTATTTTAATGTAAATAAATTATGTCCTACCATAAGTAGCCTGTCCTCATCAGATTAACCATTAACAATCATGTTTTCTCATGGTCATCACCTGCTAGGCAAAACACCTTTTAGTTTCTTGTAATGGAGGTGATTATGACCTAACAAGCTAAAAAAATTATTATTTTGGGGTTTGGATTTCATTACATGCCTAATGGTCACAGTCTGACTTAATCACATGCTATTAATCAGCACATGACAAGGCAAACACAACTACTTTCCCCTTATTTGAATACTATTAGCTTTCATGATTAAGAGAGAGATTGACCAAATATAATGAAATATTGGCATTACCCTTTTTATAGAGAAAATATAAAACAACCCTAGGATGTAAATTATAAAATATAGTTCATCTAAATGTAAAAAATCTAGCTCCTAGTGCATGGGG
Organism: Torreya grandis; assembly: GCA_037957365.1. NCBI lineage: Eukaryota > Viridiplantae > Streptophyta > Pinopsida > Cupressales > Taxaceae > Torreya > Torreya grandis. The sequence goes on along the minus strand of JARHVA010003747.1, from coordinate 152,041 downwards.
GCTAAGGAGGGACAACTATGCAAATAAATCTCATAATAAGCATCCAATTTTTTCAAGTGAGTCATCATTAATTTGTAGGTTGTGTCGTGACCATATGGTATGGTCCACATCATCTTACAAAATTTATAGAAATAATAAGAAAACTTTCTTTGGGTTTTCTAACCCAAACCATAGGTTTTCCAAGATTGATACATTATGAATTAATGGGTTAAAGTTGAAAGTGTGACTTTGGTGTGGTATATGAGTTTTGGACCTAACTAGGGTTAGGGCCAGTGCAAACATCTATCCAATGATAGGAACATCAATTTTTCATCTTGTTACATTTGTGATATTCTCCATCCATTTGTCCTCCCACCTCATCACTTCTGATGGGACATTGATTTTTATCCTATAATATCTAAAATTATGTGGTAATGACCATACAAATTTGTTACTTAATAATCATAGATATACAAAAGTGTTTTCCACATTTCAAACTTGATACCTTTGGCATCATGATTATAAGATTTTATAATCTTGAATTTAAAGGTAAAAGGAATTTTTGTATTTGTAACTTGAGAATATTATTTTTTATTCTTCAATGTTGTCTATTCGATTATAATTTTTTTATAATATGCCTAATTCTTAAATACTATTTCTACGCAATGTCAATTGAAACAAAAGATTTTCCAAATCTATATGTGTATGCAGTCACAACATTATATAATTTGCAATAGTAGTTTTTATTATTCTATGATAGAAAGTGAACAAACTTAAAACTTAAAAAAATCTATAAATATTGAATGAAGGATAATATAAATAACGTGTTACAAAATCATTAATTTTGATTTATTATGTGTACACTACATATAGCAAACTTAATAACACCCAAGGGTTACGGTCTACTATAGATTATTCCTACTGTGCATCAGATAATCTTTGACATCATACTGATATGAAACATTTGAATGTAAATGCACATAAACATTATACTTTATATACGAAAGGAATATAACCTATCATTCAAACACAAGGTAAACATCTATGGCACACATAAAGATAACTATAACATCTCTAGTCAATAGAAAAAAATGATTAGATTAGGCTCCCTCCTCCCTAACACTCAACATTTGTATTTGTTTCATATCATTTGTAATGTCATGAATCTTAGCTCCTACATAAATGATCTCGTGTTGAATCAAACCATTATGTTTATCCTTATTATGTAGCTAACTCTAGAGGTTAATGTTATGCCAAATTTCATTAAGCACAAATCATCTACATTTATAATATTTTTTTAAAAACATGTTTGTTGAGTTCATCGTAAATTTATCCTTTTTATAAATTTCTAGAGTTAGTGTGATGGATGGGTGAGGCTTACATGAAAAATCATTAATAACAAAGATAATGATGCATTTAATTCCTAACTATTGGCCCACATAAATGTCATCATGCACTACCAAACTACTCTACACCACCACTTCCCCAAAACCATTAGTATTCAAAACTAAGGTTCTTATCACAAAATATGCCATTTTGTCTCTTTGTGAGATGAATCTTATAGTGTTACCCACTGTATAAGCCTCTGGATTAAATAGTATTTTTCTAAGATGAAAATATATAATATTAAAATACATATAAAGAATAAGTGCTGATTTTTACCTTAACAAAATCCCCTTTCCTAGTATAGTAAAAACATTAAACTATACATAAACCTCAAGATAATTTCTATTTATGAAGTAAATTTATAGAAAAAAAGTACATTATTTTTAACGAATGAAAATAGATATAAGGACCTTATGTTATAAAATAGGATAATTTTAAAATATAAATCTGATGTGTAAAGTATGATTTAGTGGCAATAAATCCACTCAAAGTTCAACATTAATGAATTATCACTTGGTTTCATTTAGATGTCCATCCTTAAGATGACATAAATGTCCATCTCTAGGTCAACTTTAGTTTTTTGTCTTTGGCTCTCTTCACAAGTTTTATTTATTTAAAATTATTTTTATAATTTTTATTAAAATATTAAATTAACTAATATAATTTAAATTTATTATTTTATTTACATTTACAAGATTTTTTATATTATATAAATGATATAAAAGATTCACAATATATAATTAACTTGACTTCAAAAATATTCACAAGAATATCATGAGATTGTTCTTATCCTAATAAAGTTCATTTGTAAATATAATATCACAAATAAAATACAAATTAATATATAATTAAATATTATGAACAATTTTTATATATAATATCAATGACAAACTCTATTTAATATAAACAAATTCGAGCCTTGTCTCATTTACAAATAACAACACAAAATGTTTAGTATTTAACTACTTTAATTTACATTTAAATATGATGGATTCGTTCAAATTTTATATCTCAAAAGTTACATATCAAACAATATAATAAGTTACATGATTATTAACATAGGCACAATGATAGAAAGCCATTAAACTATTGATGTGGATTTCAACTCATCGCTCCTTTATTGAGCCATTGAACTATATTCGACTTGGATTTCCAAGAATAGAATCTAAATATAGATTGGATTCATCACTTATTTTAATGGTTTTACACATGAGGGTGAGATGGAATTCAAAATATTAACTCTAATAGAATATATTTACTTAAGCAAGAGCCATTTGTCGAGAAAACTTAGGTCAAATCCTTTATTATCTTGATAATTCCAATATTATCATTTTAAAATTTCCAATACTAGAATATACATATTTTATCTAATGCCTCCCTTCCTTTCTCCCTTATCAGACTAAATCCAAGTTGTGGTTATTGATAATGACCTGATTTTAGACTTACATTGGAGGCAAAATTAGGGGGTCCCTAGGAGGCAAAGGTAGGGTAAATTTAGATCTGATATTATTGTGTCTTTATCCAATAATATTTGGGTGACTTTAAAGGTGAGCTTACAATTATATTAGAGGTTACATTTGGGTGTCTTTATGGGATGATGTATTTTTTAATTCTGGGTTAATTTATTTGTGACTTTATGTTTATCTTAAACATATAATTTTTTCCTTTATATAATATTGATGTGGGATAAAATTATAGAAAATGAAGACTCATAAAACCAATTGTGATAAAATAATATGATTTAGGGATCAAATTTATATAATTTAGTGCTCATTTAAATTAATTACTTATTTAAATAGATGGGGGATGAAATTAGGGTAGATTGAACCCTCTAAACTTAATTTATAGAACTTAATATTATTATGGCATCTTTTTTTCTTCACTAAATCCCCCGTTTAATTAATCACTTAATTAGTTACATAGAGGACTACTAGAAGTATAAAACTTTATATCTATTATACATAGACATCTTCTTGTAAGTATCCATTCAAAAAGGAAATTTTAACATTTATATGATGTATTTATTTATTTATTTTGAGATAGTAAAATTATCACTTCAATTGAATTGTGTCTTACCGTAACTACATATGTTTGTTAATAATCTATGTTATATATTTTAGTAAAGCCTTTTTCAACTAGATGTGTCTATGTATTTTAACTTTACCATGGCTATTTTACTTAGTCTTGTAGACACATTTAGTACTAATACACTTATTATCATGTGGAAGTTATATAAATTCCTAAGTATCATTCTTATGAGTGGAATCCATTTCTTCTTGCATTACATGCATCCAAAAATTATTATTTAATGCATTTTCAAAATTTGATGGTTCACAATCAACTGATGTAAATAGAGCATAATTTACTAACCTATTGGACCTTATTTTATGCACTTTAATTATTACATTTTGATATGATTCACTTGGAATTCTTACCTTGCTTGAATAACTTAAAATTTAAGCTAAAATCATAAGTAGATTACAAAAATAACACTATGGCTTGCTTGGTAGAGTAAGTATGGTGTTTTTTGAGAACATTAAGGTTTTCATACCTATGTACACTTTGATAAAATCCAACATCTAAGGAACCTTAAAGGATTCATCATACCTTCGACACACTAAACAAAGGCAATTGCATAGGCGAGTTGCATCCTGGATAAAAAGTCTCAACATTAGAACTTTGGACTATGGGAGGAGTTGCCATATTTAGCATTAGGAATTTTGATTGCAGGCATAGTCAACATCACCAACATTAGGATTTTAAACTATGTCAATAGTCCATATCCCTTCCATCAATATTCTAAACTATGAGAGTAGTTAAAAACATTGACACTTACATGAAGGGGATAAAACACCAGCACATTTCCCCAATGGGGGAACTATCGAGCATCCTAACATCAAGACTTCAAGGTAAATGTATAGTAATCAACCCTGATATAGTAAGGTCTTATAACCCTAACACAAAACCCTAACATCAAACATATTAACTATGTAAGCATTTGATAATTTTGACAAGTGCAAAGGGTCCTCCAAACTCCAACAATGGTCCAAAAGACATAAAATTCAAACCAGTAAAGTGGGAAACTATTCATTGGATAATTGGAGTGATTTTTGTTGTGAAATCACTCCCACATTAATCAAATCAATCAATGGGATGCCGTCATCCTACCCCTTATCCCCATGGTCACACAAAAAATTAATACCTTGGTCATAACTAACCATAGGGGGCTTAACTTTTCCACATAAAAAGTGGCCAAATAATTTGCACACCCAAATTTTTAGTGCAAAGTGGAGAATATAATTTTTTGATACCAAGAAACATTCAAACATGCATAACTTATAACCCATGGGTCTTCTAGAGGTTGTAATTTTTTGAATGTGCATATTTTTGTTAACCTCTATACATTGGTGATATTCTCTTGCCTTATAAATATGAACCTATACATATTTAGTGGGTGTTATATTCCTAGACTATAACAAATTCATATTTGAACACATACTTCCTTTTTACACCATAGATCTCAATTCCATTCTAATTATTATGCCATTCTTGGATAATTTTTCTATTACCTTTACTTGGGAGAAATACTAGATAGCTCAAATGGGTACACTAAAGTCCTCCAAATCTCATGCCTTAATTATGAGTTATGAAAAATAGAAGGATTTCAGTAGCAAAGAGAAGAAATAGAACAAGAAAGAGATAGATAAAAAAGGGTTATAAATATCAAGCTAAGCCAAAATCATCAAAAAAGTCATCCTCTTCAAATAGGAAATCCAAGAAAGAGTGACTCACATGTGGATATTACAAGAAATATTAGCATGATGAAGCCAAATTTCTAAAGAAGAGGATAAACCAACTAAAATAAATGCTCAAAGAGCATAACATTAGTTTCCATGTGTAATCACCTAGAAGTGTTATTTAAGTACTAAGAGTGATAGTTGAGACTACCTATCCCTATATTAGCCCTAGTCCTATCCTAGAGTCAATTGTCACAATTATCTAGCCTTCATGTAGGACACAGGTGCCCCTAGTAAACCCTAAACCCTAGACTCTCATTTATTGATCCTGGCTTTTCATGCCTAGTGTTATGCTAATTGGACACTAATTCCATAATAATGACACTAGTGTTAGGCTAGAGTCCCCAAAATGGTTCTAATGTATATTTCCATATATTTTCCCAAATGGTTATCTATTCAAAACTAAATCCTCCTAAGATCATTCTAAACATGTTTTATCATCCACAAAAATAATAAAAAAGTATATATACATGAATTTTATCGCTCTATGCACTAGATGTAAATCAGATACAAAATACACATTCAAGTATAGAATAAGTTTAGCACAATTAAGGTTATAAGTCCCTATTCTACACTAATTCTACATACTATCATTTATAATATCCCTAATCTTAGATTTTAAACATTTACCATCTTAATTACATTCAAGGAACCCAAGTCCATTATCATACTAGTTTTAATTGCACTTGCACTAGCACGTAGGTGGAGAGAACTACATTGAGCTTGATCCCTCCTTAGAGTACTTATATATAGGCAACTTTCTTGACAATGTGGTTTTGAGGATGTCTAGTCTACCCTACTAATGAACATTCTTTTCAATTCATTCCCTAGATGTATAGAGGATTAGGGTTTTTTTAATGAATTATTTACTATAGGATAAATTGGGTTCTAGAACTCTTACATGTAGGAATAAATTGTAGAGATATAGACATAGAGGCACTTGGAAGCTTGGCATAGTCATGCACATAAGACACTACTAGAAATAATTAGACACTACTTTGACTTCACTAATAACGGTGTTATTATCCATGAGGGGTTATAACATAGGGATCTAGTTTATGAAACTCAAACCAGCTTCCATCTTAGTTTATAGCACTTGGATCATCTGCATTAGGTCTTCTCTAGATAAGTCTTTATTTGCATTATTTATTACTATTTTTAGAAATGTCAAAGCTAGTCAATTTTGTAACAAATTAATGGTTTTATTTATTGCATATTATTTCCCTAATTTAGTCTACTCATCCTTTACAAAATATAGGATTTACACCCATTTAAGTCTTAAAAGGTTAAAACATTTGGTGAACCCAACTTACTTTGAACATTACTCAAATAATAACCTTAGGGTTTACATTTCTAGCATCCATATTTCATATCCAAACATTATTTTATTTTGGTTGATATAATCATTATAATAATGAAATAAAAAGTGTATTAATTTTTATTGCAAACTTTAAAACTTTCATTTGCATGCTTGTTCCATTTAATTGAAAATGAACTCAGAAAAGACAATAATACATGTATAGATGGTGCCTTCTATCAATAAAAATGAATGTCACATTTCATTATATCTCTAGCATATCATTATTCTCTTATGTGGAATTAAATTAAGAAACAAACCCTTACATATATAGAGGATCTATTACATAAGCTAACAACCAAGTTTTAAGTTTCAATGTCATATCTTATGCATATGAAATAATATCCTTCTCCTCCTCATATTCATAAGGGTGATGGCTACTTTCCCTTTAAGTAGGTCAATGTTATCATTCTTCCATGAGATGAAGTAGCCTATACCATTATCACTAATCCCTATACTCTTCCTATTCACACCTATTCCCTATAGGGTTTATTCTTACATGTTCAATCATAAGCAACTAGGGTTTGTACTTGTGAGACTCTAAGGGATTAGATTATTAGTATGAGAATGCTAATATCATATTTACAAAACCAAAATAAGTTATTAAGTGAACATGTAACATTATTGTAAAATCACACTACATGTACATAGTCTTTAGAATATGTTACCAGAAACCATGTATATGCATCTACACCTATCAAAATTGTGCCTAGCACTCTTTCATATCCAAATAATAAATTAAAAAAATTACATCTATAACTAGTGATTCAAAAATATTTCAAAGATCAAGTAAGATTTCAAGTGAGGTAATCAGGGAAATGATTAAATCTAGGTTGATAAACCTACCTCCTCTACACCCAATGAGGAGATTTGGATATTTTTTTGCATATCATGAAATGTATGGGCACCACACCAATTCATGGTTAGTATTAAAAATTAAAATATAACAAACAATATATACATATGAATCACACAGTGACACTTGATACAAACAACATAAAATGGCACATCTCCAAATTCAAAAAGGGTCAAATTTAGAAACCAATGCATCACTTCTCCTATTTTAGTAGTTGATACTATTGGTCAACAAGGTTTGGGACTTATTGAACATCCTAAGGAAATCCATTCAAATACATAGTTTATCAAGGCATAAGATCTAGATACATAGGAAATATTACAAAATGAGTAAAAACCTAAGTTTTAAAGTCAAAATCATGCTAAGCTAACAAGCATTATCAAAATTAGTTTTCTATAAAAAGGGTTGCCAAAGCACCACATGCCTAAAATAAGCATAATTTCAAAGGGAAAAATCACAATAAATATTTCAAAGCATAATTTAGAGCAGTTAAATTCATAGTATGAGGTAATTCCTTCTAAAATCTAGTCTACTATGATTATGATGATGAATAATACTCAAATTCTTAATGCAAGACCATTTAGCTACAACATAACAATCACATGACATGAGAGATTACCATTCATATTTTTAACATAGGCCACATTGATGGTAAGTCTCCCATGAGACTTATTGGTTAGTATCATTCCCCTTTCCTTGTACATATTTTACTTATCTTTTATTCATTGTAGATAGTTAATTTCTATGTTACTTGTATATAGTTTATATCTAGAAAATACAAAAATAGTATAATATGTCAAAAACACAAAAAACATTCAAAGAATTATTTAGAAAAGACAAAATTTATAGATTGTATGCATTTCTATGTTTACATTTATTATATTTAATAGACACTACATATGCTATCTATCTTTATATAGTTATTTTTATCATACATACATCCTTTACTTCTTCTTATTGAGTGCTTGTAGGCTGCTAGAGGATTTAGGTCCACTGCATTGATCTAGACTTGTTATTATCTACCTAGTGGGGCATATACACTGATTCATGGTTTTCCACTTGTCATATTCACCCACTTGGGGTATCCAATACACACTTTCAATTACCAAGTTCTATCTTAATATACTCTACATCCAAGCCTTAGCATTGTTATATTTGATACTAATCATACTACTCTTAGATTTTTTTCCCTATATTATTACTTTAGACTTAACATATGTACATCATAAATCTTACAGATATTTGTATTGCATATTCATTCATACTTTAATTTTATCTTACCTAGTTTACACTTGATTATATGTCTTTGATTCTTTTACTCAAGGGCATTTGAATATGCCACTATTCTTTAGCTCTATGCCACTTCTATTCATAGTATGTATGCTTTGGACATTTTCCCATGTCCTTACATGCAATTTATTGATTGTATATCTAGACATTTAAACATGTAAATCTATGTGGCTATAATCTAACATGATTATGCTTCATCATAATCTATGTAAAATATATGTTAGCTAGATCATATACAATAACGACATGATAATCCAATTTAATGTGCATACACAACATCACAATGTAAGTGAATATGAGAATAAGTATCTAATGCAATATGTATGTCATGTCTATTATTCCATAAGGGTGTCAAAATAGATGTAATAAATGTATGTAATAATAAATCTGAGTAAAACTAGGTAACTACCTAGGGGGATGGGTCATGATGTTCATCACAACACCCAATTAAGAAGGATATATGCATGACATACCTTATGTATTTTAATACTAGTGTGTATAACAAACAAATACAAGTGTCATGGCCATGATTCATATAAGAAAGCATACATACAAAAAACATGAGGCACACAAATTAGGACAAGGAATTTGGGAAAACAAGAATACAAGTAAATGTGAAAATGTCCACATACACAAGAAAAAATCATGTTGGCTTATAGCCACATATAAGTACATGTTCAGATGTTTGCATACACAATCAAGAAAGTTCATGCAACGACATGGGAAAATGTCCAAAACATACTTAATGTGAATATAAGTGGTAAAGATCCAAATAACAAGGGCATATTCTAAATTCCTTGAATAGAAGAAGCAAAGAAATGTAATCAAGTCTAAACTAGGTAAGATAGAAATGAAAGTATGCATGAATATGTAATACAAATCTATGTAAGAACTATGATGTACATATGTTGAGTCTAAAGTAATAATAGAGGGTAAAAAATCTAAGATTAGTATGATAAGTATCAAGATATAACAATGTTAGGGCTTCAAAATATAATATAGAAAGATAGAACTTGGTAATTGTAATTGTGTATAGGATACCACAAGTGGGTGAATATGGTAAGTGAAGAACCATGAATCAATGTATATGCCTCATTGGGTAGATAATAACAAGTCTAGATCAATGGAGTGGACCTGAGTCCTCTATCAATCTACAAACACTCAACAAGAACAAGTAAAGCATATATTTATGATAAAACTAATTATATTAAGGTAACTAGCTTATGTAATGTCTAGTAAATATAATAAATGTAAACATAACAATTCATATAATCTATAAATTTTGTCTTTTAAGTCATTATTTGAATGTTTTTTTGTGTTTTTGACATATTATATTATTTTTGTATTTTCTACATATAATCTATGTATAAGTAACATAAAAATGAACTACGTAAAGGAACAAGAGAGAAGGAAAATATGTACAAGGAAGGAGGAACAATACTAATAGAATGGGTGAATATGGTAAGTGAAGAACCATGAATCAATGTATATGCCTCATTGGGTAGATAATAATAAGTCTAGATCAATGGAGTGGACTTGAGTCCTCTAGCAATCTACAAACACTCAACAAGAACAAGTAAAGCATATATTTATGATAAAACTGATTATATTAGGGTAACTAGCTTATGTAATGTCTAGTAAATATAATAAATGTAAACATAACAATTCATATAATCTATAAATTTTGTCTTTTATGAGTCATTATTTGAATGTTTTTTTTTTTGTGTTTTTGACATTTTATATTATTTTTGCATTTTCTAGATATAATCTATGTATAAGTAACATAAAAATGAACTATGTAAAGCAACAAGAGAGAAGGAAAATATGTACAAGGAAGGAGGAACAATATTAATAGAATGGGTTGACACACCAACACATTTCCTGAATGCAGGAATTATCACCCCATCAATTGGTTTGATTAATGTGGGAGTGTTGTCACCATAAAAATCACTCTAATTCTCCAATGAATAGTTTCCCACCTTATTGTGTTAAATTTTATGTCCTCTGGACCATTGTTGTAGTTTGGAGGACCCTTTGTACTTGTCAAATTTATGAAATACTTCCACAGTTGCAATTTTTGATGTCAGGGTTTTGTGTTAGGGTTGTAAGACCTTGTTGTACTAGGGTTGATGACTTTACATGCACCTTAAAGTCTTGATGCTAGGATGCCTGATAGTTTTTGCAGTGGGGGAATGTGTTGGGGTTTCAGCTCCTTCATTAGTATTGTTAATCCTTCCTTGTATATATTTTACTTCTCTCTTGTTCCTTGTACATTGTTCATTTTTATGCTACTTGTACATATCTTATATCTATAAAAAACAAAAATAATATAATATGTCAAAAATATAAAAAAAATTAAAATAATGACTCAAAAAAGACAAAATTTAGAGATTATATGCATTTTTATGTTTACATTTATTATATTTACTAGACACTACATATGATAGTTATCTTAATATATTCAATTTTATCATACATATATGATTTACTTGTTCTTATCAAGTTCTTGTAGATTTTTAGATGACTCAGGTCCACTACATTGATCTAAATTTGTTATTATCTACCTGTTGGTGTACTAGATTTGCACCCTAGCTGAGGAGGAGATTGTTCATTTCTTCCTAATCAAATCTAGTCCAACATGGGACTAATCCTAGGCTGTGGGTATACTAATAATGGATCAAACCTCTAGAGAAGGCTAGACTCCTTCTGGATCTATCACCTATACTAAACTTAAACTAGGACTTTCTTAGAAAAGAGAGAGAGATTTTGACAATAACTTATAAAATCATGTAAAAGAGGTGATGCACTAATTATTTGATCATTAAAACTCACACAATACACACTATGAGACACTTTCAAGACCAAATAATATCAGTCTCACATAAATATTTTAGAATAAGGCATTAATCAGTCATCAAATTAGCAAGAGAGGGAAAATATCCACTTTCAAGCTTAGATAATAAACTATAATTTGCACTTATAATGACTTGCAAGAACAATTAATCACTTTTTGGAGGTGACAAATTTATTGAATTAATCAAGAAACATACATTCACTTAACCATAGTACATGAATTCATGAAACACACTTTAATCCAACTTAAAAAATGATAAAATTCAATATTTAGTACATCAAAAGGAGTTACAGTAAAAATTTAGGTAGAGTCTGGTCATACCAAAAAGAGGGATATAGGGATCCGTTTCAAGGATTAGAAGCCTATATATATATATATATATATATATATATATATATATATATATATATATATATATATATATATATATATATATATATATATATATATATAAGAGAAAGAAAGAGAGATGTGAATTAGAAAAGTCCTGACCACTTTCGATGGATTAACACTCTCGAGGATGATGACTCATGACCTTCTCAACAAAGAATAAATTCTGTAAGAGAATTAAATGTCCATTGCCCTTATCTAACCACTAGGTCTCTTCTTGGAACTCCTTGATATCATCTAATGATCTACAGATGAGGATCATGTCTTAGAATTGACTAAATTATGCCACATCTACATTACGTGGCCATCTGTACCTATTTATTGAAAATGTGACTTTAATAATAGGTGAGACAATTATGTATGATCACATTTACATCTATACTAGTCCCAAATTGAAGATGGGTCTATTTTATATATAAATAACCAATCTTAGACCATTGGTTCTCATATAATCACAATATTTATGGAAACCTGCAAACTACTTGACTTTGTTTCATAATTACTAGCTCTTTGATCTCTATATTTGGTCCAAACACTTATTTTCTATCTATATGGAGATTTGATAGTAATTCTTGGTCCTTATTGTTTATCTTGGTTCAACATGGGTCAAGCTCAAGCTCGGTTCCACATATTTCCCACTATTTTGGGCCTATTTATTTACTTTACTCAAGTCAAACTGCTCCATCGACCTCACTCAAAAATGTCCTAACTCGATCTTTTATTCATTGGATATCAAAATCAACTCAGATCATTGACCCTTTGACTCATCTCACTTCATTGATCCTTCTTTATATGATTTAGTGAGAGCCATGGATCCTTTGCTAGTTCAATGTGGTTGACACACTTGTCATCCACATATTTATTCCTTGGATTTTCTTAGTCTCACTTATGCTATCCTTACCCTTACTCAATTACCTTTGTCAGTTATGAACAAATATGACGCCTGAAAACTATCTTTGAATTGTCAATTCTATCCCTACTGGTACCACTTGGCAATCCTACATTAATCCTCAAGATCTATCAGTCCACAACCTCATACTCTTATGCCATGTGTCAATATCTTGAGTTCCTTGACTACTTCACCCAACTCACACTATTGTATTAAGATGTACTATCAAGTGAGGACCATTAGATCTATTGGGACCCATTGTTTGAAAACCAATGACTACTTCATGAGCTTAAACATGATGTCTTTGCTCTTGTCAAATAATGTTCATATTATTGGTTGAATATTTTATTGATCAGCGTACTGATAAACAAAATAGGTCTGATCAGCCAAAGTAGGAAGATTAGTCATCCAAATGTGTAGTTTTACCACATCAAAAAGACGCTGATCTCTCCTCTCATCAAGGGGAGGTTCCTTGTAGGTATGCTACATATATATATATATATATATATATATATATATATATATATATATATATATATATATTATATATATATATAGAAAATAATACTCATGGGTGGGACAAACCATCCATCTCTCTTCTTTCAGAGATGATGCACTCGGATCAAAGGAAAAACTTAGGGGAAATGATAGATAGTACTCCTCTTATTTCATAAATACTATTCATCAAACCACAAGAATACTCCTAGCAGTAACAACAAAATGTAGCAAAGGATGTAATAATCAGTAAATCAAGATGCAGCTCAAAGTTTTCACCTAGATTGCACAAGAGTAAGATATGAAGGACAATGAGGGCACAAAGTCACCTCAAGGTCCTTTACACATAAATGAAAAGAAAACAATCTAAAGGCGATTATGGAGGCACAAAGTCTCTCCACAGTCGACTCTTTAGGACACCTTTTTTAACTATTGTCACTAATTTTGCTTATTGAATTAAAGGAACAGAAGATATATTGAATAAAAAGACATAAGAACAATTTCCTTAATAACAAAGATATTACAGCACAAAGTCTAAAAAACCACTTGCTTTGTTATTCCAATAACAAAATATGGTCAGCAATCTGAGCTCAAAGTCTCAGCAATGCCTTACAATTTGGGCAGAGTTTCATTCTAATTGTCCAAAAAAGAGATCCTTATTACAATAGAAGAAAGTCCCTTATATAGCCTCTTTAAGAAGGACTTGGGAACAATCAATACATCATTTTGTGTTGGAATCTATTAAGAAGAAATGTTGGAACTTAGGGGTGCTTTACCCATTTGATTTTATCAATGCAAGGAAATAAGTCATGCTTATTGAAAGTTTGTAACTTTCAATGTCCACCTGGCGATCTGATCTTATCTTCATCATTCCTCCTTGTTTGGTTAATTGAATCGGGTCTTGGATTTAGTTTACTATTCTTGTTCCTTCTCTGTTTTTTGCTAGTCTTAGCTCTGAAATCTGTGAATGTTTTATGATCTATATGTTTGTATGTTTAAAGGATCAACGACTAATTCACTGTGTTGAATTTGACATTTTTGGGTGCGTCATTACTTTGTCTTCTTTCAGCTTTCTACTTGGTATTTTTCTAGATTGGACTTGCCCTTTCGGGCCTTGAGAAATGACCCATTTTGAGTCAGAATAGCCTCCTGCAAGGATATCTATCCTTTGGGAAGTATTTAAATGGCCTTTCGGGCTTCTTCGGGTGACCCTTCGGATATCCCTCGGGCTTTTCTTACGCTTCCTCCCGCTGACATTTTCCCAAGGAAAATTCCCATGAACAAAAAGTCCAGGGAATCAATTTTAAATGCCTTAAACAAATCTGAAAGAAGTACCTTTCGGCTTCTTTGAAAATGACCCTTTGAACTTTGGCGATGAACCATTCCATTGAACCAAGACATTGAACCAATCGATTGAACCAAAAATGGTTCAAGCCGATGGTTCAATTTGAATGAACTAAGCATTGAACTTGCCTTTGAACCATGTGTTTGAACCAAGACGTTGAACCAAACGTTGAACCTGCTGCTGATGCTTGCTGATGGAAATTCTTGCAAAAGTCATGAAGCCCGTTGAACTTGTAGAAATGAGCTTATTTGCAGAGTCTATAGATACCAAGTATGTAATTTCTCTAACCTTGAAAGAGTCTATAGATTTCAACCTGTAGAAGCCCATTGAACTTGACCTGCTGAGTCCGTAGATTTTTGAGAAGCTTGAAAAATGAGAAATTTGAATGTCTAGGACAAATTTTGGAAAGGGAAGAGATAATTTTGGTCTATAGGACCAAAATAATTCAAATGTTGTCCCAAAAATGAGTGATATTTTTAGGGGACAACAGCTGGCTCTAGTTGGGGAACTTCTATCAATTGCAAAATGAATTGAAAGGAGTAGAATCTAAAATCTCCAGTGTTTTCAAGTATGCCATTGGGTTATAGAGTCATGCTACCCAAAAATGAAAGGCATCAAAAATGGAAACAAATAATATAAAATAGAATTAAAAACTCTACAAAATACATATATACATATGCAATGATCTGATACTTCAAGAATTGAAGTATTTCAGATGCTACTTCATGAGAGACAGTGAAAATAGTGCACCATCTTGGAAAACCAGTAAGAAGACATTTTGACCCCAAAAATGGTGAAGGGTGAATGGATCTCTCCACCAGGAAACCAATTTTTTGCATCTTCCTCTTGGTCTTTCCTTCTTTTTGCTCTGTAGCAGGATGTGATCTTCAAACTGAAAACCATAACTCCTTGTTCTCCCTGTGAAGGGTTCCTTTCCCTGATTTTGATTTACAGCAGCATGGTCCATTACCATATTTGGTTGTTCTTTTGGTTCAATCCAGCATATGATTGGATTATCCATATCAAACTCCTGACAAACTATCAGATTAACATCTCCTCTAATGTGAAGGAGTTTGACTTCTTCATCTTGAGTAATCTTCAATTTAAACAACAGAGATTCACATCCAGCTATGTTGTTGGTGTTGGTGACTTGCAAATTGCATGAAGGAAGAATATCTCCTTGAGGAGATATTAACACAGTTTCAAATTCATCATTGGTGGAAGAATTGTTGTCATCATCAGAAGCTGATCTCCTATCAGATTTCTCTTCATTAGAGATGGAAGATCCTTCCTTGTTTATACTGCATCCTACCAATTCTCTTGAAGTCTTGTTTGGATCAATTCCTGGATTGTTAGCTACAAGACTTTCATATGCAAAAACATGAACATCCTCTATGGTAAAGAAATAATTACCCCTGCCTGAAGACTCAGATAGAATTTGTCCTATAGGCGCTGATGTTTGGGTGACCATGTATTTTGTCTCAAACAGGTTCGCATTTGGTTGTCCATTAATGTCCAATTGCTCAGGATTGACTTGCAGGGATTCAAACTCAGTCATTTGAATTTTGGATTCCTTAACATGATCAATCATGTCAAATAACTGGAATGGATTTGGAAGAGAGGATGGGAGTTCATCCTTTTGATTTTTGGGAGGGGAAGGACTGGTTTGCAAAGCTGAAGTAGAAGGTACAAAGATGTTTGATGTACTTACTTCTTTGGTAATCATCAGGCCCTTTGATTGAAAAGGAAGAGGGGTTCTCTGCTCAGCAATTGAAATTGTTGGTTGGGGTCACTCCTCTATCTTCTCTTTGTTAACCTGGTGGGCTGACTGATTATGGGACTGGGTGAATACTGCATATGATCCTTTGATTGCTTCACTTTCACTTCTAGATTCATCTTAGTAATTCAGGAAACCAATGTGGGAGTCGCCAGTTGATTCTTCTAGATTCTCCTTGAAGAGATCAATACCATTTTCTTGCTCTAACTCAGGTTAGAAATAGGAAACATGCTCTGTTTCTAGATATCCAACTACCGAGTTTGTTGGAGGTGCTTCAAGGGCAAGATTCCTCTGTAGAGGAAGAAGATGATTTTGTTGCCCTTGACTTTTGATGGTGTTGCCTTGATATGGCTGATTAGGGAATGTCCTCCTTGGTATATCTTTATATAGAAGAGTAGAAGACATACTTTGTGCCATTTGCTTTTTTAAGGCTAGCAATTCATTTGCCAGCTTTTGTACCATTGGATCAGTGGTGACTGTGGGTGAGTATTCAGGAGATGAAGAGGGTTTAGCTCTATTAGGATCTCTCCTTATCTTTCCTACCAAGATAAGGTCATCTTCTAGCTCAGTAGCCAAGTCTCGAGCAGCCTCAAGGTCTATGTGTCTAGCCTGTCTCAATAAAAAACTCACTTCAGGTAGCTATGAGTTGATGAAGAAACACATGAGATTCTGACGTGTCAGTTTTGTGATCATGGGAATCCTGTGCCTCAACTTGTTAAACCTGGCAATGAAGTCTCTCATAGGTTCATGGGGCTCCTTCTTCATCTATGTGAGCTGGGCTAGTAAGGCATGTGCATCTTCTACAGGCTTGAATCTTGCTTTGAACTTGGCTTTAAGTGTATCCTAGTGAGTCACTGATCCAGCTTGCAGATGGTAAAACTAGTCTGCAGTAACATCTTGTAATGTTTCCATGAAAATCCTGACTGTGACGTCTTCAAATTCTACCCCTATCACACCACAGGCTATGGTGAAGGCTGTAATGTGTTCATCAGGGTGGACTCTTCCATCACCAAAGAATTTGGGGAAATTCTTCCTTGAACTAAGTGGTAGCTTATACAGGGGTGGAGTTAGATGAAGTGGGCCAAATGAGTTACCCCAGGGGCCTCGAACTACCATGATCAAATTATGAACAATAGGGATAACACATCTAAGTGGAGTTGCTAGATTATAGGATGAAAATGGAAAAGAAACTAGCCCTGCCTCAGCGTAAAGCTTGAGGCTTCAAACTGTGCTTTCTTTCCCAGTAGCTCTGGTTTTACAGACCAAATAATATAATGGAGATGGATGAAAAATGGTATGGCTATAAATGGATAATGGGTAAGACCCAGATGGGAGTCATCAGACTGTATAATGGATAAGGTGATAATGATAATGGGTAAGACAAAGGTGATGTTTCAATCTGAAACTTGAGGTTCCAAATTGCACAAAATTACTGTGTCCCCACTGGAGTTGCCAAAAATTGTTGGTTGAATATTTTGTCGATCAGCATACTGATAAACAAAATAGGTTTGATCAGCCAAAGTAGGAAGATTAGTCATCCAAATGTGTAGTTTTACCACATCAGAAAGACACTGATCTCTCCTCTCATCAAGGGGAGGTTCCCTATAGGTATGCTATATATATAGAAAATAATACTCATGGGTGGGACAAACCATCCATCTCTCTTCTTTCAGAGATGATGCACTCGGATCAAAGGAAAAACTCAGGGGAAATGACAGACAATACTCCTCTTCTTTCAGAAATACTATTCAACAAAACACAAGAATACTCCTGGCAGTAACAACAAAATGTAGCAAAGGATACAATAACTAGCAAATTGAGATGTAGCTCAAAGTCTTCACCTGGATTGCTCAAGAGTAAGATACGAAGGACAATGAGGGCACAAAGTTGCCTCAAGGTCCTTTACACATAAATGAAAAGAAAACAAACTAAAGGTGATTATGGGGGCACAAAGTCTCTCCACATTCGACTCTTTAGGACACCTTTTTCAACTGCTATCACTAATTCTGCTTGTTGAATTAAAGGAATAGAAGATATATTGAAGAAAAAGACATAAGAATGATTTCCTCAATAACAAAGATATTACAGCAAAAAGTCTAAAAAATCACTTGCTTTCTTATTCCAATAACAAAATATGGTCAACAATCTGAGCTCAAAGTCTCAGCAATGCCTTACAATTTGGGTAGAGTTTCATTCTAATTGTCCAAAAAAGAGATCCTTATTACAATAGAAGAAAGTCCCTTATTAGCCTCTTCAAGAAGGACTTAGGAACAATCAATACATCATTTTGCATTAGAATCTATTAAGAAGACATGCTGGAACTTAGGGGTGTTTTACCCATTTGATTTTATCAATGCAAGGAAATAAGTCACGCTTATTGAAAGTTTGTAACTTTCAATGTCCACCTGGTGATTTGATCTTATCTTCATCATTCCTCCTTGTCTGATTAATTGAATTGGGTCTTGGATTTAGTTTACTATTCTTGTTCCTTCTCCACTTTCTACTGGTCTTGGCTTTGAAATCTGTGAATGTATTCTGATCTATATGTGTGTATGTTTAAAGGATCAACGGCTAATTCACTGTGTTGAATTTGACATTTTTAGATGCATCATTACTTTGTCTTCTTTTGGCTTTCTACTTGGTATTTTTCCAAATTGGACTTGCCTTTTCGAGCCTTGAGAAATGACCCATTTTGAGTCAAAATAGCCTCCCACAAGGATATCTACCCTTCGGGCAGTCTTTGAATGGCCTTTCGGGCTTCTTCGGGTGACCCTTCGGATATCCCCCAGGCTTTTCTTACGCTTCATCCCGCTGACATTTTCCTGGGGAAAATTCCCACAGATAAAAAGTTTGGGGAAGCAATTTTAAATGCCTTAAACAAATATAAAAGAATTACCTTTTGGCATCTTTGAAAATGACCCTTTGAACTTTGGCGATGAACCATTCCATTGAACCAATTGGTTGAACCAAAAATGGTTCAAGCCGATGGTTCAATTTGAATGAACTAAGCATTGGACTGACTATTGAACTTACCTTTGAACCATGTGTTTGAACCAAGATGTTGAACCAACTGTTGAACCAAACGTTGAACCTGCTGCTAATGCTTGTCGATGGAAATTCTTGCAGAAGTCATGAAGCCTGTTAAACTTGTAGAAATGAGCCTATTTACAGAGTTTGTAGATACCAAGTCTGTAATTTCTCTAACCTTGAAAGAGTCTGTAGATTTCAACCTGTAGAAGCCCATTGAACTTGACCTGCTGAGTCCGTAGATTTTTGAGAAGCTTGAAAAATGAGAAATTTGAATGTCTAGGACAAATTTTGGAAAGGGAAGAGATAATTTTGGTCTGTACGACCAAAATAATTCAAATGTTGTCCCAAAAATGAGTGATATTTTTGGGGGACAACACATATAATCATCAAATTTAAGGTCAAAAGGATTTATTTTCCTTGATCTTAAACTTGACATTAGTGTGAATGTCTTATGATATATATCTAACTTCAAAAGCTTGTAAATTGATATAAAAATCTCATGTAGGCATGGAAATTTTAGAGGATGATCCTAATGTGTAGATCTACAATTACACATGATCTACTAGTCATTCAAGGATTCTAATGAACATATTAAATTTAAAATTTGTCTAGTCAATCTTCTCCTGCATGATGTCCTAGTGACGGTTTGGTAAAAAATGGATAAGTATGGAAACTTAGTGAATTCTACTTGAGGAGCCAACTTTGAACATACATAAGTTTTGTTGCGCTTAGACATATGGCTTGAAACTTAGCACGTTGAAACTAGAGACTAAGATGAAAAAAATCATGTGACCTTCTTCTCTTGATACTATCATATTTATGAGATATAGAATCATCAAACTTCCCTCTCAGCTCTATTTGAGCTTCTTTACAAAATGGCTATGGAAAATTAGAAAAATTTGTCTAAGAGGCCAACTTTGAGTCTTCATATCTTCTATTGTGATTCATTAGATGACCTAAAACTTGGTGCATGTGTTTTTGGGACTGAAATGAACAGACCCATATGACCAATTCTTCTTGATTCATCCACCTGTGTTAATGATGGTGTCAGCAAACTGCTTACTCAAAATTCTTGCTAGTAGACCTAAAAAGTTCAGATGATCACAAAGAAGAACAAGATGAATGTTATGCATTACTTCAATTATTCCAAGCACTATTGAAATTATGAAAGGTATCTATAACCTATCTATTTACTTATCCATTATCACCCTAATCCATATGTGTACAAACTTGGTATGTGGGCCAAAAATTACAAATTACCAACATCTGTAGCAAGTTGGCTGGGTAACATGCCTTCTCTGCTTAATAACTCAAACTAGATACATGACTCCTAGACCATTTATATGATACATGGACCATTTACATTACTAAAAAATAGACTTTTGACTTATAAAAATAAATAATTCCAACAAATAGGGAATAAAACAAAATGAAAGGGAAACTAACCTAATAATGTAAAGGCAACTAACCTATCAAACAATTGTGCACCAAAGCACTTATCTAGGACATGACAAAAAGGAAACTAATGTGTTATAAAAACTTAGAGAAAAATATAAAACAACTAACTATGTAGAGTGAACATAGCTTCTTTAATATCAGTGTTTTAGATGTATCCCATTGACTAGGATAGGAAGCTCTTCACCATTCATACTTGTGAGTTGGAAAGCATTGTGGGACTTGTAGCTAAAGACTTTATGCAGACCACTATAGAGAGAATCAAATTTTGTGTGCCTTCCTAGATTATCTTTATCCTCATCCCACTTGAAGACGAAATCTCCTTCTTGAAAACTTATTGAAGAAGTTCCTTTTTAAACTGATCTCTTTGCCATTGTTTGATGGGCCTCCATGGCTAACATGAACTAATGTCTTATCTCTTCTATCTCCATGAGATTATTATATCTTATTTCCATTGGCTCATTCTCTGAAAGCACAAGTTGATGCATTAATTCTAAAGTAAGGAATTCTAGAGAAATAGTCATTCTTTCTTCCTTACCATATACTAACTTGTATGGAGAATTGACAATTAACCTCTTCTGGGTGATCTTATAAACCCACATAGCTAACTTTAATTTGATATGCCATGATCTATATTTGTCTTCAATAGTCTTCTTGATGATCTTCAAAAAATTCTTGTTAGTGGATTCATCAAGGTCAATGCCTTGTGGATAATAGTCTGATGAGGTACCAAGGAAAACACTATGTTGAACTACTCATTGGCTGATCTTAGACCCAGAAAATCCATAGAATTATCATAAATTATGGTTTAATAAACTACAAATCTAGTAATCAAACCCTAATAGAAGTCTAAAACATTGGTTTCATTGGCTTCTTTTAATGCCACTACTTCTGTTCATCTAGTAAAATAATCTATGGTAGTTAGGATCCACTTATGTCCTAATCTTGAATGGGGATTAATAATAATACTAAATTCTAATCCCCATTAGACAAGGTAAATTCACTAAAATTGGTTGGAGAGATAAGGCTACAAGCTTAACTTTCCCAAAAAACATAACACATTGTCTACATTTCCTAGTCCATGCATGACAATCATAAAATAAACTTGTCCAATAATACCCACCTATCATTATCTTGTGGGTTATGATCCTTGCTTAATAATGTCCTCCACCATATCTATCATATAACTTCTCAAGAAACCTTTGTGTTTGACCCAGTTCTATGCACATTAATAATATGCCATTGATATCCTTTTTGAACAATACATTATCAACAAAAAGAAAAGGAATTGACTGTAATCTAAAATATCTCCTCTTTGAAGGTGTGAGATGAGAAAGATAAAAACCATCCTATACATATATTACCATATCTTGGAACTAGATGGACGGTGAGGCTTAATCAGTTGCAACTTCTTCATCATTTGACACCATAACTAGTTCATTAGTCTTTTACAAGTCTTGGGCTAGATGTTCACAAAGTCCTTTGCCTCTAACCGAATTTGTGACCTTGATGTCAATATCATAATCCATTACCTTGGCTATCCAACTAGCTCTCTTGTGATTTATATCTTTGTTTAGAAGAAATTATTTAATACTTGGATGTGAAAGCATCAAATGGATCTTATTATTGGACAACAAGTACCTAAATTTTTTAAGAGATCATATCTCTAAAAGTACATGCTTCTCAACAAAATAATATCTTGTTTCAAATTCTTCTAAGACTTGACTAAATAAGTCTATTGGCTTCTCTAAAGTCTCTTTATTCTACTACATGAGAGTACTGAAAACTATGTCAATGTTAGCATAGTTTTATAAGAACAAATATTTTGTAAAGTTAGGGTTCAGTAGTGTAAGAGCACTGTCTATAGCTTTCTTGATCTCTTCAAAAATTCTTACTCCTTCTTTGGACCAACTAAAACTCTAACCCTTATTTATCATCAATGTGAGTGTCCTAGCTAAATTATCAAAAGTTTAAATGTATCTCTTTATGAAGTTGATCTTACCTAAAAAGCTTTACAAGTTTTTCTTGTGATTCGGTAATGAAATTACAAGAATTGATTTTATCCTATCAATACCTATGCTGGTCCCATATTTTTTAATTATATGCCCAAGAAGCCTACCTTTGTGAAAAGATAAAACACACTTTTTTGGATTGAAAGATACTCCAAATTCCTAGAACTCTTCAAAAAATTGTATGAGATGAATCATATGCTCATCTGTATTATTAGATAATATTTTTATGTCATCCAAATAAACAAGAATAAACTTGTTGAGGATACCTTGAAATGTCATGTCCATCACCTTATAAAAAATGACTCCAGCATCGAGTAAAATAAAAGGCACATTTTTGTATGCAAATGTCCCCCACTTTGTGGTGAATGTTATTTTGAGTTGGTCTTTTTATTTGACCAAAATCTAGTTATATCCACTGTAACCATCCAACAAGGAGAATCTTTTTAAACCTGCAACTAGTTGTAGAATCTATTCCATTGATGGTAATGGGTAGTGGTATTTAAGAGAGGCCTTGTTCAAGTCATGAAAGTTGACACTTATTCTAATTTTACAACTCTTTTTCTATACTAGAACAATATTTTCCATCCAAGTTGAGTGCTTAATTAGAAATTTTATAGTTGACTCAATGAGTTTATGTAGTTCAAATTTCATCAAAGGTTAAATGTATGGGTTAAAAGGTCTTGTCTTTATCTAACTAGCCTAGTCTCATCTTCTAATTCAATGGTATGTTAAACTAGACTTGGATAAAATCATTTAAGGTCATTGTACTACCATTCAAAGACATCTACAAAACTTGAACTTAACTTATCAAAAGTTTCCTTCTTTGAAGATGTGCAAAATTTTCCTAGCATTAAACTCTTACTAGTTAAAATCTCTACATTTGTGTAGTTTTCCTCCTTGGTTGATAAAGTAAACTTTTATTTTATAAATTCATCATCTCTATTGAATATTTTTTTAAGGGTGACCAACCCTTGAGGCAACTTATTTGTCTTCAATTGCACAATTTGGTCATCATACTATTGTAGATGGTTGTCTTAGTTCTTTGAGGAGAATTAAGCTTCCTCTTGTAAGAATCTGACAATCTTACTATCATATTCAAATACTTGCCATTTATCGTGGTTGTTTAGGATATAAGGTCTTACAACTACCTTGATATGTGATTGAATTTTTTCCCTTTTTATGTCATTTGGGATACTGAATTGTGACCCAATATCAGCTAGCCTGTCTACATGCTTGTTCTTATTTCTTGATATAGAATGAATATTGAAAGCTTGAATGTTTCTAACTAGGTTACATACTCTATGCTTAGAGGACCTAAGTAGTGGGTTCTTACATATATTAAGTACCCTTACTTGGTGAAATACTATTTCACTATCTCCAAAAACATGTAAAGAATTGATCTTCATCTTTCTTGCCCATCACAAACCATGCACTAGTGCTTCATATTTAGTAACATTATTAGATAAACCAAAATAAAACTTGAGAGAATAGAAATACCTTTGAATAGTTGGATAAATTAACATAATTATAGCTTTAGTTACATATTTGTTCTTTGATCCATCAAAATAGATCTGCCATAATCCATCTATAGGTTGATCATCTTTTATCAATTTTAGCATTGGTGCATCATTTTAATGAATAAAATATACACCAAGTCCTTCTTCATAAATTAAATTTTAGGGATCATATCCATGAAAATAATAGGCCCATTCATCAAGGAAAATATTTGGGACTCCATCTAGAGGTGATTCAGTTTCCACCTCACTATTTTCTAGTACCTTGTCTGAGATAACACAATTAGTGTTTACCATACTTAGCATATATGGCTCCAAATGAAATCTTGTAATAGGTTAATAATGTATTGTTACTATAGTACCATACCTAGTTTTTAACATTAAATAGGTCCAATCAACTAACAAATATCCTTTAATCTTTGAAGTAAAGTCTCTTGATAGACACATGGAAAAATAGGGAGGCAAGTCCACTAGAACTACATCTTGTTTAATAACAACATTGGGGAAGGCATGTAATGTCAATTTTAGATATTTGATTATGCCTACTATCTTGGTTAGTGAACCATATAATTTAAATATTCCTATGGTATTTATTTCATAGACAAGACCAAGTTTGTCTGTAATTTTTTTGGGCATGATAGTGCTACTAGATCCACTATCTACCATACAGTTATGGACTAAGCAATCACCACTACTACTATCAAAAATATATAAAAGGGAGGAGTTTTTTCTATTTGACATTATTTTTGTATACCTTTGTTATTTTGTGTTCCTACTGATCAGGTTGCTTGATTTATTGGTTTGAATTAGCTAAGACATCTCCCTATTTCTCAAGTGGTTCTTTATATATCTTAATATTTGAAAGTTCTAGAATAAGCATGTCCTTTTGTCTTGGGATGGTAAGGGAATCCCACATGCTAATTCTAAAATTTTATTTCTTCATTTTATTTAATATTGTCAAATATTATCCATTAACCTTTAAATGTAACTTTTAAGCCACTGGTTGTTCTCTAGTTAGAGGCATTTTGGGAACCTTCACTGTCTCTGTATTATAAATACTTATAGTATAAGAATAACAACTTGATCATTGACACTCCTGGATATAAAATTAATAACACTAGAATCATTCCTCACATCTTGAGCTTCCTCAACTACTCTTCTTTTATCTCTAGTTAGAGCTACTATTTAACCATTTGTATTATTAGTTTTACCAACTTGATTGAATACAATATAATCATCCAATTGCCAATTAATATTGATAGCATCTGGATACCTTGAAACTTATTGAGATTATCCTTAGAATGACATATTCATGTCTTGAAACTAACCACCTTGAAGAGAGATATCTTCTTGTGCCATTTGTGTTGTAATATCTTGTGTTACCAAGGCTTGAAATTGAGTGTCATTTGAATTGGAAGGATGCTAACCTAGATCTTGCATCAAGTTATTTTAAAGAATAATAGATTTTGAAGTAGAAGGTACATTACGATCAAGGGTTGTATATGGCTTAGTTTTGGTTATGGCTCCTTTATTTTCATAAGGTTGCTTATTATCCTTGAAAACTTGATAAGGAGGTCTTTGGTTATTAAAATATTGATAAGTGTTCTAATTATGCTCTTGATAAGGTCTACCTCAGTACAGTTGTCTCTTGATTTGAACAATCTCATTTCCAAAAGCTTGTAACATGCTTTTTAGACCACAAATCTCATTAACTTGATTAGGAGGGGTTACAACTTAGACTTTTAGAGATGGAATAGGATTTATAGATGGAATCTGGGGAACTTGAGGAGGAGGAACATGTTGCAATTATAGGAATATGGAAATTAGAGGCCTTGGAGCAAGTTTACCATCCTATATTAAGTTATTTTCTTCCCTTATAGTAATTTCATAAGCATTTAGTAAGGTATTACCACCCATATATTGTATCATGAAACTTATCTCAGAATTAAGGGCCTTAAGATAGTACAAAAATGTATAATTTATGGATGGTCTAACCAATATAGGGATCTTAGTCCATGTCTTTTGGGATATGAGGTTAAAATTAGACATGAAATCATGGGGGTACCTTTGTATGGCAGTCATTTGTTCAACCAAAGATATATGATCAGACTTGTCTTCAAATTGCCTAAGGCTGCACCTAACTCATCCCAAGTAGTAATGGAAGTAAAATGGAAATTATTTTACCATTTAAATTCTTTTCCTTTTAAGGAAGCAACAAGTAATCTGATAGCTAGATTATCATGAGTATCATTATGAACAGAACATAGATTGGCAACATTTTGGATATAAACAATAGTAATAGTTTTGTCCCATTCTCCTGAGAAGAAAGGGATATTTTTTAGGGTAGAAAAAATAATGTCATCATATTGGGGTAAATTTAGGGGACTACCCTTATTAAATGAGACAAACACTTGATTATTGATAACCATTTCTGCAAAAGGGATTTGGCCTATGGGGATAATAGATTGGACTAAAACAATAGATTGACCAGATGATGAATGATACTTTGGAGGATAAGTTCTTATACTATTGAATATTGATATTTTATAAGAAGTAAAAGGTAATTCAATATATTCTAAAGGATTACCTTTACTTGATAATATTGTTATAACCTTTGGCATGAAATCATTGTCTATAGGATGATATGAACTATAGAACTTGAAGCATCTTTAATTTTTGATGATGTTAGATATCTCCTACTACTATAATTCCTTCTCATCAATCTTAAAACTTGAATTATTCTAGAGAAACTAGTCCTAGTGGTCATGACATAGGTATTGGTGTATTGTATTTGCATCCTAACTGAGAAGGGGATTGTTCAGATCTTTCTACTTAAATATATTCTAATATAGGACTAATCGTAGGCTTTGGGTATCCTAATAATGGATCAAACCTCTAGAGAAGTCCATCTTCCTTCTGGATATATCACCTATACTAAATTTAAAATAGAACTTGTTTGGAAAAGGGAGAGATATTTTTCAAATAACTAATTAAAACATGTAAAAGAGGTGATGTAACAATGATTTGATCACTCAATATCACACAGACTATGAGACACTTTCAAGACCAAAAAATATCAATCTTAGATAAATATTTCATAATAAGGCATTAGTCAGTCATCAAATTAGTAAAACAAGGCAAATATCCACTTTCAAACTTGGACAATAAACTATAAATTGCACTTATAATGACTTATAAGAACTAATAATCACTTATTGAAGGTGATAAACACTTTGACATAAGAAAGTAACATACATTCACTTCACAAAAGTACATGAATTCATGTAACACACTTCAATCCAGCTTGAAAATAATGGAATTTAGTCTTTATTGCATCAAAAGGAGTTACAGTACACATTTTGATAGAGTCTGGTCATACCAAAAGGAGGGATAAATGGAACCATTTCAAGGTTTATAAGACTATATTTAGAGAGAGAGAGAGAGAGAGAGAGAGAGAGAGAGAGAGAGAGAGAGAGAGAGAGAGAGAGAGAGAGAGAGAGAGAGAGAGAGAGAGAGAGAGAGAGAGAGAGAGAGAGAGAGAGAGAGAGAGAGATGCATTGGAAAGGGCCCTACCACTTTTGATAGATTAACACTTTCAAAAATACAAACTCATGACCTTATCAACAAAGAACAAATCATATAAAATAATTAAATGTCCATTGCCCTTATCCAACCACCAGGTCTCTTCTTGGAACTCTATGATATCATCTAATGATCTGCTAATGAAGACCATGTTTTGGAATTGATTAAATTGTGCCACATCAATATTCGATGGCCATCTATACCTATTTATTGAAAAGATGAATTTAATGACAAGTGAGACACTTATTTATGAGCACATTTATGTTTTTACTAGTCCCAACTCAAACCCGTGTCTATTTTATAGATAGAAAAACAATCTTAGACCATTGGTTTTCACACAATCACAATATTCATGAGAACCTACAAAGTCTTGACTTTGCCTTGTAATTATTGGTTCCTTGATCTCTGTATTTGGTTCAACCACTTCTATTCTACCTATGTGGAGCTCTATTGGTAATGTTTGGTCCTTATTGTTTATCCTAATTCAACTTGGGTTGAGCTCAAGCTTAGTTCTATGCATTTTATACCAGTTCAGGTCCATTCATTTGATTTGCTAAAGTTGAACTGCTCCATCAACCTTAGTCAAAAATGTAATGCCTTGGTCCTTTGTTTATTAGCTACCAAAATCAACTCAGATCATTGAACCTTTGACTCAACTCATTTTGTTGATCCTTCTTTATATGATTGATTGAGAGTCATGGATCCTCTACCAGTCTAACACAGTTGAGACACTTGTCATCCATGTATTTTTTCCTTGGATTTTCTTGGTCTCACTTACAACATCCTTTCCCTCACTCTATTAGATTTTCCAGATAAAAAAAATGCAAGCCCTCAAATCTATCTTTTAAATTTCAATTTTATCCCCACTAGTGCTACTTAGAAATACCACATTGATCCTTAAGATACTATCAATATACAGTCTAATGCATTTATTCCACATGTCAATCTCTTAAGCTACTTGACTATTTGATCCATATCACACCATTAGATCAAGATGTATGATCGAGAGAGAACCATTAAATCTTTTGGGATCCATTATTTGAAAACCAATGACTACTTCATTTTCTTAAAATTGATCTCTTTGCTCTCATCAAATGATGTTCATACAACCATTAGATTTATGCTCAAAAGGATTTATTTTTCTCTAGCTTAAACTTGATATTAGCATGAACATCTTATGTTGTAGGTCGAACCTCAGAAGCTTATAATTTGAGCCATAAAGCTTTCACAGGTATGTAAATTTTTGAGGATGATCCTACTATGTAGATATACAATTGAATATGATCCATTGGTCACATGAGGCTTCTAAGTTAATATATTAAATTCATAAGTTGGCTTGTCCATTTTCTCCTCTGATCTAGGAATTTGACTCAAGAGAGGATGGTTACTATGGTGCTAGTTCCAAAATGAAAACAAAGTGAAATAAATAAACTAATAACATAACATTTCTAGGCCTAAACACTAGGGATAGCTTGGTTAACAAAATTAAATGATAATCACAACTAAAAATCAAGTAATCAAACACAAGAATTCCTTCACCTTCCTTTGATGCTCCAAATGCCTTTGTAGTAGTGGCTTGCTCGGCTTGTGCTCATGAAGTCCTTGGCAATGGAAGCTTGGATACCTCCATCTCTCCTTGGCACCTTTAGCTTGTGGCTTGGCTTGGAATCAATTTGTCATGGTAACACTAATTTTTTGAATCTTTTGGAACCAATTGGGCATTATAACTTTGCATCAAGAAAGCTTTTGAAATGATGTTGTGAGGCCTCATATTTATAGATTTTTGGATTTAATCAGAATCAACCTCAACCATCCATCTCAAGATTGGGATGTGTGGTTGAGGATTAATTCAATTTTTGGAATTAAGTGTGTAATTATCCTCATCATAACATTAGAAGATGGGGAAATTAAGAGGCATGGAGGGCATCATGGAAGGTATTGACGATGTATAGAGGGCATAAATCTTAATATTTATGGCATTTATGGCCTAGGGATGTCTTCCCAAGAAATGAGGTCACTTGATAATGTAGATATTTAATATTAATTTCTAAAAACAATTATTCAACAATTTTCCATAGAATTCTTGATTAGGCATTGATATGGGTTAATTATATCTTAAGCATGATTAAGCACATTGTGCACAAATTACCCATATTGATCAGAATGCCTTGTTATTGGTCCTAAATTTGATTGGATTGGAATTAGAAGGCATTTTCAGATGTGTTGGAACTTTATTCCCATTTTTTTACCAACAACAAATAACAAAGACATGTATCTTGTGCAAAAGATTTGATTGGAAAGAGCAATCCAGAACACCTAGGTGAAAAATTGGCATTTTTACTCGATCTAATCTAATCAAAGTTAGCTACCCCATAAATTGCATTACCCCATTTAGGGATACCCTAGCCAAAATCAACACTTGAATATGTCAGTTTCACATCATTTAGTGTGTTTTAGGCCAAATTATGCATTTTGAGTGTCAATTGGCCAAAACCCTGGTTGGAGGTTATCAGTGGCCAATTTTAGGTGTCTACATCTCCTACATGATGTACTAGTGATGGTTTGGTCAAAAATGGCTACGTACAGAAACTTAGTGAAATCTGTCTAAGGAGACAACTTTGAACATGCATAATTTTTGTCATTCTTAGATGCATGGCCTGAAACTAAGTGTGTTATAATTAGGGACTAAGATGAACAAACCCATATGACCATCTTATCTTGAGATTTCCATATGTGTGAGATATAACATCACCAAACTACCCACTAAAATATATTTGAGATTCTTTACAAAATGTCTATGTATGGAAACTTAGTGAAAGTTATCTGAGGTCAAATTTGAGTCTTCATATCTTCTATTGTGCTTCATCAGATGACCTAAAACTTGGAGCGTATGTTTTTTGGACTATAATGATAGACCCATATGACCAATTCTTCTTGAATCATCCACATGTAATAATGATGGCATCAACAAACTTCTTACTCATAATTCCTACTACTAGACCTAAAAAGCTTAAATGAAAACAAAGAAGAACTAGATGAATGCTATGCATTTTTGCACTTATTCTAGGAACTCTTTAGATTTTAAAGGGTTTGAAACTTGTCCATATACTCATCCATTAGCAACCTAATCCATATGGGTACAAGCTTGATATGTGGGCCAAAAATGGCCAACACTACCCAATGGGCCATATACACTGATTCAGGGTTTTTCACTTGTCATGTTCAATCAATTGGGGTATCCTATACATAGTTTTAATTACCAAGTTATATCTTTCTATACTCTATGTCCAAGCCCTAACATTGTTATATCTTGATATTGGTCATACTACTGATAGATTTTTTGCCCTGTATTATTAATTTAGACTCAACATATGTACATCATAATTCTAAAACAATTTTTTATTACATACTCATGCATACTTTCATTTTTATCCTAACTAGTTTAGACTTGATTATATATATTTTCTTCTTCTATTCGAAGGAATTTGAATATGCCATTGTTCTTTGGCTCTATGGCACTTCTATTCATAGTATGTATGATTTTGACATTTTCCCATGTCCTTTCATGTACTTTACTGATTGTGTATGCAAACATTTGTACATGTACTTATATGTGTCTATAATCCAACATGATTTTCTCTTGTGTATGTGGACATTTTCACATTTCCTTATATGTCTTATTTTCTTATATTCCATGGCCTACTTTATGTGACTCATATGTTTTGTATGTATCCTTTATTATATGCATCATCACCATTAAACTTATATTATATTTTTATATAAACTAGTTTTCAATGCCCTAACGGACCTCATGCATCTATCCTTCTTAATTGGCTACTGTGATGAACATCATGATCCATACCTCTAGGTAGCTACCTAGTTTAACTCATATTTATTGTTACATACATTGATTACATCTATCTTGACACCCTTGTAGAATGATAGAAATGACATAAATATTACATTAAATATTTATGCTCAAATTCACTTAGATTATGATGTTACATATACACATTATATTGGATTATCATGTAGTTATCACATATGCTTTATTGAAGACATATTTTACATTGATTTTTATTTTGAGGATATTTCCTAGGTAAGGACTAATTTATGAACATTTAATTTTTAAGACATGAATTAGAGAATATTTCACATTTTTAGACCTACCTTCATGAAATTCCCTTCATAGGTAAGTCTAGGTACAATTATTTTTCATTTATCCTAGTCATTTCATTTTGTTGCATTTCTAGAATAAATGGGGGGAAAATGTAACAACCCAAAAGTGGTATTTGAGTGCATACTTATCCCTAGATTATCCCTAAAACTATCCTAGAGCCTATTGTCACACTTATCTAGCCTTCACATAGGCCACATGCATTCTTATTCAATATTGAAATAATCTTAAACCCTCATTACTTGATCTTGTTCCTTTATGCCTATTATTATGCCATCTAGATACCAGCGCCATAATAAGGACACTAGTGATATGTGGTCTTAGTGTCCCCAAAATGTAATTGATGTCATTTTCCCTAGCTTCTTCTAAACATATATATATATATATATATATATATATATATATATATATTTAAAACTAAATCCTTCTAAGGTTGGCTTGGACATTTTTTATCATCCACACAAGAAATAAAATAGTATATATACATGAGTTTTAGCCTCTATCTTAAACATTTTTTTATTATTCATATAAGAAATGAAGAATGTACTAAAAATTCAATATGGTGATAGAATTTATCCTATATTTCTTTTGGTAGAGTTTGAAAACATCAATAAGAACCCTAATGATTGTGTGCAAGACTTCAATACACAGTTCAATAAGACCATGATGCGACAACCTGAAAACATTAGACCCATTGATACAACATGCTTAATTAAATATTATGATGCCTTTGACAAGAAGGATACGTACTACTTAAGGGACAAGGCTCTCATAAACCTATAGTTTTCATCCAATATGGCCATCCAAATTGAGAACAATATTAAGGTTTTTTGGAAATCCCTTGAACAAGTGGGTTATTGTAAGATTGGTTAATCTGGAAAAGTCATAGTCCACTAAGACAACCAACCTTGAGGAGAATATTAATACTTTGACCTCCATTTTAAAATATATGTCTTAAAAGATGGATAAAGCTTATAAGGGTCTGCCTCATGGGTCTACAAGTAAGGAGAGAGCTCCAAATCAATATCAAGTACAAAGGAGGCTTGCTTTCCAAAATCAGGATAAGGATAGAGGGAAGAGGCCTACATGTGATGAAAGAATAAATAGAAATAAAAATAGAGGGGCTGAAAAGGAAGTGCTTAACCCATTAAATGCTAAGGTGAATGTGGCAAATTATGATTTAGACATTGACTAGTGTGCCAAGTGCTTCCTCCCACATCCACCATGTGATACTTCTGAACTAATTGATGAAGATGTGGATGATCCTTAATCTACATTTGATAATGATGAGATTTTGATGGTTGATTGTGAAGTCTCCTTAAAAAAATTAATGTCTCCATATAATTACTGAGTTCTACTAATGTTGATCATTTTTAGAGTGCATTCAAGAAGGTATGTGTCCCAACTTGTGAATTTTATTGTGATGTTAATATGACACAAGTATATGAATTGCCCATTGATGATTTTGAGTTTTTAAGATCAATGATGATTAACAAATGTGATGGGGGAATCCCTTTAGTTGAGGATAGAAAGTTGTTAATTAATGCAATAATTTCCCAAGAGAAAGAAAACTACTTGAGAAGTAGGTAACTAGGTGCTTCTCCTCAAGACGCTACCCCTACAAATCCAAGGGCAATAAATGCAAGTAAGGAACTAAAGAAAACTACAATAGTCCCTAGTGATTCTAAACTATCACCTATTGCCCAAGTTTCTAAACCAATAGGTGATCCAGATAAGAATAGAGTACCCATACTATGTATTATTCATAAAGGTGTGAATGATGTTAGACAAAATTCACCTTTAAAGACTGTTGTTAAAAGTGCAAATTCATCCCAATATATTTTGCTTTAGAGTTTAGGTGATTATATTCTAGCTGAAGGTGTTTCCACCTTTCTACCTAATACTCCTCTTATTTAGTATAGCATGTGTGATATGGTCAAAGTGTTGAGCCAAATAAAAATCACCATGCCACTTATTGAGTTATTGTAAATACCATAACACAGGAAGAGGGCATTTGAGTATTTAAAATTTGGTGAAACAACTACAAATGAAATGACTTCACCCCTAATACTCTTAGATGAAGATGAAGATACATAAGAGGTTATTGAAACCACTATATAAGTCTATTTTGGGACTACATTGATATAAATTTAGTTAAACATGGATCCTTTTTATATAACAATATTGATCAATAGTCTGATTATCCACAATTGTATATTTGATTCTAAAGTTTCTTGTAATGTGATGCCAATAGGTGTCCTAAAAGATATTAGAGTGAAAATAATATTAGACTTTGGTAAGTGCTATACCTTGGAATCACAAGAGTTTTCAATTGATGGACAAGTCAAGGGGTTGGTAGTACAGTTGGCAATGCATCTAGGTAAGTATTTCAACATAGATGTGGTAGTTGTGGACTACACGCCTAAGTGGGGGATGCTACTATCATGTAAATGGGATGATAACATGGGTAGAAGTGAAAAAATGGAATTATCTTATGCCACCATTCCTTTATATGGTAAGATGGTAAAAATTAATAAATAACATAAAATGTTACATGTACTTGAATATCTGAAACATGCTCTCAATGAAGTGTTGTACATGGATTTGGAATTAGGCAATTTCATTGGGAATATTGACATTGTTGAAAAAAATATTATTCTTGATGTTGAATCTGATAGATAAGATGTTTTTTGGAAGATTTTTTTTGATGGGGCTTACTCCAATATTGGAAATTAATCTAGGGTTGTCTTTTATGCTCTCGATGGTAAATGCTTTAAGTTTTCTTTACAACTATCCTTTAAGTGCACAACTAATAATGTTGAGTATGAGTCACTCTTGATTGGTTTATGAATTTCCCATGAACAAGGAATTATAAATTTGATTGTAAAGGGTGATTCTAAGATAGTGGTTAAGTAGGTCCACAATGCTTACACCACCAAAAACAAAAGGTTGAAACAATATCAAAATGTTGTTTGGGACTTGTTAGAATTATTCAATGAATTCAACATTTTTTTATCATGATAGGAGTTTCAACAAAGAGACTGAAAATATTTCAAGTTTAGGTGCTTAGTTTTAAATTATGAATACAAACCCTCATTGTTAGTATCAAGTGGAGGTTCTTATTAGGCCTTCAATCCCAAATAGTGTTCATCATTGGCAGGTGTTTGATGATGATGAATAGATTAATAGGTTTCTAAATTGTAAAGAGGAATTCCATGATCATCTCATATACATAAAATCCATTCTTTAGGTTTATGATAGGAAATAATCCTTATTTGGGAAGGAAATTATTCATCTAAAAACAAACATGCTTTCATGGGGATTGGCAAGTTTATAAGAATCTTTTGATGGAGCTGATAGAATCAAAACTTGAGACTCATTTATTTTAAAATATGTGACTGAGTGTAATTTAGGTTCTCAAGAGTCTCCAAATAAGGTTTGGATAAGTACTCACCTAATTTAAATTCATAAAATTATATACACATAGCTACTTAAAAAGTACTAGGATTATTTAGCTTGATCTTATTTTGAATTGAAAGCATATAGTGAAGACTTGTTTCAACATGTCATCCCATTATAGCCTAATAACAAGCCTTTTAGGTAGAAATAAAGACCAATTAACCCCATCTTAGCCACCAAGATATAGGATGAGTTAAAGAGGCTAAGGGATGGTATTATTATTCATCCCATAAGGCACTCATCATGGGTGGAAAGTTTAGTCCCTATAAAAAATAAAAATGGTGACATCCACTTGTGTGTGGATTTATGTAATTTGAATAAAGCTTCTTTAAAGGATAATTATTCCTTACCCAATATGGATAACCTGTTACAAAGTATTACTAGATCATAGATGTTTTCCACTTTAGATGGTTTCTCAGGATATAACCAGGTTATGGTGAAGGAATCTAAGAGACCCAAGATTGCATTCACAATGCTTTAGGGCATGTATGTATATATGAGAATGCCTTCTGGGTTAATGAATGCTAGTGCAATGTTTTAATGAGGTATTGATGTTACCTTCATAGGGGTAATTAAAAAGTTCATAAATATGTACTAGTATAACATTAATGTGTACTCTTAGACTAGAGAAGAACATTTGAAACATCTAGATGAAGTGTTGATTAGATGTAGGGAATTTAGAATTTCACTTAATCAATAGAACTGTCACTTTGGAGTACAAAAGGTCAGGTTATTGAGACATATAGTGTCCAAGGATGGTATCATGATTAACCCTGATAGGGTAAAAGCCATTGACAAAGTGGCTATCCCATAGTCCAAGAAGAGAATTCAGTCCTTCTTTGGACAAATCAATTTCATGAGGAGGTTTGTGTCAAATTTTGTAAAGATCACTCTGCCTATTACTTACATGTTGAAGAAAGACCAAACCATCAAGTGGGAGGAGAAGGCTATGCAGGCATTCAATGACATCAAAGGACCCTTAAATTTCACCCCTATCTTAGCCAACCATGATTACATAAAAGCATTTTAGATATTTTCTTTTGCATCACATAATACTAGTATTTCTATCTTATTGAAAATTAATGAAGATAGCCATGAGAAACCCATAACTTTATTTAGTAAAGCTATGCAAGTGATAAACTAAATTAAGTTATCATGAAAAATAAGATTTTGCTCCCTTGAAGGAAGCTAAAACATCTAGAATTACATACTAAGTTTGAATATTGTTGCTTATATCATGTATACCATGGTGAAGGACATCTTGACTCAGATTGAAACATCCAACACGAGATGCAGTTGGGTCAACAAGTTACAAGAGTACAACATAATATTTAAACTACCAAGTTAGTAAGAGGGATGGGTCTAGCCAAGTGCATGGTTGAGACTAATTTACAATTCATTGAGGTAAACATTGTTGTTTTTAACTTTGATTATTCCTTGAGTCAAATTAGCATACCTCTATGGTATAAGGACATTGTTTACTAATTGTAAAATATGAATTGTCCCCCTGACATGGAGAAGAATAAAATAATAATTCTTAAACTTGTTTCTCAAAAATACCCCTTGACTCAAAGTGGACTAGCATGTAATAATTTGGATAGGGTTATCCAAAGATGCATGGTAGAATAAGAAATTACTGATTTAATTGAAAAAATTCATAGCAGAGTATGTGGTGGCCACTTTGTACCTAAAGTCATGGATCATAAAATTCTAAGAGATGGAAATTAGTGGTTTTTACTATTCAATGATGTTTCTAAAAAAATTATAAAGTGAAATAAATGTCAGTGTTTAGTTGGAAGGATGAAATCTTTAGGTTCTCTTCCCTTACAGCCTGTGATTATTGAACACCCATTTAGACAATGAAGAATGGATTTCATTGGGGAAATTATTGATTCGTCAAGTCATAGACATAGATGGATATTATTTGAGACTGAATACTTCAAAAAATGGGTTACAACATTCCCTACAAAGAAGGCTATAAACCATGTAGTTATGGACTTTTTGCTAAATTAAATTATTTATAGATCTGGTGTGCCTGTCAAGGTAATTGCTAATAATGCCATGAGCTTCAAATCTAAACATTTAGTTATATTGTGTAAAGAGTATGCATTGTATTAGCTTTTACTTCCACTTATAACCCCTAGAATCTAGTAACAATAAATTTCATATAATCAATAGATGTACTTTATTAAAAAAAAAAGAAGTGGGGTGAATAGCTAAAGTTTGCTTTATGGGATGAGAGGACCATGCCTAAAAGAGTTATAGGAAAAATCCCTTTTGAGATTGTTTATGTTACTCAAGAAAATTCGCCTATTAATTTATGGTTGCCAACCTATTAGTTCATGCAATAGCTAAAAAAAGATGATGATGAAATCAATAACTATAAAAGTAGAATGAACCAAATTATTGAGATTGATGCAATTCAAAGACAAGATCATGAAAGACACATCAAGTTCAATGAAATACTCAAAAGGATATTTGATAGGAAGGTCACTCTAAGAAATTTTTAGGTAGGTGATCTAGTTCTACTTTAGGATAAGAAGCATGAGGAGAAAGGCAAGCATGGAAAATATGATGCTTTATAGATGGGTCTCTATTCCAATATCTATTGGATTGGGGAACACACTTTCTTCCTAAGATACGTAGATGGTGAAATATTGGATTTGTTAGTTAATGGTAGATATCTAAAACACTTCCTAGACTGAGTCCATAAATCATGTACAGTATTGTATAGTGTATAGTTTTGTTACTGTGTTGTTTTGTTGCCCCTTTACTTTGGGCCTTGCTTATACAATTACTTTCATTTTTTTTATCATGTGTTCATTTTTAGATCCTCCTAATCTATTTTTTTCAATCTCTCTTATTTTGTTATGCTTCCATGGGTGTCTACTAATAAATTGTTAAAGTGTTGACTATGTGACTCAATGGATTAGCACCGTGTCTTGTATTCTAGGGTTCTTTATACACCTACATGGGGTGTACATCCCCAGTCGAGATCTAGTGTTAGTGCCCAAATTTTCACTAAATAATTATTCCTTTGTTATAATATTAATCCCTAAATTATCTATCTTGATTTATTTTTACAAGTTTTCACCCAAAGTTAGGAATTCCTATTTCCATCTCAAATCATCCAAATCCCCATTTCTATATTCATTATAAACCTTTTTCTCATGTTCATGTTGTGTGGACAATGTAAAATCCTAATTTAAACTAGTGTTCAATATTTTCACATTTTAGTAAACTTATAGGGTCCATTAGGATTCAAGGATGTGACATAGAATTAGCCAAGGAATGAGCAAGTTTGTATACTTTCAAATTTCAAATCCATCTCCCTGACCTACCAAATCCACATTAACAATGAGGGGGTTTATGCTAATTACCCCAAGTTTTTTGTCCTGGTCTCCATTTTCCATGTGGAAGGATTTAAGGCGTCATGTGATTTTTTTAAAAAAAAACCACACTAATAGAATAAAAATCTCACACCATAAGTGGATGAGTCCATATGGAGGTTTTAAATGAAATATGGCTTGTGAAAAGGTAAGGCATGAGCCCCAAAAGGGAAGATGGAGGACTTTTGAAGTCAACGTGAAAGTTTAATGAGTTACAGAAAGGTAATAATATTTCTACCAGGGATTTTAATGGTTGAAATTAATTATGCAAATCACAAAAGGGGATATGAAAGTTTGTGGGGAATACCTGTGGATAAAGCAAACATAAAAAAAGTAACTTTTAAATTATCATCTCACTTCTGAAGTATGTGAGGATGAGGATGTAGCAAAGGTAGTAGTTAAAAGGCAAACAAAATCAAACACAACATAGGTTTCTTAGAGATATGGGTAACATGAATGTGGAGGAACCCCACCCCACCTTAGCAAAGGGTCCATGTTAGATGTGGAGAGCCATGTTAGAATACAATTATCAAATATTGTAGCATAACAAATAAACACATTGGGATTTTGAAAGTAGTTGGGCACTAGCATGGAAGATATATGCTTACATGGATAGATTGAAACACTCAGCCATGCCACATACAACCTACCACATGGAAAGAAGGTAATGGATAAAATAAGTTTCAATATTTTCTTTGCAAAGAGAAGTGCATTGTATGTGGTAGAGATTAATCCATTGACTACAAATTTGATTAGGGGAAAATGGGATATGACACCGTAAAGTTTTTTAGAGGTTTCAATTAGTGAGAAGTAATTTTTGAAATTTTAAAAAGGGCAAAGAAAGTCCATAGTAAATTTGTGGTAAATAAATAATTGCTAAAATAAAACATGAAAAAGATAAGTGCAGTTTGTTGTCAAAGCTCCAAATCTTGGTTGAAGGGCACACATGGAAAAAAAGGGAAGTTTAGACACAATATACAATTAAACAATGTGTAAATTATTCATGAAATTCTAGAACCTTTGGGAGTAAACAACAGACAAGGATGGAAGAGAAGGTAAGTTAGTATGATATTTTCAATGAGAAAAATTACAAATTGCATGTACATATATAGATCCTCTAAATAGAAGAGAAAGAGAATGAGTGGGAATGTCAAGGAGATAAAAGGTACAAGTAACTAACTGGTATAATAGGGAATTATGCCTACAACTAGTCAGATGGTGATATCATTAAATGCAACATGATCCACATATGGAGTAAGAGGTTTGAGGTCATCTCACTGTGGTAGCCATTTAGAGTTTCAAATTAAAACTAAAGTTGTTTACACTCTTGACCAATTGATGGAGTAGAATATATATATATATAAAGTGTACTTAGGGAATATGCATCATTGCTTAACTCATATAGGTAGCAAGCATTGACTTGGATATCAAATCTCACCCCTAAAAATATTTTATAGATAGAAAGCATAGGTGTCACACTTCCTCTAAGATTAAGGATGGTTTCGGTTTCTGGATAGGATTTGCATAGTTATAAAATATTTTAGACATTTGTCATTATTTAAACAAAGAAAGGGAGGGGCATTACTAGGTTATGTTATCCTCATGGATTTCTCAATCTTCTATTTGGTTTTTTGGCTTTGAAATTTTATTTAACTAGGCCACTTGATGTGGTAAGGATTTACTTGTCTAGAAAACTCTCATTATGGTGGCTATAAACCTAGTAGATGATTGGAAAAACCAAATTTTGAAGCACATAAAGCATGGAAAAGTATATTTATCCATCTGGGTTGATCAGAGAAAACCACCCCTTACACATAACCTTGCATGGGACTATGATACTATGATCATTACTTTTACACACTTGAGTACATAGTGGATCTTATGGTAGAGTAGTTCATTGATGAGAGTGCATTAGTTGTGGGATATTTTGGATGAGTGACATACACATGATTTAATTTTGAGCACTAAAAGTAAGCTAAAAATGATGATATCTTTGACTCCTTCCTATCATCGGTTATTAACTTGCACACCAATGCCAAACAAACTGAATAGTCAAGTGGCTCACTTGTAGCCAATTCTAAGTTATTACATGAAGAAGCATATAGACTCCATCTAAAGTCTTAAGAAAGTGGTATTTTTTGACCATTTGAAGCTGAGTTGGAGGAAGGATGTGCATACCTCCCATATATCATCTAGAGGTGCATGATAATTTTTAAGAAAGCTTATTTGAAGAATATTCTTTCTTGCATAAAAAATGTTACATTTTTTCATTTACCGAGGAACATGAAAAAATATATAATGAACTAGTAGTTATAGTTAGAAATATTCTAATGGAAGATTGGAGTGATTATTCTCATGTTGAATTTATTTACAATCTAAAATAGTGGAATTTCTATAGCAACACCATTTAATATGTATGTCTCTCTTGTTGTGTTGTAAGACACATAAAGGTAAAAAGTGTAGGGGAGGAAATTCAAGAAACCATAGATATCCTTGTGTATCAAGTCTTGGATCCTTCTTCTGAGGAGTAGGTTATCATAAAGCATTGTCTTCTTTGTGGAGGAAATTGTTTCAAATGATATGAATGGTGCCAATTACTCATTATTACACCATGTAGGCACTTTCTATGCCTTGATTGTGTTACTATTGATAGTGAAAATTGCACCTTAGTTGGTTATGCTTAATCCTACAAGATGTAGAGTCTTCAAATATTGACCCATCCTAAAAATATGAGTCTAAAGGGAATTTTTCCTCAAGACCTTATTGAGTCACAAATATCTTATAATCATGATAACTGGGATCCTAATTGGCATGCAACTTATCATGGTAAAGTTACATATCTAGCTAAAAAATCAAAATATTGGTGGTTCTATGAACATTTTTCTTTGGATACTGAATTCAAAGTTGCTAGAGAAATTGAAACTCTTATGAAGAAAAAATTAGATACCAAAGGGGAATGTAAGAAAGGCACTAAAATAATTAGGGAAATAAATATTTTCATTGGTGAATGCTTTAGATTCAAATGTATTGTGCACAAATATAGATTTTTTAATTGAGGCATCAAACAAAGGAGAACTTGGTTTCAAAAAAAAAATTCTGCAGGGTGCTTCAGTGGACCAAGATGGAATGGAGTGAGGAGAAAAATCAAGAATTTACAAGTTTCAAAAATTTCACGAGAAGCTCCAAAAGTCCATGGGAGATTTGT
The DNA here is from genome assembly GCA_037957365.1 of Torreya grandis. Classification (NCBI taxonomy): domain Eukaryota; kingdom Viridiplantae; phylum Streptophyta; class Pinopsida; order Cupressales; family Taxaceae; genus Torreya; species Torreya grandis. The sequence continues at coordinate 109,803 of JARHVA010003747.1, read as the reverse complement.
GTGGAAAAAGTAAATTATAAAATACAAATTAAAAATTGCGATCAACTCTCTCAAGTGCACTGGTTAAAGCAAGTGGGAAAAGATAACTCAAGAGGATTTTTAGGGATATTTGGAAGAAGATTATAAGTTTGAAATTTTGTAATTGTGCAAATTGCAAATTGCACATGGATCTCCCAAACCTGCTAGTCAACATTGGTCAACATGAGATCATAGTGCAAATAGAAACTTTTAAGGCCAATTGTAATTTTGCAATTATGAAAATTACAAATCATAGTTGGACTTCCTATTTCCCTAAGGAAAATTTTTAGGGGAATCCCATTTATAAATTATAATTTACAAATTTTAAAAATGCAAATTGCAGTTGGAGTTCTCATTTCCTTGAGGGAAATTTTAGATGGAATTTCAACTATGAATTAAAATTTGAAAATTGCAGTTGGAGTTCCCTATTTCCTAAGTTATATTTTTTTGGAGATAGGAACTCTTACTGTAATATACAATTTGTAGAACTACAAAATTATAAATTACAATTGGAGTTCCCATTTTCCTAAGGGATATTTTTAGGGGAACTATAACTACAAATTGTAAAATAGCTACTAAGTTTTAGATTTACCCAATACAAAGAAAATTACAAATGGGACCTAGATTTTCCCAATACAAAAGAAAATTACAAATTTTTAAAAGGGTCTAAATTTTTGACAAAAGGCTAAAAAGTTAAAAGTAATGCATTTATGCATTAAAAATGTGGAGTTAACCATAAAAATCAAATGTGGAAAAGGAATGTTGGAGCCAAATAATAAAAAGGTAAAAATAACCTAAGTTTTGCACTTCCATTTTTATGCTTGTTCAAAGCCTCCATGGGAGAAATATTACAGATCTGCAAGTTCAAGGTGGGCCAAGACTAGCAACTAATTCGCAATCAAATATAATTCTCTTGATAAAAATTATAAAGGAGAGCAGCCATGGATCTGTACCTTCTACCTCATTTAAATGTCAATCTAAAGATGTAAAATTTATAGGATGACATCATTGTATGTGCACACTCAATATCTAATTTAAAACTCTGCTAATCATATATAAGATGCCTGAAGTGTAGTAAATAAAATGCTTAGATTGAAACATTGATAAATTATAGTAAAATAAATGCTTATGTGTGGAAGCTTCCTTAAATGAACCTAATAAAAAAAAATCACACAATTCAAAAATTAAACGCACAATGCTTAAGGAAATTAAATAACATGTTTAACTAACTAGATGGGTTGGATTATTGTTACGACCTTCCAAAGAGGACCTTTCCTCCTAAACCCATCTTTAACCCTTCCTCTTACAACACTATATTGAACTCATAATTTCTCACTCATATTAATCAAAAGAGAAACAATGAATTACTATAGGAAGTTACAATAAAAATTAATTAACACAATATACTTCTGATAATCTCTATTCAACATATACTATTTTCTATATCCTATATATCTCTCAACTCTACTGCTACATATTTATATATCGTAGAGGATATTGTTGTATACAAATCAATATCTACAATCCATTTTAAGATACATTGAAATTGGGATAACCAATTTTTTTTTCTTTCACTAAGGACATCCTTCATGTGAATATTGTGACTTTGTTGTAAAACAAACAAGGTTGTTTTGTTCTTCAACCACTTCCTTATTGAGATCCATATAGGTAAGAGTCATTTATGTGAGTCTTTTAGAAGAGAATCAAAATATTTTCATCCATGGCTTTGGTCATGCAATGGCTATAGGATGGTTTGTGTAGTGAGATTCCTTTTAATGGAGGATGATCTGTGCTATATACCTATTTCTCCAAAACATATTCAAAACACATTTATATAAAAATCATTCTAAAGGAATTTACTACCATCATATATTTAATTCCAATGCATAATTTCAATTATTAAAAAGATTTTGAAAATGTAATGTTTATATGGTTTATGAAAGTAGGAAACTTATATGAAAAAGTGTTCAAAATCATGGTAAATAAGTAGGATGAGTACAATATATGGACACAATAACTGGACATCTATGGTGCTCATCACACCCCCCAGCTTAAGATCTTTCTTGACCTCGAGCACCATAATTGTTAATTCCCAATTCATAAAAAACTCTAAAATCCATGAGATCTATATCACCACTTGTAAGGTGAGTGTAGAATCCACACCTCTATTTAAATAGTTGCTTCATCCACTAGGGTTTTTTTCTACCAATATATATCAGAGTACTACAACAAGGGTGGCTAAAACATTAGGTTCATTAATTACGATCCCATGTCATTTATAAGAATAATATATTTTGTGGTTCTTGTAAATATTGTTTAAATTAAAAGGGGAATAGGGCTCCCTCTTTCTTAGTGTTGTAGTGAGCTCATTCTATCATTTAGTGCATGATTCTCTTACATCAAGACCAATAGAAGTTTTCAATCCTAAATAAAAATCTTGAACTTTATCATAATTCTTACCAAACTAAGTTCTTAATTTTTCAACATAATATCATCTCATTCTGCTAAAATAATATCAGGTGTCATCGATTCACTCCTAATGAGTAGCTAGAATTCATTCTCCTTTTTCTTGTATTATAATATTTCTCTTCCTCTTTTGTATTCGTTCAATAAATATGATGAAAATTTCTATAGTTGGACATCTCCAACATATAAATTGGTATTCCACTTTCTATCATACAAAACATCATAATTATGTAGGTATAATTTGCACAATTGTGCTTGTTCTTCTTGTGAACTTACTTTATAAATGAAAAATAATGAAAATGTATCAATAACTTCATCGGGCATATCACAATAAACTCTCATAAATGTGAATTTGTGCCATTGTTCTTCAAGAAAAATTGAATAAAATTTTATGGGAGGCCTGTAATCAAGGAGTCCTTGTGTGAGACCTACCATGTCCTCAACTTTATATTTCAATTTCATGATGCTCTATTCATTCAAATTATTTTCCTCTTTTAGTTTCCTATTTTCTTTCCTCAGATCCTTTAGGGATACAAAATGACTATCTATTCAATTCAACAATTTAGAAGATATTGCAAAATAAGAGTGATACCTGACCTAAAGGGAAACTTTATGTTCCTCTTGTTGATTGACCTCTACATAAGTTTTTTAAATGTTGGTTGTAGGATTGTCTATGACTGAGGGCTATAGCCAATAATCTACTATAACAAGTGCATCTAGACCTCCACCAGATTGATCTCCTAGTTGCTTCCTTATTTTCTCAATTTCTTTGAAGGCTTGATCAAGAGTGTAAAATTCCACTTGCACTCAAGCATGTTTTTCAAATTATTCATCTTCTTCCTGCATGGGTTCCTCATGTAACTTTTGTTGTACTTATTCCACATACAATTCTTGAAAACTATGTTCAACTTGTTCTACTTCTTCATGCATTGGCTCCTCATGAAATTATTTAAAACTATGCTCATTTTATTATGTTTCTTCCTAATGGAATACTAGAGAGCATTCTTCCCTATTTGTTTCAGTCTCTAAAGATTTATTACTACTATGAATCCATTCTTCCATAGATTCTTCATTTAATTTAATAATAAAAGAAGGTTTAGTCCTCATTTTTCTCCTCAATCTATGAGATATACAAGGAGTAGGGGTTACCTTGATCTTCTTCAAAGAAGGTGGAAGTTAATTCTTGGACTCATCAAAATAAGGTCAGAGAATTAGTTTATTCCTCCTCTTTTTTTCAGACCTTACTATAGGTTCTTGTATTGCTACAAGAATACCTTCTTCTACAAGTTCTTGTAAAGCTACATAAAGGTTTTTTACTACAGGTTCTTGTGGTTTTGCATGGAGGGATTTTTTTTATCCTTGTCCTTCAACCTCCAATTCTTATTTTAATTCATTTCCTTCTCTATCACTCTCTTCATTTCTTTGTACTTGAAGAAATTCCTTCCAACTTATGTTGGGTCTAATTCTTTGTAAACAATCTTAAAAAAGTAACTAGATGAGACAATGGTGGGAGAGAGCTTTAGAATTACCTTTTTGAAAAGCCTTCAATATTTTAGTGATCATGTGAAGAAAAAAGTTGGTAATGTTTATCTCCATTACATGTCACAAATGATTAAGGAACTTGAAGTGTAGGCCATGAAGCATAAAATACCTTCCTCCACAAATGAAATATCCAGAGATAAAATCAGTAGGCTTAGCCCATTTTCCTAGTAGAAATAATCTTACAATGCCCTACTTTGAGGTTTCTAGGCATTCATTTACTCTTCTAAAATTGTGTCTCTCATCCTTGACATCATATTTTTCTTGTCATTCCTCCCTTATTCTTGTTAGTCCCATTACTTTGATGATAGTTGTTTCTATCAACTTGATTTCCATCCTTTTTACTATGGTTAAGCTATTATGCAATGTACCAAAAAATTCTTTCTCAATTCATTTATCCAGGGTTTATATTTTCTCAACATACTATGCCCATCCTATATGTCATAACAAGGCCAATATTTATAGGCTATTAGTCAAGGGGGTGATATCAAGTCATTCATGTTTCAACAAATTGCCTCCTATATTATGTGGGTTACAGGTCTAGGTGATTGCAGCAAGGGTTTTTGGCAATGGAAAAATGATTTTTGAATTTTTTTTGGAAGGTGAAATAATCCTTTTGAACTAATGGAAAATGTCCCCCCCCAACTTATTATGCCACTTATTCTTGAGTGATAAAAAAAACATGCATAAAACACTCATGGTAAGAGTAAGGGGTGGCAGTAGCAGTTGTGTCAATGGTCACATCAATAAAGGAGATGGTAAGAAGGTGTGATAAGGATAGGATACAATAGTGCATCAATATCACTAAGTCTCATTATCTTTAGAAATTAAAATATATGATAGGAAATAAATATATAATAATTATTTTATTAGCTATAGAAATGCCTTTCATAAATGTTCAAATGATGATATAAAGTGGTGATAGTGGCATACACTAGCATTTGAGTGGGAGAAGCACTTGATGTAGGATGGAATGTAGGAATACTTCCTATAGAAAGATATGATTATTTTATTATCAAGTGTTATCTTGTAGTAGCAAGTTTTTATCCTGTAACAAGTTTTTTACCTATAGCGACAAGTTCTCCATCCTATAGAAAGAAGAAAAATATGTTTCTACTCAAAATGAATGAATCTACAAACAAAAACAAGTGAAAACAAAACATTTTTTTCACAATAGTGCTTTTTATCATTTTCATATATATATATATATATATATATATATATATATATATAGTTTTTTGGTCCAAACTCAACTAAAATCACAAGAATTTAGAGGGTAGGATTTTATTCAGCCTAAACTAAGCCATTATAATTGATTTGTTCTTGGCTACAGGAAAATTTATTAATCTTGGAAAATACTAGAGAAGGGTTCATAGAAATACCCTTCGGTTACAGGAACAAGTTGATTTATTTCATGAAGAAGAGATGGATGTTGTTCTTCAAAACGTTGGTGAGTGAGAGTTTCCTTGGAAAATGCTTTCTTGTATAGCTTGATCTTATGGCCATTAACAAGTAGTTGGAACCAAATAGAGTCAATGGTTATGATATTTACAGCTTCATTGTTAAAAACTTGTTTGATCTCATAAGGCTTAAGCCATCTATACTATAGCTTTCCTTTATGATCCTTGTATTTAGAGTTAAAAAGGAGTGCCTAGTCTCCAAGTTTGAAATTATTAGTCGTGACATTCCTATTATGCCATACTACACATTATCTTTTCACTATTTTAGTATGATGAAGTGCTTCCTTTCTTAGTTCATCAAGTGCATTTAGCAACATGATCCTATCTTGCTGACCTTGAGAAATATTTAAGACCAAATTAAGTGTTGTCCTTAATGTCTTATGTGCAAACTCAATAGGCACAATATGATTTTTACCATAAACTAGTTCATATGGAATGACACTAGTTGTAATTTTTCAAGTGATTCTATAAACCCAAACTACTTCTAGAAGATGAGTTGACCAATATTTTCTATGCAAGCTAACAATCTTAGTGAGTATAGTTTCCAATTATTAGTTTGTCACTTCCACCTGACCATTTGACTGAGGATGGTAGGGGTAGATTTCTTGTGTTTGATTTCATATTCTTTTACCAAGGTAGTTGTGTGGTCTGATGTGAATTTTGGGCCTTCGTCTATGAAGATCTCTCTTAAAATTCTTCGTAGAGGAAATCAACTAGCTTCTCATCTTGGGCATGGGTTAAGGATTTGACCTCTACACATTTGGTGACATAATTAGTGCACACCAATATATATTATTTTTTTTGGGATTTAGGATCAATGGGACCTATAAAATCCATTCCCCATTTTTTGAAGGGTTTCAGAACCAGTTATGGATATGATGGAATTTCATGAGAGCGAGTGGGATTTCCCATAATATAGTATTGATCACATCTATGGGTTTATATCATGGAATCCTTATGCATATAAGGACAATAATATCTAGTAGTGATTACTTTCATGATGGTTCCTTTGGAAGAAAAATGACCCGTATAGGGCTCATCGTGGCAGGTTCTAAGAATGTCATAAGCTTCATCTTCTCAAATACATCTTTTCATAATTAAATCTAGTCCAATGATAAAGAGATATGATACAATTTAAGAATAATGTTTTCTCTTTTAGATAAATTGTTATTTATCTCTAGGTGATAAATATTGTGGTAGTGATCTTGCAGTAAGATAGTTAGCAATTTTTGTGAACCAAGGATATTGAATTGTTATAACATATAAATGTTCATCATGAAAAGAATCACCAACAAGATCACTATGTTCATTATTTTGCAATTGAGATAGAAAATCTACTACTACATTATCTTAACTAGATCTATCCAAAATGGTAATATCAAATTCCTATACCAAAAGCAACCAATGAATTATCCTCCCTGTTATAGTAGGTTTGTTCATTAAAAACTTTATTACTATATGATCAGTCTAGATGAATACTTGGTAACCTGTAATGTACTATTGAAATTTGTTGATGGCATAGATGATGGTAAGAAATTCCTTCCCTATTACAATGTAGTGGAGTTCATCCCCTTGAAGATTATTGCTGATAAAATAGATTGCATAACTGAGATATTCTTCTTTTTGGTGAAGGATAATTGTTAGAGTGGTGTCAGATGCACCTATATGAATGTGAAAAAGCTTCTTCCAGTTAGGCCCTCTTAGAACAGGAGTTGATATGAGCAGGTATTTGAGTTTCTAAAAGGCAATTTCACATTCATTAGTCTATGTAAATTTTGCATCTTTAATAAGCAATACAAATAATGGGGTGATAATTTTACTAAATTCTTTGATGAATCATCTACAATAACCAGCATGTCCTAAAAAACTTCTAACATCTTTATGCTTCTTTGGTGTGGCTAGATCCTTGATGATACTTGTCTTTGGTGGGTCAACTTGAATTCTAATGAGGAATATGTGATGTCCCAAAACAATCCGTTCAGTCATAAGTATGCAATACTTCTCATTGCTTACATATAATTGATGGTCCTGGTAGCATTGAAGAAATTTATCTAGGTTGGTTAGAATTTATTTGAAGGTCTACCCATAGATAGTGAAATCAACAATGTAGATTTCAACACAGTCATGGGAGAGATAAAAAAATATGCTCAACATAACCCTTTAAAAAGTAGCTAGGGTATTACAAAGACTAAATGGAAAGACACCATAGGCATAGGTTCCCCAAGGGCAAGTAAAAGTGTTTCTATCTTGGCCTTTTGAAGTAATTCATATTTGACTATAACCACTATAACCATAGTGGAAATAAAATTACTTCTTCCCTGTTAACGTATCCAACACTTAATCAATAAATAGAAGGGGAAAGTGATCCTTCCTTATCAGAATTCAACTCTTTGTAGTCAACAAAAATATGAAATTTCCCCCCTTTCTTAGGGATAATGACTAGGAGAGAGACACACTAGCTATTTGAGATAGGATAAACAAATCATGCAGAGTTATTACAACTCAGTTTTGATAAAGTCTTTAAATGCAGGATTAATTCATTGTTGGGATTGGTGAATAAATTTCCATTCTTATTTAATGTAAATATAATGGTGCATGGATCTAGGGGTATTACTCTAATGTCATGGTAATCTCAGGAAAATGTTGTTGTGTGACTTCTCAATATTGTAATTAGATAACTTTCTTGTTAGCATGTTAAGGAAGTTCTAATGTTGAGAGGTTTATTTGACAAGATGTCTTCTTGCTTTGTTAAATAAAGCATTGTCTCTACGTTGATGATTAAAGGAACATAACTGCATTGATGGGGAAGTAATTTATGGAATGTCTAAATATCTCTTAAAGTTTCATCAAAATCATTCTCTTGAAATGTATTTTTAAGAGGGCATGGTGTACATTGCAATAGGTTGGTAGCTACAAGGTCCTATTAATGGATGTTTTGCAAGATACTAGTAAAGATAGTGTCTTCTTCTTGGTGTTAAACATGGGATATACTGAGAGGGGGGGTTGAATTAGTATATCATATGTGGGATATGGCACATAAGTTAGTCCCACTTGGTGGCCTAGTGCATCCAAACCCAAAAAAAAAATTAGGGTTCAAACAAACCCCCTTCATTCAAAGGGGGTTCATTCGAAACCCCTTCATTTGAACCCCCACATGTACTTTTTGAAGGGTGCCTAAATGAAGGAGGTCAACTGTTTACTTTAGCATTTGATTAAAATTTTATTAATTTGAATGATATTTGGGGGGCTTCAAACAAAGAGGGTTAGAATGAAGGGGGTTCATTCGAACCCCCTTCATTATAAAACCCTTTGTTAAAACCCCATGTGGCATGAAATCCTCACCCATTGAAGTGGAAACCTACTATTGGCCTAAAATTGTCGCTTTAGATGCCACATATTAGGATGAAAAATTAAAATAAAAACATGTGGCTCTATATATAAATAGGTATTTTTACGAGCTTTCTAATAATATAATTTTTGTAAAATTTTAATAATATTTAATATTTATTTTGATTTATTTAGTAAAATATACTTATTTATAAAATAAAGTACCATAGGTTTGAGGCACAAGGAAAAATAGAAGTCTATGACCAATTTTCTTTGAAACTTATCAATGCACTCGAATTTAATGTCCTTGTTCTAATGGTGAAAAAATTAAACGATTTAAACATATATATATGTTGAAATAGACTAATTTTTTCACCATTAGAACAAGGACATTAAATTCGAGTGCATTGATAATTTTCAAAAAAAATTGGCCATAAACTCCTATTTTTTCCTTGTGCCTCAAACCTATGGTACTTTATTTTATAAATAAGTATATTTTACTAAATAAATAAAAATAAATATTAAATATTATTAAAATTTTACAAAAATTATATTATTATAAAGCTTGTAAAAATACCTATTTATATATAGAGCCACATGTTTTTATTTTAATTTTTCATTCTTATATGTGGCATCTAAAGTGATAATTTTAGGCCAATAGTAGCTTTCCAATTCAATGGGTGAGGATTTCATGCCACATGGGGTTTTAACAAAGGGGTTTATAATGAAGAGGGTTCGCATGAACCCCCTTCATTCTAACCCTCTTTGTTTGAAGCCCCCCAAATATCATTCAAATTAATAAAATTTTAATCAAATGCTAAAGTAAACATTTGACCTCCTTCATTTAAGCACCCTTCAAAAAGTACATGTGGGGGTTCAAATGAAGGGGTTTCGAATGAACCCCCTTTGAATGAAGGGGGTTTGTTTGAACCCTAAATTTATTTTTGGGTTTGGATGCACTGGGCTACCAAGTGGGACTAACTTATGTGCCATATCCCACATATGATATACTAATTCACACCCCCCCCAACACCGCCACCCCCCCCCCCCCACCCCCCCTGTCAGTATATCCCATGTTTAACACTAAGAAGAAGACACTATCTTTACTGGTATCTTGCAAAACACCCATTAATAGGACCTTGTAGCTACCAACCTATTGCAATGTACACCATGCCCTCTTAAAAATACCTTTCAAGAGAATGATTTTTATGAAACTTCAAGAGATATTTGGGCATTCCATAAATTACTTCCCCATCAATGCAGTTATGTTCCTTTAATCATCAACGTAAAGACAATGCTTTCTTTAACAAAGAAAGTAGACATCTTGTCAAATAAACCTCTCAACATTAGAACTTCCTTAACACGCTAACATTAGAACCCCCTTCATTATAAACCCCTTTGTTAAAACCCCATGTGGCATGAAATCCTCACCCATTGAAGTGGAAAGCTACTATTGGCCTAAAATTGTCACTTTAGATGCCACATATTAGGATGAAAAAATAAAATAAAAACATGTGGCTCTATACATAAATAGGTATTTTAACGAGCTTTCTAATAATATAAATTTTGTAAAATTTTAATAATATTTAATATTTATTTTGATTTATTTAGTAAAATATACCTATTTATAAAATAAAGTACCATAGGTTTGAGGCACAAGGAAAAATAGGAGTCTATGGCCAATTTTTTATGAAAATTATCAATGCACTCAAATTTAATGTCCTTGTTCTAATGGTGAAAAAATTAGTCTATTTCAATACACACACACACACACACACACACACACACACACACACACACACACACACACACACACACATTGAGAGGAGAAGACATAAGCATGGATATTCCTTGCCTTGATCATTAAAAAATTAATAAAAAATTATTTTTTAATCAAACATTTATAAAAAAATAATCTTGCACTACGTCTATGTTTCTAAGACCTCTTTGTAAAAACTCTTGAGAAAATATTATGTTTTGAGAAAATTATCAGGAGAAATCAAGTACTCAATAAAAGTTTTTGTACATGAAACATACACACTGTGTATTTAGGTATTAATAAATCTATTTTTTTATTTTTTTTTATTTTAAAAATAATAATAAATGTAATCTACACTTTATAAGAGTCATTTCATTAGTTTGCACCATTTTCATATTTTATATGGTTAAGTCATTATTGTCTATACAAATTGAGAAATGTTAAGATTTTCATTTTTTGTTGTCCCCTTAATACCAAAAAGTGGGACACAATATTATGCTTCAACCCATAGCTTATAAAATTTTACTTAATCAATTTCCACTTAACCAAACATTCAAGATATGTAATAAAACTGAAACAATAAACAATACACAAGAGAGAGAAACACTGGATTTTGACATGGAAATCCAATGTGGGAAAAACCATGAAGAAAAATCTTAAGTATATGAATGAACACCAAATCAAACTACAATATTTGCAAGCACCAACTTGTAGGAACACCAAACCTTTTTTTGAGAAACAACACAATAACTATTCATGAGCACCAACTCACAGGAGTATTAACCCCTTTGTTGAGCACCAACATAGCAACTATTCATGAGCACCAACCCACAGGAGCACCAACCCCTATTGTGTATACCACACAACCATATCTCAATGTTGCTTTCTCAAAAAATGATATCACATTACTCTATCTCTTATTTTTCTCTCCTATGCTCTTCTAAGCAATATATAACAATTAAAAACCATGCTCTCTTCCACATTAAAAATGGCTTCCCAAGCCTTTATTTATAGCTTACCAAAAGACCTTTGGCATTCATCCTTTGTGACCCTTAAATACTCATGGAAAATGGAACCAAACTTGCATGACCCTTCCAATCCTTAAATTTGAAAAGTCACACGGTGACCCTTCATGATTAAATACGTCTTATCCCCTTTTGTCTTTATCTTGTTAATTTTTCATATTCCTCAAAGTGTCCCTTCATGATAAATTGTGCCCTTCCTCTTTTGTCTTCACTTGGTGACTCTTGGAATTACTCAAGATGATTATTCATGGGAAAATGTATCCCATTCTTCTTTTGTCTTTACCCCATGACTCTTTGACTTCTCCATGGGCTCTCTTTTGACTTTATGTAACCAAAAATATATTTGTTATTATTAAATAAAGTTAACACACATTATCCAAAATATGAACATTAAAAACACTATTAAATTCTATGGGGCCTTTATCACCAATAATGCTAGACCTTTGACATCAATGACAATATTTCTAACAATATCCCCCTTTGTCATTGATGGAAAACTCAAACTAAAATTGCCACATCCTGAAACCTATACTACACATGTCAACCTATATATATAGCCAAACTAAAAAGCATATAGTAACTCCCCCCTTACTGTATCATCCTATACTTGTTTCGTATACTTGTTCTTATACCTATACTTGTACCTATTTTTACACTTCTCCCCCTTTGACATCAATGGCAAAGGGCCTATCCTAGAGCTAACACTTAGCTCCCCCTCAACTGATGTTGATCTTCAATTTTAAGAAGTAATAGAAATTACTCCCACCTCCTCTCATAGATCCTTGAATGTGTCCTTTGGTCGTGCCTTTGTGAAGATATCTAATAACACATATAAATTATTGCCTGTCCTCTGAGCATCTGTAATCAACTCATATGAATCTTTTATTATAATCTCACAACATTCTACATGACTCTTTAATGTGTATCACTGATCACATATTTGACTTACACTTGACATAATATGCTTGAGACCTTTTACATACAAAAAATTCTTAGTCTTGGTTCTACCATTATCCAAACTTAATGTACCTTTTCTAGATATCATGGTAGTGGTATTGTTTCCAAGTTTCAATATGACACCATTTATCTTATTTAGAGTGATGAACTTTATCTTATCTCCTATCATGTGCCTCAAATATCTAGTGTCAATGGACTATGGCTGTTCTTCATTTCTTGCATGTAAAGTTATCTGAACTAACATAAAATCTTTAGGTTTTTTCTTCTACCATGAACCTATCTGAATCTTCTTCTTGATGAATGAAACTTTGAAACTTTGTTCCTTCTTGACTGACTCAAACACACTGCTACAATGTCCGGCCATGTGCCCAAAATTATTGCACTTGTAAAATATTATGGCCTCTTCATTATAGTCTGATAGAGTAGCAAAAGAGTTATGGCTTGTACTTGACTCTGCATGAGTTTCCTTCTCCTTGTTTCTAAAAATTTTAGCCCTTTTTTGACATTCTATTTTCTTATGACCGTATTAATTAAAATAAAAATAGTAACCATAAAAATAGAACATGTTTGTGTATCTTTGACCTGATTTCCTTTTGTAGCTTCATTCCTTCCATCCTTCTTTGTTTGAGATGTCCTCTATATTCTTAACTTCTTTCTTTTTTATTTCCTCTTTTTTAAGAGATTCATCATATCTCTTTCCTTTTTTTTTTAATCTTGTCTGTGAATGTAGTGGCCTCCCCTTTCTCTTTTTTAAATCTTATACCTATCTTACCTGACATTGATCTTTGACTTTCTAATATCTTATTCAACATATTAGTGTTATTCTCAAATTTTAAATCATTGGTTGCTCTATCATTGACTTCTTTATTTATATTCTCAAGATCTACTTTTAAAGAGGTAATTTCAACAACATACCTTTCACATTCTTCACTTACTTTTTGTAACTGTGATATTAGATATTCTTCAATATTTTTGGATTCTTCAATGTGTGCTTGTAGATATTCAATTATTTCTTTTGACTCTTTTTTATATTTCTCAATTTGGCACTTCAATATTTGATTCTTCTTCTCAAGAGATTTTAATTCTTCTAATGCACAAATGAGTTCTTCTTCTAGATTCACCTCAGATTCATCTTATTCTTCTTCTTGGTCATCTACACTTTTACTTGTGGAGGCATTTTCATGTATGGTCATGAATATAATATATTCTTGATTTGAATTACCAACTCTACTATCTTCGGTTGAGATGCGATCTTTAGAGTATAAACTCTTCTTCTTGAATCCCTTCTTGAATTTGCCTTTGAAATTATTCTTGTATGTAGACATTCCTTCTTCATTGTCACCATTATCCTTATCTGGGAACTTAGCTACAAAATTTCCAATCTTTCCATAATTAAATCATTTAAAATTTAATTTTCCTTGATATTTACTTGTGCCCTATTTCATCTTTTGGATGAATAGATCTCCATTGTCATCTGAATCATTGTTAGAGTTGTCACTTGATTCTTGAATCTTATCCTTGTCTTTATTTGATGTCTTGAAAGTAGATCCCTCTTTAAGAGTTTCTCTTGTTCGGTCTACATCTCATATTACATAAGAATACCATGTAGTTCATCCACCTTTAGCTTGGATAGATCATTCATCTCTTCTATTTCCACAACCTTTGCATCATATCTCATTGGTAGAGATCTAAAAAACATTTTATATGATCGTTGATTCTTCTAACTTTTCTCCAAGGCCTTGAATATTATTAACTATTTGATCAACCCATAAAAGATGACTTGTTATATTTTCTTCCTCTTCTATTTTTAAACTCTCAAACTATCTTCTAAAAGTCTAAAGCTTAGTTCACTGAACCTCTCCATCACCTTTGTAAATATTATCAAAATTTACCCAATTCTCATGAGTAGATTTTCATTGCGTAACTTTAATAAATTGTGATTCACATAAACCACATAAAATAACATTTAAAGATTTAACATTATTTTCACTTGCCTTCTTTTCTACTAGAGTAGTTACAAGTGTTTGTGGCTCTTCATATTCCTCTAGCACTGCTTACCAAATATAAAATACAAGGGCCATCAAATAAGTTGTCATCCTTATGCTCCAAAAGGCATAATTTGTCCTATCAAACAAAGGTGCCTTAGTTGTATAAAAACCTCCATGTGATCCAGCCATCATGCTTTCCCTGATCTACCTTCAAGCTATAAATGTTTTTTCAAAGGAGCCTACTCTAATACCAATTATTAAGCATAGGATATACTAAGAGGAGGGGTGAGTCATTATATCATATATCTTATAAACATTTACTTAATTAATTTCCACTTAACCATACATTCAAGATATGTAATAAAACTGAAACAATAAACACCATACAAGAGAGAGAGAGAGAGAGACACTATATTTTGATGTGGAAACACAATATGGGAAAAACCATGGAGAAATATCTCAAGTATATGAATGATCACTAACTAAAACTACAATATTCACAACCACCAAATTGCAAGAGTATAAACTCCTTTTCTGAGCACCAACACAATAATTATTCATGTGCACCAACCCACAAGAGCACTAAACCCTTTGTTGAGCACCAACACAACAACTACTCGTGAGCACCAACCCATAGGAGCACCAACCCCTACTATGTATATCACACAACTATCTCTCAATGTTACTTTCTAAATAAATGATAGCACATTAATATATCTCTTTCTTTTTTCACCTATGCTCTTCTAAGAAAGATTAACAATTACAAGTCGCTTCCCAAGCCTTTATTTATAGCTTACAAGAAGACCTTTGGCATTCACCCCTTTTGACCCTTCAATCCTCATGGAAAATGGTGACAAACTTACATGACCATTCAAATCCTTGATTTTAAAAAGTCACATGGTGACCCTTCATGAGAAAATGCATTGTTTCCACTTTTGTCTTTATCTTGGTGAATTTTTATATTCCTCAAAGTGTCCCTTCATGACAAATTACACCCTTCCTCTTTTATCTTCACTTGGTGACTCTTGGAATTCCTCAATATTATTCTTCATGGGAAATTTGTCTCATTCCTCTTTTATCTTTACCCTATTACTCTTTGACTTCTCCATGGGCCCTCTTTTGACTTTATATAACCAAAAATATATTCATTAATATTAAATAAATATTAACACACATTAGCCAAGATATGAACATTAAAAACACCATTAAATTTTAAGGGGCCTTTATCACCAATAATGCTAGACATTTGACATTAATGACAATATTTCCAACACTTGGACATGCAAAACTAGACTCTAGTCAATTATGTAGATAGTCTGTAAGGAGATAACTTCTTCAAAGTCATAAATATAAGGGCTTGGTTCATCATTTAAGGAAGGATGAGCTGGTAGATAGAGCATCAATTTCTTGGTGTCATTTTCATTTTAAATTAGCATTTTCTTGACCTACAACCAATAAAATTATCAAGGATGGCCAACCATGGGTGACTAAGGATGAGAGGGAAACCAATTGTAGAACAATAAAATTAGCTGGATATTTCCAATAATCCATAGTGATATCAAGGTCCTCAACAATCCCCTCAGGCTTAATAGTTGATTAGTTAACCATCTAGAGGATGGTAGGTGTTGGACGAAGAGTGGTAAGCTTTAGATACTACATGGTCTCCATGGTCATCATGTTGATGTCTACACCTAAGTCCATTAAAATATTATAAATGGGTTGGTCGTGGATGTTAACATTAACTACAGGGTTTCTCGAATCAGAATATTTAAGGGAAACTATATATTCCAACATAATATCCACTAATTGGCCAATAATTAGGATCTTTCTTCTTTATTTAAGTTTTTTACAAACATAGCTCTTGAACAACTTTATTATAGATAGGAACATCCTTTATTACTTGAAATAGTGGGATTTTGATGCACATATTCTTGAGTTGTCCTAAGATATCAAATTCAGACTCTTGTTTAGGACATGAGATGTTCAATCTCTTTCAACAAGGAGGATTGTTAGTTTCTTTTTGATTTTATGATGGACTTGGCTTAGGATTGTCTATGGGTAGTTTTAGATTAGTATGGAGCGAAGCTAGTTCAAAGTGTTATGTGATTATGGGTGAGGTGGTTTGTTGAAGGACATGACCTGAGTGGAGTTAAACTTGATTAATATCCAAGGTGTATATTGGATTGTGTCAGTTGAACCAATTTATTGGTAGGATTTGGTGTGGGTTGGGTGGGTAATTGAGTGGTTTGAATAGGTTTTTGAGTGTTTAACATTATGGCCTATTATTGTGGTTGTTGCATTTGTTGAGGAAAGCCTTGATTTCCTCATCACTGTTGTTTCCATGGATTAGAGGGATCGAACCATTACTAATTTTAGAATTATCCCTATTGAGGTTATTGTCCATTCTGTTGCATCCATAACTGATTCTAGGGTAGATATAAATTTATTTGGGACTAATTTGGATTGGGTATATTCATTTAAGAACTGTAGTGATGATTATTTTAAAATTAAGAATTTGCAAACATGGAGTTTGATGGCATACTTGGTCTTTATAACCATAGTTTTCATTTAGCCTTGAAAAACACTTGGTTCTTATCTTATTCTATGGCATGTAGATCTACTATCTCAATATTTTCCTTAGTGATACTGGATACCCAAGCCTTCATGGAATGGCATGTGCAATCTACCTTCTTCATATCCTGTTTCATGTCCTAGAGTGGGTTACTAACTTCACCTTTAGATAGTCCTACAATAGATGCTTTAGGAAGCATTCTACCCCTACTTTTGTTCATGGTTAATATGGAATAGTTTGTACATACAACTGTTAGTTCATCAAATGGTAGTGTAGAAACATCACCACCAGACATTAGATCTAGTGCCTCCGAAAATCATATCTAATACCTTTTAATAATATCAACTTGATCAATTCTTTGTCCATTATGGTTTGCTTGGATTTTTATAAGATGAACAAAAATATTTCCATATATTCCTCTAATGACTCATCATTATCTTGTGTCATTTGGAAAATTTCATTTCTTCTAAAGTTTCTTTCCATAAAATATCTTAGTATTTCATTAGAAACTTCTCCTTCATTTCTTCCCAAGTACAAATGGCATCCTGTCCAAGTCCCATGAACCATCTACATGCTACATCTTTGAGTGTTTCTAGAAATAGTTTAATTTTTTGAACATCTTAATTATAATCATAGCTACGACATAAGATGTCAAACTCAAAAACAAATGTATCTAGATCCTCAGATACTTTTCCACTAAAGGTAGGGAGGGTAGAGTGAGGGATATTCTTCATGGGTGCATTTACATTAAGAGTAAGGATAGGAAATTTTAAATTAGAAGACTCATTGGTATTTTTTCTTCCTAGTGATCCCCCATAAATAATCTTTGTGTTGGTAGATTGGAGGTTGTTGCTACCCAATGCTTAAAATTCTTATCAATTCTTTGATTTCCTAAGGTGTAGAAGATGAAGACTTTATCATTTTTCTTAGGAATGTATGGATTATTATAAAATGGGGATCATGTGGAAGTTTCAAAAGATTCAACTAGTGTCTCAATAAAGAGTCTCTTTAAATTGGAATATTTGATTGTCCTGGTGTTTCTTCTATGGGCAAGAATAACTTTGAATGCCTCTTTAGTAAGAAATTTGGGTGATAGAGGGAAGTAAACTTTAGAATATTTATTATGAGGTGATAAGGTGGTAATTCTTAGAGGTGGTGTCTGTGGGTCTCTTTTAGGGGTGTGAACTTATTCAAGGTCTCTAGTTTGAGTTACTAGTCTAGCCAACAATTCTTCTTTCTCTACCTCTTTTATTGGCAACTATGAGTGAACTTCAGGAATTCCTTCATGTTCATCAGTTGTTATGGGATGAATATCTTATCTTCCATCAATACTCAATGATTTAGGCAAAAATATTCTTATATATTCCCCTTCCCTTTACATACACTAACCATTTTTTAACTTTTTTCCCACCCTGCCTACACAAGTTTAGTAATATGAGGATTTTTGAAAATTTCCACTATCTTAATTTCAAAAAGGGAAATTTTAAACTATGAAAATATGAGATATTTTATCTAGAAAAATAGTAAGCTTTGGAAAAATAATAGACATCTAAAAATAATTGCTATTAAGATTGAAGATTGTAAGTGTGTGATACCCTTGCCCAGAAATGGTGCCAAAAATGACAAGTAGCTAATTCATAATCAGATATAATTCTCTTGATCAAAATAAAAAATGAGAGTAACCATAGATCTATACCTTCTACCTCATTTAAATGTCAATCAATGGACGTAGACTTGATAGGATGATGTCATTGTATGTGCACACTTAATATCTAATTTGAAATTTTGATAATTGTATCTAAGATGCTAAAGTGCAATAAATAGAATGATTTAAGTGAAACATAGAAAAAGTATAGTATAATAAATTATTATGCATGAAATTTATTTAAATTAACCTAAGTGAAAATTTAAATCTCACAGTGTAGAAATGAAACACATAATGCTTAAGGAAATCAAATAACATGCTTAACTAACTTGATGGGTTGGATTGTTGTTACATCCTTCCAAAGGGAGAACTTCCTCATTCCAAATACATCTTCAACCCTTCCTCTTACAAAACTATATTTAACTCAGAATTACTCACTCATATTAATCAAAACTATAAGAACAAATTGCTACAAGAAGTTATAATAACAATTGCTTAACACAATATACTTCTGACAATCTCTATTTGAAATATATTATTTTATATATCTTATATATCTCTCAACTCTACTACTACATATTTATATACTATAGAGGAGATTTTTTTATGTAAAAAAAATATAAATTTTATTCTAAGATACATTCGAATTGGGATATCCAAAATTGGTTTCGTTCGTTAAAGACACCCTTCATGTGAATCTTATCACTTTGCTACAGGATGAACAAGGTTATTTCATTCTTTAATCACTTCCTTATTAAGCTCCATAGAGGTTAGAGTCATTTATATGAGTTGGTTAGAAGAGAATCAAAATTTGCTCATCTATGGCTTTGGTCACGCAGTGGCTGCAGGATGGTATGTGTAGTGAGATTCCTTTTGATGTAGGATGCTCTATTATATATACCTATTTCTTCAAAACATCTTCAAAAAACTTTTATAGAAAAAACACCCTAAAGCAATAGACAACCATAATATATTTAATTCTAATACATAATTTCAACTATTAAAAAGAGTTTGAAAACATAATGCTATATGGTTTATGAAAGTAGGAAACTTATATGAAAAAGTTTTCAAAAGCATGGTAAACAAGCAAGATGAGTAAAATAGATGGACACAATAACAAGACATTTATGGGGTTCATCAAGCCATTCCAAAGAAGATATTTCAAATGGCCATGCATTTTGGGTGTTTAAAATCCATCATTACAAGTCAAGGTTGTTCTCTCGTGTACATAATGGGAAGGGCATTTATCAAGAAGATTCCAGATTTGAAAATGAGTTGTCAAAAGCATCTCCAGGTAGTTGTACAAGAAGACAAAGGGTTTGTTTGGCTTCAAGGGAATATATTCTCTTTCAATCTTAGCTAAAAGGTATTTATAACCAAGTAGAGCAAAGGGTTGTTTAAAATATTCATCATTTCATGTAGAGGTAGTTACAACAATAATTTTTCTTGCAAAATAATGAAGATTATAGGCATTGCAAGGAGTGTTTTGTAGTTGGGAGCATCTTGGCAGAAATTTAAGTGTTGTCTACATATTTTCAATATTTCAAATTTCTACCCACATTCTCAAATTGTAAAAAGTCATAAAAATTTATAAATAGACGGTTTGGCGTTTATTCTAAGGTTGTTGTTGATCTTTATTTTTCTCTCTAAGTCTAGGGTCTTCAAACATTTTTTTGATCCATTTTTTTGGGATATATTGTCTCCCTTGCTAAGGTGGTTGCATTTGTATAACCATTAACAAGCATTGAGATCATGTTTATATCTCCCTTATCGAAATATAAAACTCACCATGTTTGTACCCATGGCAGCATTTTGTAAAAATGATGTATGTAAGGTTTATTTTCAAAGTTAATCAAAATACTTGTGGTTTGTACTATTTCCTTTTGATGAAGTGTAATAATATGTTTTGAAAATGTTGTTGATTGGATATTTGTTTCTATGCTCATTATTAGTTGTCATCCTGGGCTTAAATATGGATTATAAACCCTTTCTATAGTTTGATTTGAAAATATGTTATTGAATAACTCTCTAGCACACCCTAGGTTTATGAATTTAATGGGAAAGTATGTGAAATTCTAGTTTTAGTGTATGTTCTAGTATTTCAAGAATCATTTGTTTACTTGCATTTCATTGGCACTAATAAATGTAAACCACACCTATTATTTCCCTTACCTTACATCTGAGTTTTTCTACATCTTTGCAAAGGAATAATGTCATGAATGTTGAAAGAATATCTACTGTTTGAAAACCACCACAACACCACTCATTTTTTATAACTATCTAACTATTCCTACCTATCCTAACCTAAAAATAATACATCTTGATGAATATTTTAAGTATTATTTACCTATAGAGGCATCAATCTTTCCTACTTAACATGTATGTATATTTTTTTTCTTTGAAGCCTAACATTGCAGTCTTTTATTTGGCACTTTGTGGTTGAAAATTTCTTTAGAATGAAGGTTTTAAGCACATCCAAATCTATGTTAAGTAGATTGTATTTGACATAGAGCATTTTTTTATTCCTTGTGACAACACTTCCCAAGTTGATTGAGAAAGTTTGGCTATGCCCTGGTCATATATGTGTTTCCTTATGCCAAAAGTATCCATGGAGATTGAATTGCATTATCACTCCATGTGAGAAATGTACCCTTAGGTCCTCTCACCTTGGTTCAAGCATAAGTAGAAGTATCAATGAGTTGACCATACCCTTTATCAATTCCTCCCAATCATTATCTACATTCGGTCCATCCATTTGCTAAACCTTTCCCTAGATATAACAACATATCAATAGATTTATCATTCATATTCACCATTTTTAATCAAGTGTATAACGTTGAGTAGAAGAGTTGTACAACAAGGAACCAACAAAAAGTTTATTATATGATATGGTATGTACAAGGCCAAACATTTCACATATAGTTGGAATTGCCGATAGATATATGGAAAGTCCATGTAAAGAACATTTGACAACAATGAGTTGGGTGTTCCACTACTTTTGAGGCACAAGTGGCTTTTTAAACACTTATAATAGATCTGGTGTTCCTATTTGTGTATATGTTGATTCTAATTTTGCTAGAGATTTAGATAAAATAATATCAACAACAGGTTATATTTTTACATTTGTACACTAGAAGAAAAATAGTAATAATTGACTAAAAAAATTACTAAAAATAGCATATAAATGACTAAGCTTGGTCACGTGACCATTAGTAGTTTATTACTGGTCATTTATAATGTGACCAAATTTATGACTAAATCATTTTTATTCATTATTGGTTATTTTGATTGATCAATTTGGTAGTATATTTAGTTGTTAATTTAGTCATTGATTGTTGTTAACTAGTCATTTATTTAGTCATGGTAGTCATTTATTTAGTTGTTGTAATCATTCATTTCCATCAATTAGTAGTATAATTAGTCATTTTTATTCACTGATTTTCATCCATTGGTAGTATATTTAGTCATTTGTATTAATTTATTTTTGTCCATTGTTATTATATTTAGTCATTTTAATCATTATTTTGCCATCAAATGGTCATATATTTAGTCATATTTATTCACTAATTTCTATCAATTGCTGGTATTGTATATTTAGTCAATTTAATTATTAATTGATGCCAATTAGTAGTATATTTAGTCATTTTAATTGACTAATTTCTATTAATTGATAGTTACTTTAGTCATTTTAATTTTTTATTACCGTCATTTGGTAGTTTATTTAATTGTTTTTATTCATTCATTTGTGTCAACTGGGAGTATATTGATAAATTATTTATTAATTTAATAATCATTATATTTACTACTAGTTTAGTATTAAATTTTCATTTATATGATATGAATAATTTATTAGATACCATAAATTGTATAATTCAAAAAAAAACATATTATTAAACTTGAATTAAAACATAAAAACAAATAAAAATATTACATATACGAACAAGCTACAACATGATAGAAGTTAAAAACATTGATTCACCATCATGATAAAAAAAGGTAATCTGTAATAAAAAATATAATGAAATTTTGATGAACTATAATATGTTCATATATATATATATATATAATGTCAAAGACTAAGAGTTCCAACTCTTGTAAATACACCACGATAAAGATCCTTAAACAACACATTCAAACTAGTGCATAAAGTAGTGGGCCAAGATGTCTAACAACAAGTACATGATAAACATCAAATATGCCTTTTTTTGCGAATATTTTAGTGGCCATGTACCGTGTGAAGGTTCCTTATTTCTCTTTTAGATGGATAACTCCATCTCTTTGTCTTCATAAGCAACGGGTATTTGTGATCTTTAAAATATTTATATTTGCATCTCTTGTTCCTTTCAATTTGACTCCATCTACAATAGATAATGAGTGAATCTACCCAATACCCATAGAAGCACCATCAAATGGATCCAACACCCTAACTTTATACCTTTATTGGATTTCATCAATTCATTTCTGTAAAAATAAAAAAAATACACATTATATTGAGATAAAACATTTGATAACACACAAATATACATTCAATAAATGTTTATAAGAAACTAGAAAATGGTGATATAAAACCTAAAACCATGCACCTGACATATTAAACATAAATTAACTTCCTATTATTTTATATAGAATAAATGTTAGATACAGGTGTCAATATGTTAGCAATCATGTCCCATGAAGATGTGATGCTACAAGAACAACAAGTGGCATTCTTCTAGTTTTTATAGGCTATTTTGTAGTTGTTGTAGGCACCTTCCTCACTGCTAAGAATAACTTTGTAGTGGTTATTGGCTCAACCTATAGTTGTTCTAGGTACAGCATAACCCATATATACACCTCTCTAGTATCTATAGGTAAATTACTTACAAATGATGAGCTAGGGATTTGGATATGGGTTATTGAGAAATTCATGGAAGACACCATATAAGTTAGAAGAGGAGTGAAGGAAGGTTAGAGTAGAAACTTTAAACATTGCTAAGGAATGACAATACCCTTGATTAACAAAGTAAGTACTAAAACAAAGGCATATACTTCCAATCTCCATTTGGAGTGTTGTAGACCAAAATTTACGACTACATGGATATAAAAGAACCATTCTCAGCTTCTGGTGACTTCATGAAAAATAATTTCACTCTACTAATAAGAGAGATATATGATCTTCTTTGAAGCACAAGTTTTAAGTTTGATAAATCAGCTAATTTCCAAATTTAAATTTCATTAAATAAAGAATTTATCAACAAGCATCCTCATTTATTAAGTGTAAGATAGAAGAGAAACCAACCATCAGTAGGCTCATACAGAGGAGATCAAGAGAAGTAAATACCATTACCCACCCTCCTTCATGATTATAAAGGATATGATTTGGATAACAAATAAATAACTATAGTAAGCACCTTGTGGAAGGATGGAAATAGTCTCGCAAACCACTACAAGACCACTAATCTAGTGCTTTGCAAGTCATCATGATTGCATGCAAGTTTTTTAGAGCATAATTAAAGGACATGACACTATGATCACATAGTTACCTAAGGGTAACAATATAATAAAATCATGACTACCAGAGTAGTAATTGCATGAGAAGACAACAAGCCAAGCTTCCATTCTAGCAAACACTCACATGCATATTTCCTATCCCACAACCCTAGGAATAAATGATTATAAAGGTATGATGTATCTTTTAGTCATAGAAAAATACTTTTTTAAAAATATAACATGCATTATATTATAAAGCATACTTAATCATTAAAACATCATTCATCAAGTCTTTTCATGAGCTATTCCAACTCACCACTCAAAACCCTGATTATGACCCCATCCTATCTTTTTGCATCCTACATGTACCATGTCACTTGGGGATAAGTGACACTACATGTAAGGGGGAAGAATGTTATAGGCAATCAATCACATGATAATATATGTGCGTAGATTGAAAGCCCATGATTACACCATAACTACACCCATATTTGACTGGGGAAAATAATCAATTTTATTATTTTCCATTTCGAGATCATAGCTTATTCACAAAAAAGACCTAGGTAAGACATTGCTGCAACCTATAACCAAAACTACCATTATTGAAGAAACTTCCTTCACTACAAGTAGTAATCTGAAGGTAAATTTGGGTATTTTGAAGAGATATCTATTTGAAAATTTTAACAAGAAGATAAACTAGCTAGAATAGGAGGTTTAGTAGTGAGAAGGGAACCCTCAAACCACATGTAGTTGCAAGGAGACCCAAACAATTGGGACATATTCAGTAGGGTTAGATGGGCTACCTATTTTTAAAAACTACAACATTTTTTAGAACCTCTCATTAGAGAATTTTTAGGGTCTTTTAAAGGATAATAGGGGATAGTATTTGGCATCACATTTCTAGTTATAGAATAAATGGTAACCCAGGTTACTGGGTTGCTAAGAATTGGGAAAAAGTGGGAAGAGAAACCTAATGGCAAACTAGCTAGACAACAATTTTGTCAAGATAATGATAGGGTATTGATTAAGAAAGGAGGTGTGGAGAGACTGAGTCTACCCCTATCTTGGAGAGAATTGGCCTTGTATATCATCAAATATCTAACATGTGAAGGTAGGTAATACTTGATCTATACTCTTCAATTCAAATTTTTGAATCATTTAAGACATGGTAGGACTATTAATGTCCCAAAACACTTGTGTAATATTTTGAATAAAATGTCTAAAAAATACCAAAGGGGGTAGAGAAAACCTTGTCTCATCATTATCTAAACTGGTTGCTGGTTAAATAATGAACAAGTGATACTAGACCTGACCTTAACTGGGAATAGTTTCTAACCTTAAAGACTAGTGAACCTCAACAAGAGAAGGGAAACAATGAAGTGGAATATCTTACAAAACAAGTCCAATAATCAACACAAGAGGATAATGCAAGCACTAGTGCAACTAGTTATCCCATAACTACTACAGTCTCACCTGTAGTTTATATGGGTAAGAGAAGATGAAGAAAATTTGTTTTACTTCTTGAGGATACAGAGGAAAAAATTCTACCAAAACAAACTAGGTAGGATATTCCTTCTCCTAGTGTTTCAACTATTTCAACACAAGAAGTAGATTCTTTCATCATGGCTCCTTCAAAAGGAGAAGAATCTCTTTCATCACTAGTTACAAAGGAAGAAGGAGATGCCACAAAAGTTGATCCTTAATAAAATGTTCTTCGATCACCATCTAAACAAGAGAATCCTCTTTCAATAGCTTCCCTTCCTAAAAATAAAAAAGAAGACTAAAAAGAAGAATCCATATGTATCAAAGAGAAGGAGACCTTATAGGAGGTTTAAGAGAATTAAAATACAAAGGTCAACACTAACATCCTTACCAATAGACATTAGTGAGGATGAAGAGAAGGAGACTAGAATTCATAAGACCTCTGATGGGTTTGAGATATTAAAATGGTCTACTGAAGAAGAGTCTATAAAAGAAGAGGAAATGCAGTCACCTGAGCAACCAAGTTTAGAAGAAGAAGAAATGGAACTACTCAAATAAATAGGGTATACAAAAAAGAAATAAGAATGTCATAAGAGCCTGTAAAAGAGGAAGAATTGCTTGAAGAAAGGACCATGGAAGAAGCAACAGAGGAAGACATAATTCCTCTTGATCAAGAGTTCCAAACTTTAGAACAAACCATGGAATAAATATATAGGTTGAGAAACAAAATAATAGAGTTAAAAGGAAAAAAAGGCTTAGAAATACTTCTGGGGGTAGCAAAATTTCTAAAGCCATCTATGGAAGAAGAGTCAAGCAAGGAAAGGACATTGGAGGAGTTCATGTAGCAGCTTCATCCACCTTACCTATAAATGTCATTAGTGAACCCCTAGAAAAACTTACAGTAGATAATGCTCTAGCTTTGGTACCATTTCATAATAGGTTTTATTTTGGTGAGACCACTACAAAAGTACCTGCAATAGAAGTAACTAATGTAGACCTCTCAGCTACTACTACGCCAATAGAAACTGATGATTTTTTTGATATTTCTTGAGGAAAATTTTAGTGATGATGAAACTTATAATAATTAGTTGATACAAGGGTTTAAAATATATGTTGAATTAAGGGAACAATATGAAGATTTAAACGAAAGCCTATAAAGGGATGAGACTAGGATCACTTATTTGAAAGAGAAGATCACTAACATGCTTGAGACCACTGAGATGTTAATGGAATGTAGATCACCCTCTATGGTATATGCTATATACTTAGATGAAATATGGCTTAGACTCAAATATGATAGGATATACAATGATTAGGCTTACATGGTATGTGATACTAAGTCTTTGTTTGAGGTCTATAGGCATGTTGACCCTTATATTTGGGCACAATTGAGTGAGTTTTACATGTATCAATATATTGTACAACATGACACAAAGTGGAATCCCAATATATACCTAGGGGGTATCCAATTAAATGTATTTACCTTATATGTCGTCAATGAAACAAGAAGAAAAAAATAGGTTGAGGACTATCAAGAGAAGGAAAAAGAGGCTACCATAATGATTAGGGGTAAATATATTGATTCCAAACCTATAATAGAGGAATGTATTGATTTTATGAATGCAGATACTCCATGAGCATGGGTCACAAACAAACAAGTAGAGGTCCATAACAACTACTTGAGCCTCATGAAGGGAGATGGAAAATAATTTTTTATTTCTTGTTTGCACAAATAGGTAGAGATTTCATATATCCTGAAATGAAAATAACCTTATTCCCCTCAAAACATTAGAGAGGCAATACATAGAGTATATATGTACATTGATATTGTTAGTAAAATAAGGATAATAAGTTGGTTGGGGTTGATGTTTCATCCACCCAAGTTTTAGTTTCCAATTCCTGATTTGGAAGGGAATGTGCTAGCTAACAGAGAGGCAAAAAAGAAAAGGTGTAAAAGCATAGATGATGATAAAGGTATTTATATCTTCGAAGGGATGGGATGTATTGAGCCATTAGATTTAATGAAATATTATGGATTCAAAATTCAAATAAGGCTTGTTTGAGGAAAAGCAAGAGGTTAAATAGGGGGTGTGATAAGGTCACTAATTGTTATATTTATAGCCTCATCCATACCCATTTGTATATATTTTTCCTATATGAATCCCTAGAACTATCCATGACTCATGTAATTGAATGAATGAATGAATTATTATATGTGTGCATTAATATATACATGTTGTGTTATGGATTAATGATGTTTTTTATTTGATTAGATTATACTTGTGTAACCTTATTTAATAGATGTTTGAAAGGTACAATAAGACTGCATGAATCTTACTTTGTCACAACACTTATAGAGAAGCCCACAATAAAAGAGGATTATAGACCATATCATTTTCTAGCTTGCAAGTTTCCACCTACAGGTTGCCCTTAGCAATTGCAAGATTTCACCTATAAGTTTCCCATACCAACTTCCAAACTATAGGCTTTCCACCTATAGGATGTCCATAGAAATTGCATGTTTTCACCTACAGGTTTCTCATAGCAACTATAGAACTTCACCTACAAGAATCCACAACCACTACATAGAACCAATTACTATTGTGATAATAAGTAATTGGTTTTTAAGGACACATCCAACTACCTTAGAAATAAAGTAAATGATTGAATAGGATCCTCCATAGAAGCTGTACAAATCCCTCTCATGCATAGAAATGTAGACATGCTGCCAAAATATGAATAAGATAAGGACAATAGAAATGAGATAGAGAAGAAATATATAAAAATAGAATATATTGTCCTTTACCTAGTCAGGGCTAAAAATAAGTAAATTTAAGTTACTAACCACCTAAAAGTTGACTGGGTTAGTGGCAAAGTATTTGTATCTTTCCTAGTTCAGTGTCTACTTGTAGAATTGAGCAAATTCAGGTCTTATACACTTGATACAGAGTGTTTATGTGAACTTAACTGGTGAAATAATAGCTATAGAGTCTTCCTTATTGAACTCCCTTGCCTTTGGTACATTGAGATATGTGAATGATTGCAAAAATGACATCAAATCCCAAGTATATTTATTGTTGAGCTCAAACACCTCACTATTAAGGTAATTTCCTATAAAATATTTCATAATTTGTCCATATTTTGAGTTTGAATACATGCCTTTGATCTTGGTAAATCAAATGGTTCATGTTTAGAGGTGTAATCATTGCCACTAACTATTTAAATCCTTTGATAGATTATACTATAGTGGGGTAGTAGTATGGTAGAGTTAGCATTTTACTCTCCCTACTACACCACACACCTTTACTTTGCTTGATGTGGGATAGTAGTCCAGATAGTCTCACACTACCACCCCATGAATACCCCTTTGGACTCCCACAAGATAATGGGTTAATTCTAGCAGTTGGTGGATTTTCACCAACATGCTGTAATGTCACTATTTACCCCTTGTGTGGCTATGATATTAGGGTTTTTAATGTATTTTAGTTGGTAATATTGGGGTATATTATGAATTTAGTATTTTATATATCATTTTATTAAAAATATTAAACAATTTTCTAATTTTGCACTCTCATAGTTTTAGTTTTCAGTGTTAGTCAGACCTAAGAGATCATTTATTTATTTATAATGAGGAGGCTTAGTCAGGTAGAGAGACTTTTAGCATAGGAATCATGACTTTAGTCATTGGGCTCAAGGCTAGTTTTGATAATGAAACTAGGCAAATTTTGTAGGTTCTAACATAGGGGTTATCATTTTTTTTTTTAAAATCCTAAGTATGGAACCCTTGAACCTTGAGGATTTTGGTCTTATAGTTCATAGTTGACCTCTTATTCTAGTACTAGTATTTTAAAGTTATCACACTATAATTTGATGATGAGATTTAAGTCAGGGGTTAATTGACCAACACTTTTGCCATTGATGTCAAAGGGGGAGAATTGAAGCAGTAAAAAATAGCATGATCTAGAACAACATGATAGTACTAAATTTAGGGGGAGCATAACGATAAGGGGGAGAATGATAGGGAATTCTAATTTACTTTTCACACAAATTATTTAATAGTATAGGTTAAATATTTTGTTCAGCTAATGTCAAGATATCTATATGTATTATTAAATCATATATGTTCATTATTATTTGCTTCATAGAAGCATATCAAATGCATGTGGAGGCTAGAATTTGTATTACAAACCAAAGATATCCAAATATTAGAAAAATAAATACATTTTATTTCCTCGATGTTAAAAATTTATTTACTTTCATAGGTATCTTATTGCATTATTTGATACCTTTAGACCTTGCTTGCTTCTTTTCATATCTAGCAGCTCTAGTGAAGTTAGAAAAGTCTAACATATAGAAAACATATAAGACATAAAATAAATTATATTCTAAGTAAAATTAATTTTAACCAAAGTAAGAAAACTAATAATAATGATTGAATGAAACTTTAAATGCACTTTGAATCAGTAGTAAACATCTTAGGATTTATATACTATGTACCAATAGAATAATGATGATTACATTTAAAAATGTATGAGTAAAATAGTAATGAATAAGAACACCTATACACAGATCCTTATTAGATTCAATAATAAATTACACCATACATATAACTGAAGTTTAGGTTACAAGATAATAAGTTAAGGTGATAGGCTAGTTAAGGTGATAAAAGATCATCACAATCATCTACATTGCCAATAAGATCAAAATCCTGATCACTCATGTCTACATCTACTTGATTTTATTCCTCATCCTCATCTATGACATGAAATACATTCTCTCTTCCAACCTCTTTGTTGGTAATCAAAATCTCTTCTTCAAACACTCCATCATCTTCATCCACTTCTTTGAATTTTTATTGTAAATTAACATATTACCCATAAGGTATTATATTGACAAATTCCATGAATTTTCACTTCAAATGAGACTCTATTTGAATGACATATGACCAACTTGGCCTTCTTACATCATCAATTAAAAATGATTGGTTAATTTGAAGAGGGGAAACATATGGCTCATTCGTCTCTGATAAAAATTGTCGTGTATCTACGTGTAAAAACCCATACTCATCAAATTGTATTGTGGATGGTTAGATCCACATATATTTTAATAATATAGTACTATTTTTAGCAAAAACCACTTGAATAATTTTTGGGATGAATCCAACATAAAATTTCATCTGAGTTTCATGAAGAAATTCAGCACTAACAACATAATCACAATTTGTCTTTCCTTTCTCTTTTTTTTCCACTCTTAAATGACTACCATAGGCTCACATTCCACTAAAAAATATAGCCCATAAATTTGGAGATTTTGAAAGCTCACTTTCCTCTATTTTTATACATTGATCTTCTTCTTTTGAAGCACTAACTACATTAAAAATCCATTGTTCAAATTTTGGAAAAGAATCACCTCCGATAAAATTATGATGTCTGTGCTTTTGAGGTCAATGTTGCATCCAAGTTTGATTCTATTATTCATAGTTTTTACATCTAATATTAATGTAAAAATAGTAATATTAACAATATAGATGTGTAAATGAAATTAGGTAAATAAATTATTGTGTAAAATGTTTTTTACCTGCACCATTTATCGAATGAAGATGTGTTTTAAAGAATATAGGCATGTATCAAACTTCTTTCTTGATGTGATAGCTTGAAGTGACATCCATTACCTTCTAATAATTCACCTACAATTCTCTCATCATCATCATCATCCCATTCTCTCATCATCATCATCATCATCATCATCATCATCATCATCATCATTCCATACACATTGATTGACATTTTAAAAATCCTTCATATATTCTGTGCAAAATCCCATGGCCTCTTACATTGAATATCCCTCAGACATGATGCCTTCCAGTTTTGCCCTAGTACAAACAATTTTTTTCAAAGCCTTCATATATCATTTTATAGGATACATACATCCCATTCTTACTGGGCCATAATGCTTTAGCTAATATTCTAGATGTATTAAAATATGCATAGAAATGTTAAAGATTATTGGTGGAAATTTCCATTCGAATAGACAAAGGAATTCAAAAACCTCCTCCCTCAAACTATCAAAGTTTGAAGGATATAATACATATAAAATCATTCTCTTTTATATTAGGCCCAACCTTATAATTATCAATCTTTTCCCCTTTGCAAAACATGATATATTTACCACAATAGGTAGAATATTCTCGTTATAACATGATAGTCATGGGTCTTGAGGCCTCTTAAGCTATTAATTTCAGTTTGGATTCTGATACTACTACTTACATATCCAGTGGGAAAGTGAGGCTGAGACATCAACTGTAAAAATTGTGCACATTGTTTTTTGTCCAAACATAAGGAGCACTAGGTTTTCTATATTTTTTATCATCATATTTTTAAACCCAAATATTTTTATGAATCTTTAGTTGTTTAAAGTCTTCACATGATGAAATAATATCAAAATCACCAAAAATGTTTTCTATAATAGCATAGGCTATATTTTTATCAGAATGCATAAAGTCAATAGTATGCCTAATGGTTATATCCTTAAATTATGGAAACTTATATAATATACACAATAATTTTACACTACTTTCATTACATGGATCATATCTACTACCAAGAATCCCATCATTTTTAATTATAAATGACATTCTTTTTTGTCCATTCTCAATAATGTAATCACCTATTACTAGCAATGGTGCTTCACGATTCTCTTATTGACCATTGAAACATGTTTTTTATTGATGATATGGATGATACAATTTAATGTAAGCATGATGTCCATAATAAATAAACTTACGTAAAATTCTTGAGTACCTCACAAAATCCTTAAAGTTGCAAGCAAGAAATCCATGGTATCCATGAATAGTGAGACCAAACAATGTGCCATATGTAGGAATATCATGAATTGTAAACAATAAGGAAGCTCTTAAAGTGAATTTTATTGAATGACAATCCCTTAAATATTGAATTGGTTTAATTACTTTTCACAATTCTATTAGCTCATCATATAATGGCTCTAGATAAACATTGATTGTATCTGAAGTCACATTTTTCATTCTTGATATAATCAATGATAGCATTAAGAAAAATGGTTTAGTTGATAACCATGGAGGCAAGTTATAATTTATTAAAAACACTATCCAATTTGACCATTTAGTACTTTGATTTGATAATGGGTTCACCCCATCTAGAGCCAAACCCAACCTTATATTTTGAGGATCTTTCAAAAAATCACACCATTTGTTATCAAATTCCATCCATGTCTTAGAATCAATCACATGTTATTGTTTTCCATCAGTGCTCTTATTTTGGGCATGTCCTTGCATAAGTTCAACAATGTCTCTGCACCTATACATTCATAGTAATCATGGGATTATCAAAAAGTAGCGAAGAACCTTTCCATGAACCACAACTGATTTCAACCCTTATCTATACTTTGCTTCATGACATTTTAGACATTCACTCTCACTTACAAGATTATTTCAAAATAATACACAACCATTCACAAATGTGTGGATGTTTTCATACCCTAAGCCTAACATAATGATTTGATTTTTACATTGACTTCATTTTTTTAGCAATGTGGAGTTAGGGGGTAACAACAAACTTAATAATAACAATAACTGATTTACACTCTCATTTTTCCAACCAAGAACCACTTTCAAGTTAAGAATTTGAAGGATTGTTGTTAAGTGACTAAACTTGCAATTAGCATAAACAAGCTTTAAAGCATCCTTCATTGACTTGGCCCAATCATTGTTTAGACCCTTATTAAACATTCTATCAACTTCAAACCCTTCATCTAACATTGTTGCCTCTTCATCTCTCACACTCTATAATTATATCATATCATCATAATAATTTTAATCCCAAGGGCGTATACAACTATGCCCATATCTTATCATATGTTGATAAATCACATTTTTTTCACCTTTCCACCAAGATAGTCATTAAATGTACGTGGATATTTGTACATGTCCCTCTAATTGGCTAATCTCTCATCATATGCATGGTATTGATCCATACTCAAACTTTGACATTGATCCATCTATAATTTTCTGCATTCGAGTATTAATTTAGTTTCCTATTTCAAGAAAAATAAAAATCTAAAAAACTAAACTTACTCAGGATCTAATACATGTAAACTCATACTCTTCAGAACTCTTCAACACTTACCTAGAATTTAGATCACTTCATAGAAGTAGGATACAAAGGACTCTATAGAATTAGAATTAGATCACTCTACAAGATACAGAGCACTCTATAATAATTCAAGTTCAAGAAATATAGTTGGGCATCACTCTATAGAATCAGATGTTCTTTTTAAGACTTGAAATAAATAAATGCTATTTTTATCTATGTTTTATTGAGGGCCTTCCTTGTCTAGATGATAATTAAAAAAATGCTTTAGAAATGGAACATGGAATTTATACCTGTTTTATTGATGAACCACAAACATTCGATCATATGGCAATCTTGTCAATGTTAATGAATACACAAACACTAACAAACAAGCTAATGAATTATTTATTGTAACTTTGAGCATTACTTACTAGCATAAATTATTAACATGTAAAGATAAGATGACTTGTTTTAACAATTTATATACTCCCATGTGTGGACATATAGTATAAATTAAAATATTAGTGACCACATTGATTTGATGAATGAACATAACTTTCAACTATGCCATATTAGACATATTCTAGGATTCCATGCAATTAATAGATCAGGCTTGCACATAATGTTACCCAAGAACTGAGCTCTAGGCTAGGGACATAATCCTATGATTCAATGGTAACGTGATTAAAGGAATTAAAATTTGGATTCATGTTACAAGTTTAATTCCCATATGGTCCAAAATGCATAGAGGAAACTAATAAAAAAATAGTCTTTTAAAATTAGAATTGCCTATATGGTTCTAGTACTCAGTTGCCTATGTAACTAATATAAGTTACACTAACCAATAACAACATAATTATGATGTATATGCACTACCCATGCCATGAAGACTTAGTGAAAAGGAACCTCGGGAATTAGGTTAGTGAATTGGTTAGAAAATTTGAAATTAATACCATACCCATGCATGATAACATGGAACACAAATAGATGACTTCAAAATATGGTCACTACATTGCATTAATTATATAATGAATAAAAGACTCAAATTCTTTCACAATCTCAAGAACTCCAAATTGTTACATGGTAGTCAATGTCTTATGACAAGATACCCTCCTATTTATGTAACTCATCTTTTTTAATACATCAATTTTATTCTCCTAGATATATATAATTTCCAATCATAAAGTTATATATTTTGTTTTTAACGTAATGAGGGTTTCAAATTACCTCTAAATTCATTGTAGAGGGTACCCCCAAATTCATATTCATTGTATAGGGCCTCAATAACGTCAAATTCTTTGTAGCAAACTCTGAATTCCTTGCCTACCTTTTCAGAAGTCTCCAAGTACTCTCTAGACAAGCTTTATCGCAAGTAGCTACTATACTTATATGTTAAAACCCAAAACACCTCATGCCATCAAATTAACATACAAACCCTCTCTGGTCAGATCTGGATCCACTAATAATTAAGAAGCCCTCCTATTTGTATAGGTGCATTGCATAAATAATGCCAATTTTACTCCCCACTAACCCATCAAAATACCTCTGCCAAATTCTTCAGTCTATTGTACTCCCCATTCCCACCAACAATTTTCCAATTCATTATTAACCCTAAGTATGCAATACAATCCACCCAATTCAATGTTTTTTAATTACCCACTTTCATATCATATTATCTAATTTTTATTTGTATGACTAATTATTTAGTTGTGTTTTTTCCTGATGATCAAATTAGTCATTTATAGCTGTGTTTCAAAAAATTAGTAGAATTTAGTCATTTTTAGTTGTCATGACTAAAATTTTAGTCATGTAGACATTTATTTTCCAAATTCTACTAGTGGTAGGTAGACCTATTAGTTGTATGTCAAAGCTTCAAAATGTTGTTGCTACATCAATTTTTGAGGTAGAATATGTGGTTGTGTATCATGCTTGTCAGAAGGAAATTTAGCTCCAAGGTCTATTGGGTGAGTTTGGAAGAGAGAAATAAAAAATGAAGGTGTTATGTGATAGTCGAAGTGAAACTAATTTGGCCAAGAATACAAATTATCTCAGTAGGATAAAGCATATTATGATAAAGTACTCTCTTATCAGACAAGTGATATGATGAAGGAAAAGTAACACTTGTAAAAGTTTACATAGAGGAAAATAGTGTTAATATGTTCCCAAGACAAGTTTTTTAGGAGAATCTAAAATGATTTTTGTCTTCACTTCTCTTGTAAAAAAGGTGATGAGTTGGTCAAAAAGATATCAAACAAAAATTATAGTCATAGTGGAGATTATTAGATATGTGATAAAAAAGTTAAATGTTGGATTCTTTTGCAACATGGTTTACAACCCATTCCTCAAAATTGGGTCCAATGGGGGTGGAAATTTTTTATTGAGCCCCCTTGTGGGAGTAGAAGGGAAGCACCCCTGAAGAAAAAAATTGAGTCAAACCCCTAATTTTAAGAATAATAATTCCACTAGATTCTATTTTTAGAATTAAAGTCCTAATGTATTTTTTCACTCTATTTTTAGGAGGAGGAATCCTAACATTGCTTTTCCATAGGTGTTTTTATCTTTATGGATCTCACATGTAATCTACATCATGATTTTGCATTTAATTTTTCTTATTGAATTAATAAAATCCTTATTTCTTGCATGGTGGATGTTTCTTTAGATTTTGCTAAGGTTTTACCACTATTTTTTTTGTTTTATCTCTTCCAAGTTTATTTTTGAGTGAATTTGATTTATTTCTATTTATTATGATTAATTATTAGTTTTTGTTGTAAAGCTCGTAGTTTCCTAACATAAAAATCATATATTTTGGCATGATAATATAGAAATTTGATGCTTAATAAAATTATTTTGTTTTTTCACTTTTTGTGATTGGATAATATCACAATTTTTTTTATAGATAAAATAAATGGTTCAAAATATTAAGGTGTGGTTTGTGTAATTATGAAATGGTTTTATTAGACCTATTTTATTATTATGAAAATCTAAATTAATGGTACCATACACTGAATTGGATTGTCTTATGAATTTATTTACATTTTTAGAGCCTTAAAACACAATCCATTTTTTAAGGACATATTACTCAATGCATGCTTATATTTTAGGTAAGTCATCAAAATTATAGTTCTAATTGTTTCCTCCTCATTTTAAATATTCTAGTATTAAAAGGGCATTGTTGAATATTTATCCATCATCTATGTTTGTTATGACAAGAAAAAAAATGTTTATTTTTCTAAAAATTACATTTTTGTGATATATTAAACACTTAAGGGAGTGGTCTCCTTAGGATTTTAGTTTTTTTTAGGATTCATTTCATAAATAGTCACCATGCTTACATCAAGTGTGATAGAATATGATAATCAGATTGTTGTATCAAGACAACTAGAATATACAATAGAGACCATCAAATGGGGTATAGACTATTTCATGAAAAATCATTCTGACCCTAAATTTCTCTGGGGAGAGATAAAAAATAGATACTAAATAGATTTCACCTAGTTAGGTCAATTGTATAATGTAAGTTATATATTTTTCATATCATCATGAATGATCTCTGTTGGTGGAAATTAGGTACTTTTGGTATTTATTTACTTATGACTCTCTTAATTTGAAGTGACACCGATTCAACAACAATTAGAGATATCATCGCAGAGGATGATTATTATTGTATGCAGTGTAGAGGGGAATTTCCCTCTTAGGATATGATAAACTTTTGGTTTTTTTATGTATTTTTCATTAGAAGGCATGAAAGGGAACAAAACATAAAATAAAAAGATAAAATGGGAGAAACCCACAATGGGATAATTGTGGATAACCACTGGGATAACTCAAGAATAAATAGTATAAATGGAAATCTTTGCTCTCATACAAAAAATCAACATAGGATTAGTGATGGTTTTGTGAACACAAAGCATGATTGTAAGCATAAAATCTCCTCAAAAAGTGATTAAATATACTTTTTAAAAAATAACATTGAGATCAAACACATAAACTCATACACATCAGGGAAGCTCATCTATGGAGGCTCTCAACACAAAGTTTGGGAAACACCATTATTACACATAAACACAAAAATATAGAAATCTGATGGAATATTTTCTCACAAATAATAAATATGAATTCATAAACAAATAGAATTAACATATACAAAACACTAAATTATTCTCACCTACTTGCTTGCATTTCATTTCTATAATCTAATAATAACATGCATCTATAAAATATTGCATCTATCTCTCTCCAAGAGCTTGAGGAAAAGAAGAATAACTAGTATGAAATCTAGATACTCCTTTTTATACAATGATTGGCCTTTGGAAGATGAATAACTATTCATTTCCCTTTATTTTTATTTTCTTTTATTTAGGAAAATTCAAAATATAAAAATGGCTTTTTCAATTTAAATTTTCACACAAATATTAATTCTAAAAGTATTAAATATAATGACTAAACATAATATGGTCATTTAGTGAACTTATAAAATAAATAATATCATAATTAATACATTAATTTATTGTAAATCCCATAACAATAAATTGACAATTAAATACTTATGAGTTGATCAATGACGTTTCCCTATCCATTAGGCCATGGGGACCTATAAAATATTACCAAAAACAATATAATATACAAACATGAAGGGAAATGAATAAAATGGTGTATTGAAATTTAGATGGCCAAATTTAACTAGAATAATCTCCAAAACTTGGTTTATGTTGTTTCTATTTAGTTTTGCATTGCTTTGTGTTAAATAATTAACTTTTTCCTCTTAAACCTTATTTTTTAATGTTATGTCATGTTGAAAAAAAATCATAAAGTATATTTCACTAGATATGAAATTACATCGTATTATATTTTATAGGTTGATGGATTGCCAAACAACTAGCCTCTTGGACTAGAAACTATCGACATTAGTTTAAGAATAATGTAAATTAGAAGATAAGTATGGCTAATCCCATTTAATTTAGCCACAACCAATTTCTCTGTGGACTCTCATAGGTTTCCATATTGAACATACCACCATGTATAATGGCAGTTCTAGGCATTCACAAGTTCAGATGCAAATGAACCATATTAGATATGGTAT
The DNA here is from genome assembly GCA_037957365.1 of Torreya grandis. Classification (NCBI taxonomy): domain Eukaryota; kingdom Viridiplantae; phylum Streptophyta; class Pinopsida; order Cupressales; family Taxaceae; genus Torreya; species Torreya grandis. The sequence goes on along the minus strand of JARHVA010003747.1, from coordinate 70,908 downwards.
GACAAGACCCAATAGTTTTCATAGTCTAAGAAAAAGGAAATATTATATGGGATGTATACATTCATGATCTAGAAGAAATTATAAAATCCATTGACTGGGTATGTTTTTAGAATTACATAGATGAGGTGAAGTTTATTTAATTGGTGATTTGTCATGATTTGGGTAGTAAAATGTAATATCATTAGCACTCTCAAACTTATGTATTTCAATCCCCATAGAGACTTGGTGCATGCCACACTTGTTTATATTAAAATGATTAATCACTTAGTCTTCATAGAAAAACATAAGAGTGTACTCTCAGAAGACACTAGTAGAACCTTCCTTTGTTAGAATGACCTATTGTCACTATCACTAGCTATTTGTAGTTCATTATTATGCTATGTGTTTTTGACCTCTTAAAATTTTTCATCTTATTGTCAGCTATTAACTTTATTATTATCTATGACAGAATCTATTAAAATTTAATATTAAATATTTTACATATAGATGAATCTTATCAACTTTAATTTATTGCCCATCACATTAAATTTTTAGACATCCCTATTCTAGTTTCTAAGTAGATTTTTTTGGGATAATCATTCTACTAATATATTATTTAATCATATAGGTTGTTTTGTTAGTCCTCATCATATATATATATATATATATATATATATATATATATATATATATATAGACACACACACACACACACACACACACACACATGGACACACACATATACATAATAAATAGACATATACATACACACACACACAAACACAATTGTATGCTTATATATATATATATATATATATATATATATATATATATATATATATATATAGACACACACACACACACACACACACACACACACACACACACACACACACACACACACACACACACACACACACACACACACACATAGACATATACATACACACACACACACAAACACAATTTTATGCTTATATATATATATATATATATATATATATATATATATATATATATATATATATATATATATAATGTTTATGCTAATATATATTATAGTAATAATATAATATAAAACTAAAATAATAATATATTAAAATACATAATATAACATCTTATAAAAATATTAATGTATATATTAATTATAGGAATATTAAAATTAATATAAATCTATACTTTCTTAAAACTCATGTCTAAAAACTGAGACGGGGTTAGTGGTCATGGGTTTAGACTGAGGTATGATTTTTGATTTACACTATTTCACTTTAAAAAACCTTTTATTATGAAAATAAAAAATTACTCTATTACAACATAACTTATATATGTAGTATAGCAGATCCTTCTCTCACAAGAAAAACTACAAAAACTAGGGTGGCACCTAGTTTTAGATATTTATAAGACTTCGATAGCACTTGGAGGGAATATGCAAATTCTAGTGGGGATTTGAACCCAAGGTAAATAAACTACCCCAAATTGTAAAGACTTATGGTCCTAGTGATAATTTTAATTTTCCTCCATTCAATAATTAAAGATAAATGTGCATTATTGTTATGAATATGATTAATGTTGTTAGTGTTACTTAAAATGACAATGTAAAAAAGATTGGAAATATATCTATCCATATTTATTTTCATATGAAATATTACAATGGTCGATTACATTATATGGGAGACACTTTTAATTAAATAATTCTTTTCATTTTTTGTTCCAATTAGTTTTAGAGTTGCCTATTAGGTTTTATATAGTTAAAAAAAACATAAAGTTCATCTAATTAGTCTTAGACTAGTCTAAATTTCATCTCCATGTGATCATTATTTGTTTTTTTGTTTTTTAAAAGTTCTACCATAAACTAAAATCATCTTTTTAGTAGATTGCTTTAGTTCTAACTTTAAAAATATGACATTACAAAAAAATATGATACATGTACCTGAAAAAATTACACAAAAATAAATTGAATCAATATAAAACACTCCTAACATAACCAACATTAAATATATAATTACAATTAAAAAAACCTATTAATAAAACATGAAATAGAAAAACATGATGCCAAAAATGGTATGTTTTTAACTCTCATTTTAGTATTTTGGTGTAGAAACCAAGTATTACTTGATCAATTTATAAATAAGCCAAGAATAATCTTAAACACATTAATCAATGGATAAAAATAAGAAAACATAGGGTTATAGCTCCACACTTCAGAGAACATCTCAAAATTATATTGAAAACAAAATTTAGGACAAATGTTGACAATTCTAAGGTAATGTCATTATTATGACATATTGATATCATATTTACTCATATAAAAGTTTTCCATAACATTAATACATCTAAATCTTATAACAAAAATATCATAGGCTTCATCAACATCTTCTGGTGTACATGTTAAGTTAACTCAATCAAATGATATGAAATAAATATTTATATTTGTCTCAATGATATTCTTACAATATACATAAATAAAAAAAATCATAAAGACAATAAACTTTATGAATGTGTTCACATCTAGATCTTTGTTTTGAGCCGATATTCCCATTCCAAACAACCACCTTCCATGGTGATGATATTTATCACATGGTAATAAAATACATGTAACATTATCATTCCATTTGCTTACCCAAAATAGAGGTAAGTACTATAGTTATAACATAACCCTTATTTGTGTTACAATCACTAATGAATTAATTGTGTAATCTACATCCTTACCCAGCCAATTATATCCTTGGAAATATATCAAATTAATTTTTTTAAACTTTAATGCATTTAATCAAACACATCAACATGGATACTTTTTATTCACTTACATCAATGGAGTTATAGAGTGGATTCAGAATTTATATCCCCCAAGTGATTTTCATGGATCCCTTGGATTATAAAATCAAATTTATATTACGTGGGTCTGAATTTCCCATCATTCTTTAGTGTATAATCCATGGTGTCCACTTTTCATTACAATAAATAACCAAAACTTGCATTAAAATAAAACACATTAATAAACACACATAACACTCGAATACATTTTGTTACATAAAATATAATACATAAAAAAACTTTGATAAGGAATTGAATAATGGAAATGAATATTGATTCATGAGTTAGAATTAAAAATAGGACTTTTTATATTTGTAAATTTATAAACTTCATTTTAGATGGTGACTTTGTCCACATAATGTAAGGAGTCTTTAGTGATAAGATTAAACTGTTAACCTTATACTTAAATATGTAATAAAGGGGGAATGACTAACTTTAAAAAAATTTAAATATTGTTACAATTAAATAATATGTAAATTTTCTCATTAAGGATACATAATGATCATCTAAAATATAAATATTGATAGACTGACTATTATATTTTAGTTATGTTAGAGAGATACATAACATAAGAAAACTAACAAAGTGTAAATTTATAGATCAAATGAACATAATTTGTAAGTAAATTAGTTAAATGAATTATAATAATAGAATTATATATCAAAAAAATAGGAGCATAATAAGTAGATCCACAACAACAATTAGCAAAAGAGCATAATACTTGAAGATTATGACTCAGCTACTTTGAAGAGACAAACTCCACAAAAATGCAATAAGAGCATAATTCACAAAATGATGATAAAATACTAACCACTACATCCTATATATACTCTAGTTAACCATGGTTATTTCGTGGGATGACCATACTAAGAACATTAAAAAATGTAATAAGATAATATGGCGTGTAAGCCACAAGTTGGCCACACATATCCCTATATGTAATATAGGTTAAAGGTGTAATATTCCCCTGATATTCAAAACAATATTGTCCTCAACATTGAATCAAACTAGGTTATTACTGTAAGAACCCTTCATTCTCCCATGTTGCATCTTCAAAATGTAATTTCTTCTATTGGATCAAATACTCCTTAATCACTCTAGTTTGCATTTATTTAGTGTGTGTGGGAAGGATATCTTCAATTTAAAGAGTGGCTTAGCCTTATTAATATAATTTAGGTAACTCAGTCTGAGTAGAAACTCTATGTCCAATAACCTTCTTCAAGCAAGATACATAGAATTCCAAACGTATACAAATGGATAGGGGTAATCCTAGCTTTTAAGCCATGTTACCAATTTTATACAATATCTACTAAGGGACATAATAATTAGGTGATTTATTGTTATACTTTTTATATTTCTTTAAATACATCTAATTATATGGATGCAAATGAAGAAATACCTAATCACCTATGTGAAAAATGTCACTCACTGTAGTGTTGACCTTCTTCCTACTTTATTTGATTTTATGCCATTGCTAAATTCTCTCAAAACTAACTAATACCACCTATTGATGGTGAACATCTTCATCAATATCATGAATCTTGGGATGGATGATCAAATATGAAGTGATGGATGGAGGGTGATACCCATACAACGCCACAAATGGAGACATCTTGGAAGCAGTGTGAAAAGAAGGTTATACCGCCATTCAACAAGTGGTAACCAATGAACCCATTTATCTTATTTATAAAAAAAAATGAATATAATGTTCCATACATTTGTTGACTACCTATATTTATCTATTAGATTAAGGATGATCTAACAATGTATAAGCCAACTTGGTACAAAAACAAGCAAATAATTCAGTCCAAAAATTAATAGTAAATATGGGATTTGAGTCACAAAGTTCTTTGGATTACCATGAAATTTTTGAATTATTTTGATAAAATAAAAATATACTCTACTACAAACAATTGGTGATAAGGAGAGAAAAATATAATACATGTGAGTCGATCCACAACTACCATGATAATAATTTTACCCTCTAACTGTGGTAACGTCATAATGAAATATGTGGAAAACTCTTCTCTATCCTAGATATATATGGATAAAGGTTTTAAAATACCTAGGGTTATTAATGGCTTCAACTTTGTTTTGTTGGCATACCATGCATTTAACAACATATTTATTGACATCCCCCTTGATTCATTCCCAAAATAATTCTCGCTTGATTATAAGATATGTTTTAAAAAATCTAGAGTGATCTTCAAGTGAAGAGGCATGATGTTCCTTAAAAATTTTATGTTTGAGGAGAGAATTATTACAAACTTATAATCTTTATTTATACCATAATGTCTTCTCATTCCATGTATTTTTTTTAGATTCATTAGAACCTTGCTAAATATTTTTAATCAATTCCTTGGTATATATCTTATATTTTTTGTTGTAAAAAAATCTTAGAGTATTTTATGTGTTTATTAATGTGTTTCTTTAAATATAAATTTTGATTATTTATTGTAATCAAAATATACCACTATGAATAATACATTAAATAATAAACAAAAATAAAAATCCATATAAACCTAAATTGGATTTTATAATCTAATAGATCCATGGAATTCACTTGGGGGATATAAAGTTGTGATGCACTCCAAAACTCCATTAATGAGAGTGAATAAAAAGTATACATGTAGGTTAATTTGATTAAATGCAATAAAGTGTTTAAATTTAATATCTTTCAAAGGATAGAATTAGTCACGAGTATGTACACTAAACATAATTAATCCATGTGGTGATTTCAGAAAATGAAATATAAAACAAATATTTAAGACTTGATTGTATAATCCAATGTACCTGTGTTAAATTTTTAGTAATCAAAACAACCACCAAAAAGGAACTTTTTTATTTAAAGTTGGCAAGATTTTTACATGTGGATGATCAAAACATTTAGATGTGGATTTTTTTTTAATTTGATAGATAATCCACCTATTTATAACTAATTTTTGCACCAATGATATAGTCTAAAAACTAATTAAATAACATACCTTTCTCTATATTAAATAATAAAAAATATCTATTTTATTAGATATTTGATCGCCATCTAATTGATGATTAATTATAATTTTTCATTTATGTTCTACAATTATTATGAAATCATACTAAATTCAACTTAGTTTATATATAATTTCACAAAATTTGAAAATTATTATTTATGAAAGTACATATATTCATGTCTAAAATTTAAATCAAGAATTGAGACTTCAAATCTCTTAATAATTTGAATATAAAATTTAATACAATTCATATAATTTCTCATTTATGTGTTTCTAAAAAATTCTAAAATTATTGTGGTTGCATTTTGTATGTACATCTTATGAGATATCTCCTTAACATTACTTTGGAGTGAAAGAAGCTAATAAATATCTATGATATGAATGACTCTTAATATTTTTTGAAGCACAAATGTCTAAAGCTTGAGACATTATGCATGACATATTTTATTATGTTGTACACTTGTTTTGTGGGGCATAAATAAAGGATTTTATAAATCCAGGAGTTTAATTGATAAAATTGTGTCATAATTCTTACATATGTGGATTTTATTCACAATGTCATATGTGGGAAAGAGTGATAGTAAATAAATTATTAGGTTGCATTTAAATTTAATAACCTTAGATTCAACCTAATAATGAATCCATATTAATTATTTAATTTTGTAATGTGCAATCATGTATAATCTATACATGGTGAACAATAAATTTATTTAATTTATAAATTAATTTAAACATTGTAAATTTTATGTCATATAGTATGATTACATAACTTTTAACCCCTAGTGTGTAAACAAGGAAAATACAGAGTTAATCAATACTTGGATTGCATTAAAATAAATTAATTGATTTCATTTTTTCAAGAATGTACTTATTAAAAGTTCTTTATATTTCAAATCCTTTATCTTTCAAAATATTAGAAACAATATATTATTATATACATGTTCACATCATAAAAATTAGAGAAAATTCAACAATCTATGTTGTGCTAACATCTTCCTTCACTTTGACTCCAATTATTTTGATCTTCACCTCTTTTTAAAAATTTATAGTAACTGATAGATATAAAATGATTTGTGCTAATATTTAACATAATAATATAGTTATTATGTACAAAATTCTACTTTGCTTTATGGGATAAACATCTTTTAAAACAAATCGTAGTTTTTTGTGGAATGTAATTTTTTTGGGTAAAATTTGCACTACAAACAAATATTTATTTATATAATTATTAGTTTTGTTAAATCATTTTGGATTGCAAAATAATTGCTAAAAACTATTTTTTTTCAAAAAAATAAAAACAAAGATCGAAATTGGATATTTGAGAGAGGTCCCTACTTTTATGATCGTATTGGTCTTTTTATCAAACCTTGGCATGCGGGGTTTAATTCTGCTGAGGATTTTCCATCTTGAGTTCCTGTTTGGGTTCGCCTACCGAGACTCCCTCCAAAATTCTGGCATGAGGACATCCTACGTCAGATTGCTGCCATGCTTGGGACACCAACTGCAATAGCGCATCAATCACTAGACAAAAAAGTTATTTCTTATGCTCATATCTGTGTTGATATCAATTTAAATAACCCTTTGCCAGATTCTATGGAAATTTGCCTGGGCTCTTCCTCTTGGATCCAACAACTAGACTATGAATCTATTCCCTTTCACTATCGAATCTATCATGTGTATGGGCATTTGCGGCGTCAATGCCCTCATGCCTCTAGAGGTGTTGCTAAACTTGATGGGCCATCTGGTCCAAGGACGGCCTATGAGGGTAAGGGAATGGCCAACCTGCTCATACAGGAACTAGAAATATTCAGTCTGATAGTGCTGCAAAAGGGAAAGCTCACCTGAATTCTTCAAGTCCAGGGCAAGGCCCATCCGGCTCTAATGGTCTTGATATGGAGGGTTTTATCCCAGTTTGATGCCATGCTAAGGGACATGGTCAGAAGTGCCTGCATCTAGACTGGCAAGTGGACTCTAGGTTTAATCATTTTGAGGTTCTTGACAATATGGCCATTGAAGAAGGAGCTCTTGTAGTAAATCAGTGTGGGGTTCCTAATTTAGAGGAGAGGGGTCCTATTCTTAATGATTCCTAGGATATGATTGTTCAGCAGTTCTTAGAGACCTCTCTTGGCCCTGAGTCTGATGCCTTGGTGGCTCCTCCAGCTTCACAGGATAAGGATGTCCTCTGGGCAGACTTGGTTAAAGATGTGGGCGAATCTAGTAAAGAAAAGGGATCTTCTCCTACTCTGGGCCTAATGCAAAGACCGTTTAAGAAAGTATCCTTTACTACCCCCTCTAGAGTTGGGCGTAAGAAGGACCAAGACAAAATTAAACTCATAGGTGATAATTGGTAGAGTCGGGGGTTGTTAAGACCCTGGATGAACATTTTCCTCACTCTACTCAATGATTGTTCTGTCATGGAACGCGAGGGGGTTGAATAACATCCCTAGACAAAAAGCTATGCACAAATTGGTGATTAAACATTCTCCAAATATTTTTTGTATTCAAGAAACCAAGCTTTCTGTGGACTCCTTGCTCACTTGTGCTCCTAATATTTGGTTCCTAGGCCAATGGCAATGTGTTGGTGCCTTGGGGAGCTCTGGTGGTCTCGCCATGTGTTGGGACCCAAGGAAAGTTATGCCACTTCATTGGGTGTCCTGTCTCTCAGCTCTCTCAATGGTGGCTTCCTCTCTTGAAATTGGGGAGCTAATTCTTGTTACTACAGTATATGCTCCTACTAATTTTCTTGGCCAACTCAAGCTCTGGGGACATATTCAATGTGTCAGAAGCTGCCACCCCTTCCTACCTTGGATTGTCGCTGGGGATTTCAACTCGGTTCTTAGTCTGGAGGAGAAGAGCGGTGGATTGGCACGTTTAGGTCCCTCTTCTGAGCTTCTTTGACAAAATATCAAGCTTTTACATCTCTCTGATGTTAAACCTCTTAATGGCCTCTTTACCTGGAATAATAGAAGAAGTGGTAATGCGGCCATCTCTGAACGCCTAGATAGGTTCCTAGTTTCCTATTTTTGGCTCTCTAGCTCTATGTCTCTCTCATCTAAAATTCTTGACTGGAGAGGTTCTGACCACTGGCTGATTAGGCTCTCTACTAGCTATATTGTGGCTCCTAAGAAGCCCCCATTCATGTTTCAATTGATGTGACTGCATGACTCCTCTCTCCATGACTTGATGGCCCACTGGTGGAGATAGGGAGGTCCTGCTTATGGCACCGTGATGTATTCCTTCTCCAAAAAACTGCAATATGTTAAAGGGAAACTAAAATACTAGAATAGGAATTGTTTTGGCAATCTACACTCTATGAAGAAGAGCACGCAAGACCATTTGGATGTTATAACTAGGTAGATTCGAGATGTAGGGTTGACGGAAGCTCTTTGCGCTATTGAATCTCAAGCTACTATGGATTTAGCTGAGTGGGATCTTCATGAGGAAATTTATTGGAAACAGAAGGCACAAATAGATTGGCTCCAGGAGGGGGACAAGAATACCGCTTTTTTCACAATTCTATGCACGCTCGACATAACAAGAATTTCATCTCTTCTCTTGTTGCCACGGATGGGACGCCCCTGACCTCCTCTCAAGCTATCTCTAGGGAAGCTATTCAGTTTTACTTTGCTCTCTTTTCTGATGATCTACCCTCAGCTGAGCTGGCTAAAAATATAGTTTTATCTTGCATTCCCTCTGTTATGACACCGGGAATGAATGACTCTCTTATGCAACCAATTGGCATGTTAGAATTGGAGGGGGTGGTCTTCAGCGTACAAAAAGGCAAAGCCCTGAGGCCCGATGGTTTCCCTACTAAACTCTTTTAGGACTTCTGGGATATTATTAATCATGATCTTCTAGATGTGGTTCAGGAATCTTATTCTAACAAAGAGATGCTCTGGGCTTTGAATGCCACTTTTCTTGTCCTCATTCCAAAGAAGGAATAGGCTAATCACCTGGACTTTTTTAGGCCCATTGCTCTTTGCAATGTGGTCTATAAAATCATTACTAATCTCTTTATGGAGAGGATTAAAGTTTGTCTTCCCAAGGTGATCTCTGAGGAACAAGGGGGTTTTGTAGCTGGCAAACAAATTTTAGATGGGGTGGTTATTGCTTCTAAAGCTATTCACTCTATGAGTACTTCTTAGGAACGTGCCATGTTCATTAAGATTGATATGGTGAAGGCCTATGATAGAGTCAATTGGGTTTTTTGCATAAAGTTCTTCTAGCTTTTGGCTTCAATTAGGGCTAGGTTCAATGGGTTCTAAGCTGTGTTACCACTCCCTCCTTCTCGATCCTTATTAATGGTGAACCCTCAGAGCTGTTTGGTGCATCTAGAGGTCTTTGCCAAGGAGATCCGCTCTCCCCTTATTTGTTTATCATTTTGGCTGAGGGACTTGGGCGACTCATCAAATCTCATGTCTCTCAGAACATGCTTCATGGATGGCAATGGGGGAATGGATTACCTGTCTTGACCCACCTCTAGTTTGTTGATGACACAGCCCTTGCTGGGAGAGCTCAAACTCGAGAAGCTATTGCTTTTTGACTCGCCCTTGATACTTATCTAGTTGCTTTTGGGCAGAAAATTAATGATCACAAGTCCTCTCTTTTTTCTTCAATACTCCTGAGTCTATCCAGAGGAGGATTGCTACTATCCTAAGGTTTTAGATTCATTCTCTCCCTCTAACTTACTTGGGGGTTCCTATTGTTGTGGGAAGACAGCCTAGGAATTTCTAGCAGAACGTGCTTGACAAACTAAGACAAAAAGTGAATCATTGGTCTCATAGGTGGCTCTCTACTGCTGGTAGGGTGATTCTTCTGCAATCTGTGATTCAAGCCCTCCCCATATATCAGAGTATGGTTCAGGCTGCCCTAGTGTATTTTTTTAAGGATTTTGATGCTCTTTCTCACCAATTCCTTTAGAATGGTAACCTAAAAAGTACCAGATGGAGCCTTATTAATTGGGATACTATTTTTCAGTGAAAAAAGGAAAGAGGCCTAGGCCTGCACTCTGTTATCTTGTGCAGTCAATATCTCACTGCCAAACTCTATTGGTGCTGGTGCTCCAATCAATCTCACCTTTGGTCCCATATCCTATCTTACAAGTATTACCCTAGTGTTGATCCTTCTGGTATTGCCAAGCTGCCTCTAGAGGGAAGAAGCTCTATGGTGTGGAATACCCTCAAGCATGGAGCTCATCTTGTGAAATGTAGTCTTTTCTAGATCTGTAATAGTGGCACTGGGGCCCTCTTTTGGAGTGACTCTTAGGATGGATCACCCCCTCTAATATCCTCTCATCCACATTTGTAGTCCCTTTGTGATTTTTTCCTTGTTGTTGGGTGGAGTATGGTGGCTCATTATAAGGAGGCCTTTAACCTGGGCATGATAGTTGGTTATCGATGGAAGAACTCTTCTAATTGGCCGTCGAGTGGCTCTTTGGAGGATCAGCTGGAGCTATCTCAAATTTTGGCCTCTAGAGGATGTAGCTCTTTATAGGAATGTGATGTACCTTGCATTGACAAAGCAACTTTTTGGAGAAGTGGAGATCTCTTGGTGGAAGAAAGCTTGGAACTATTTTTCATGGCCTAAGTGTAATTTCTTCCTCTGAGTTTTGGTTTATAATAGGTGTCTTACTTGAGACAACCTCTGTAAACGAGGATTCCAGGGGCCTTCCATATGTCTTTTATGCCATAGTAATGAAGAGACTATTTCTCACCTTTTCTTCTAGTGCCCGTTTGCAAGACAGATTTGGCACCTTTGGTGGAGTGTGTGGGATTTCTCATGCTAGCATGTTTCCTCTCTATCTGGATTCTGGGATCGACTGGGCCACCCTCCTGCTAAGACCTCTTTTCTTCAAGTTGCTTGGTTCATTGGTCCCTCCCTTATCTTGTGGCATATATGGTTGGAGAGGAATAAGAGGATCTTTCATGATGCGACCCTTGAGCTCAGGCTCCTGTGAGGGAAAATTATTAATTCTTTGTAGGAAACCCTTCAAGCTAAATGTGACATTACTGGTGATCTAGATCCTGAGGATGTTGTTATCTATTCGCGCTTCTCCTTCACTGCTCCCAGTGGTGCACCCTTTGCTACCCACACGCACTTGGTGAAGGGCACTAGGCAGTACCCACAGCCTGTCAATCAGGCTGGGCATTGGATGCCCCCTACGACTGGAATCCTCAAATTCAACACTGACGACTCTTCTCAGGGAAATCTTGGGGCAGCTGACATTGGAGGCGTTGGGTGAGACAGTTTGGGTGATATTAAGTTTGTATTCTCGATCTACAAAGGCTTCCATACTAACAATCTCATGGAATCTTAGGCTATCTTGGTTGTAGTGCAACAGTGCTATCAACAGGGCTGGTACAGAATTATTTGCAAGACAGACTCGCAGGTTGTGGTCAATTTATTGAATAAGCAAAATTTTGCTACTGTGGATTGGTACTTGGCTTTGGTTGTTCAACAAATCCTCCAGCTATGTACCTCCTTGGATTCTATGTCATTTATGCATATTCCCCGTGAGTGGAATGGGGTAGTTGACTGTTTGGCCAAATGGGCCTCTAAGCATGGACCGTCTTGGAACATTTTTGATCATACGATGCTTCCCCCGAATCTTTTTCAAAAGCTGGCTCAATTTGTTGACCTGGATAAAGCTATGTAATATTCCTTGTTTCTTGTTTCATTTTCAATAAATTTTTACCCCTTTTTAGTTAAAAATAAAAAATAAAAACAAATGAGTAATAACATTTTCTCCATATATTATTAAACATAAAAATATATATATTCAAACTTATATTTGTATGACATAAAAAATTATAATGCAGACTCCCTTAATTTTATATGGAATCATTACCCATGACTTGTTTATGTGTGTGCTTATTATAAAAATAACTATAAAACTACAACATTTGGAGTGAATGGAGACAAATTTCTAAGTTACCGTTAAAGTATCATTACGAATGGGAAGGTGTTTTGTGTTAAATAAGAACATTTTAAAAATTGTTTTGATTGGGGGTATCCCTAGGGTCATGCTAGGCTATCTTTTACATAATATAGAATTTAACCCATCATTATAGGATCATTGTTTCCTTATCCCCATTGCATTGATGGTACCATTTCCAAATCATGTAAATTTTACTTAAAATTTGTGCTACATGTATAGCATAATAGATGTCTACTATAATTTAATATTTTAATTTGTATTAATTACTATTTTTTTTATATATTAAAATTTATTTTTCTAAATATAATGAGATTAGGGTAACTCAAGACTTATAGAATTGGTTTCAAAGTTCTAACATTTACCATCTATAATTATATTATATTATTAATTTTTTAAATATGAAATTAATAATTTAAAACAAAAGTACTAATTTATATTATATGAAATATATAAATAAATAAAAATTTGATTGTAAAAGGTAGAATCATATTTCAAAAATTTAACTTGCTAAAAATATAAATACCAAAGGGATTTAGATACTTATAATTTTATTAGTTTGTGAAGGTATGATACTAAATCCAAATAGTATGAACAATGGGTAATTGGATCAAGAATTACTTGGATAAGAAATTAATTGTTTATATGTGCCTGGGAAAAATAGTTATTCTCTTGAAGGAATAAAAAAAATTTAATATATGTAACCTAAGTTTATATTTTTAACTATTAAAACATGCATCTATTTTTCAATACAAATGGTTGTGCTTGATTTTAATCCCTCTTTGTGTGTGATATAAATGGCTACCTATGCACATAATATCCATAACTATATTTCATTCTCTTTAAAATCCTATTTCTAGTTTCAAAACAAAATTTTGGCTTGTAAAATATGAATAACGGTGGGTTGATGTTAACTCAATAAATCCTTGATGAATGGTTGAGCACTACCTACATATTAAATACTCTAAAGAGGTAATTCAATCTTTGTGTATGTGTGTTAATAGTGTTCCTTTAATAAATGCACTATGTGATCTAAATTTCAACACTTGGAAAATATAAAAATTTGAATTGGATTGAAGTCATTCAAACATGGCCAAGACTTACTCTTCATGATTAGTATCTGATTTAGGATGTTTAGGGTAGTCCTTCTTAAGGTGTAGATATTTTCATGATGAGTAATTGGGAATTGTGGATATAGAATACACTTAAACCTATGATGTATTTATATAAGACTTTTTATGTAGTTTCTCATAAAAATAGCATGCAAAGCATATGAGACACCCCATAATAAATATTTAAATATATAAACTAATTGCTACTTGGTGTGGGGATGAGTATGATTGTATTTGATCATTTTAGAATACATAGGTGTATGGGTATGACAAACTCATTTAAGATACATGAATATTGATATGATAACCTAGACATGGTATTAGTATGATTTTGAATGGGTTTGGCATATACTAGGGAATCGTGGTAGACGACATATAGTAAAATGTGAAGATTATACTCACAAAAATCATATATATGTGAGATAAGGACATGTAAGATCAATACATGCACGTAAAATTAATTCCATATTAAGGTAGGTCAAGATTAAAATTTCTAAATGTCTAATACTATATTTTAGTTTCCAAAAATGCCTCCCTTTTATTCTATTATTGAAATTAAATACAAAGCTAGAGTAAAAAGATAAAGAGATGAACCTAAGAGTGTACAACACACTTTGGATTTTGGAGGATGATGTAAAAGCACACATTTTTTAATGAATCCTATAATTAATATGCAACATTTTATTCTTATGTATGAAATTTAAAATGGACCACTTATTTGGACTTCATATTCATCAGTCATTAGATGGGATTTTATTTGATAAGAGATGCACATCATATATTTTCTTCATTAGTTTAAAATGTTTGACCATAATCCATACCCTACTCTATTTTAGTCAAGTTTTAAATGGAATAATAATTGTAAGAATCTTAAATTTGATCCCACTTTGTATCTAAAACTAGTAATAAGTCTCTTATACTTGACTCACACTCACCCTGACAACACCTTTGATGAGTAAACGATTTATAGGTGAAACTATATGAATTTTTTTGACCTAACATGTTTTCAATCACCATCCATGATTCATAATAAATAAATATTTCATGTTGATTTTTTTTTTGATGAATCACATATTTTGATTCAAAACACATTAGATAAAAAAATCACACAATTTCACATAGAAATCAGGTGCTCGCTCTTATGGATCATGAAAACATAAAATATAATAGAATGTTTGATGTTAAAATTTTATCTTTATTCTAAAAATAACCATATGAGATACATTTTAAATAATTTAACTTAATTTTACACTATATTTAGGGTAATACTTAGTTTGGTTTATAGTACACACCACAAGGCACTTCAAAGATTGTGGGTTAAAGTGAATAAGATTGGGAATCAGATGTTGATACGCGTAAATTTAATTATATATTTTTATATTAAATATTGGTTTAATATCAACTACATAGGGATGCAAAACTTATATAACCACTACCTTGTCATCTACTAATGTTGAATACTAGGGAGTTATCAAACAATTCAAGTGGCCCTATGGCTTCAACAATTGTTTGATGAGTTTAAATTTTTGCATCATAACCCTACTACATTATGGTCTGATATCCAAAGTTTTATTGTTATTTATCTATGTCCTATATATCATCATAAATATAAACATACTGAGATACACATGCACTTCATTTGATAACATATTCAAGATGGAGTTATTTCTTTGGATTTTGTGCTTATAGCTAAAGATGTTACCCAAGTCTTCCATAAACCCTTTACTAATCCACGTTATGTTCAATTGAAAAATTTATTTATTAGGGTGAGGGAAGTTATAATTATATGTGACTTAGGGTAAATATCTTCCTTCCTTATTCTCTTTTAACATTATTATGATTATGCATGGGAAACTAAAATTGCCCAGAAGTGGACCCATATTATGTCCATACCTAATTATTCACTTATGGGAGGTTATCAAAGTATTATACATATAATCTAGTACTTATAAACTATAAGTAAGAAACATTTAATTAATATTGTGTGAAAAAAATCAAATAATCACATTTATTATTACTGTTACACTTGACACAAACCAAACATAGAATATTCTATGTTTGGTTTGTGACAAGTATCACACTAATCATAAATGCACTTATTTATTTTAGGCACAATATTAATTAAAAACTTACTAAATATATATTATAAATTTTTGATTTATATGTCTAATACTCTAATATACCATGAGATCATTCCCTTAATTTGACTATAGATATATATGACAGTAATCATTCACGAAAGGTGACCATTCACATGCTTGATATGTGATGTACATATGAACATCCCCAAAAAGTATAATTGGTTAATGTTATAAGTATTTTTTCAAATATTTCAAAAATATAATAAAATAAAATATTTAAAAAAATAAAAAACTAGGTCCTAAGAATGAGATGTTTGATAGTTTTCATTATTTGCTTATGTTGTTTATCACATGTTCAATGTATTACATATAATTTTTCATACACAAATTCACTTATCAATATATATCATGTTGTGGATTCCTATTTTAGATATCTATCTTGAAATGATACTTATATTCATGGCACTATATGTTTCATATATGTTTTCATGTCATATACATTACTATGATGAGATATTATCTATCATAATGAGCTCTAGGAATGATGATACAAATGAATGCACTGATTCAAGATGCAATGTAAGACACATATTAATCGAGGCAATATACGACAAACATATGTAGCTACAATAATGAAATCAAAGATAAATAATTGCATGAAGACACGAATGTACCAATAATACACATAATATAATGCATTTCATTATAAATATAATGGGAGAGCATTGCATATATAGGTTGGAGAGAGAAAGACAACACACATTCTAGTGAATGTGGCACTAATCTTCCAAAGTAACCTAAATGACCTCTAGAGCCCTAAGTAAGTAAATAAAACTATGTAGGCAAAACCCAATAGGAAAAATGCCTACACCAACACCACCCTCCCCATAAGCTCATCTTAGGTGCATGATGATATAAACAAAGGGTCCTGACATCAAGGCCTGATGAGGTACCCATGTAATTAGTGAGGATCCTAGTATCCAAAAAAATATGAAGGATGTTTGCCTCCACAAAGAAGAGATAGAATGTCTGCATAGAATGACATATGGAAAATACTGTAGTAGGTCCCTCTGTAATAAATTTTATCTCTTATACTTGGAGTAAAGAACAATGAGCTATCAAATTGTTAATTTCAAACTCAAGTGGAATGCAGATAGGAATCATGATGTAGATATTTAGAAAATGCTCAAATGTCTCACTATTAATTCTTGAATGTGCCAAAGTTTGATAAGATATCATAGGATTAATTGTAGAAGATGGAAATGAATAAGTAGACAATGAAAGAGAGATGAAAACTAGAGAATAATATATATGTGGAATATTCACTGAAAGAATGTCCATGGGAATAGGAGAGCAAGGCTCAATAACCATCAAAACCAAAGACTAGTCTCTAGATGAAGCACTCAGATATACAACATGAATGTCTATAGGAACATATGAGTCATAAATACTTTGAATGTGTATACTCTCATTTAAATTAGTAAATTCCTCCAAAATGCAAATCTATAAAGGCTTTAAATGAGAAATAATCTTCATAGGAATGGATGTAGAATCTGACATAATCTTGTCCAATAGTGGGGGATTGATATAAGGAAGAAAATTGTACATTGTGGATGTATCATCACAAGAAATAAAATCATGAGGAAAGAGTAAAACAATCTCAGAAGAGATAATAGGAAGTGGAGGAGCTGGTGTGACATAAATCTTAGCAAGATCTCTAAAAAAAACTGTAAGATGCTCCAAATAATGCATGGACACTCTTTATATTCTAAATATAAATGAAGATCCATGGAAATATGTAGTAATAGAGTGGGAAAAAAATTTCACAAGTATTTTCCCACTTATCACATCGAACAGGTTCAGTGGGTGCAGGGACTATCCAAATAGGAGTGGAATATGATTCTTGTGTGTGAGTAAGTATTCCATGTAAGTGCACCATAAAGCATAATTATCCTTTGTAAGAAGGATAAGTAGAGACAAATAAACATTCCTCACTTAGAGTAATAATAGTGCACGCTCTAGAGATGGACATTAGATTACACCAAAAATGAGTCCAATCAACTGAGAGAAATTGGTGTATATATGACAATACATGCTCAAAAGAATGTTAGGATCTACTGATAATGCATCTATAAATATAAGACAAATCTCTATAAGTAATCACTAAATGGGGACAAGTAATAGTTAAGAAAAATTTAATGTATGCAAGAGAGAATGTATGACCCACAACAAACCCTCTAAGAAACTATGTCAGGTAGCCCCCCAAATTTTGGTGGTTTATAAAGTAGTGTGTTTTACAAGACAAATTTTCTCAATGCATGGAAAATTTTAAAAAAAAACAATTTTACAAAATATGGTACTCAATTTTGAGTTACCGTTTGTAAGATATTAACAATATAATTTCCAATAAATAGGCTTATTGACTAAAAAATTGTAATTGAAAATTTAAAATAAAGTACCCTTAAACAAGGTAAAATATGTCTTTCAACCACTCATTAGAATTGACACATAACAATGGACCTCTTCACATAAATAAAATTCATAAATACTTGGCCCAATCACCTCTACTTGTATTTTTATAAAAAAGCCTCTTTAGAAAGTGTTTTAAGTAAAAAATTAAAAAGATATTTAAATTTTTTTTTAAAAACATGCTTTTATTTTTAATTGTTTTAGGGATATTTAGGTTTTTAGAATTTTACAAAGAGAAGTAAGGGACTGAAAGGAAAAGGCACCACCATTGACGAGCCCTAGACCATAGATTTGAGCCGTATAGTGTCACCAATAGAAGGTTTGAGCCTACAAAATAAAGGTAGAAGCCATGGAATTATCCTCTTGTAGGTGTATCATGTTGTTATCCACATGCTAGTCTACCACTCATTACTATCAGGAACATATTTCATGCTTCCTTAAACTATTGGTTTACACGGTGAAAACTAGGGGGAGGGAAGATCACGAGTTAATAGATGGTTAGTTTTGACCATGGATTTCTATCTTTATACATGGTAATGGCCTAATCTACCACAAGTTCTAGATCTATGATAGTTTTGAAGCCTGTGAGATACCCTATGTCATGAAGCGTCCCTTTAGAAATATTTTGTGGAGAAAAAAATAGACTACAACTCATAATGGCATGTTGCATTCTAGCTTTCTAGTAATTGACCATAAAAAATTCATTTTTTTTATGCTATGTGGTCAGAAGGATCAAAATGACACTATAGAGGTTTTCAAAAAAAAATGTAGATCTATGTGTTTCTTCTATGGTGAGCCTCAAAATATCATGTATGTATCCAAATTTATAAGAATACCAAAAAATAGTAGATCACCACAAGGATTAGAATAACCATGCATATCAGAGGGAGTTCTACACATTACAAATAAAATGTGGTTTCTAGAGGAGGATGTGGGACATCGATGGAGGATGACTACCTCCATGGCTCCTTCTCTTATCTTGCATCATGCTTAATAGTAGCTACATATTGATAGATAAGAGAAACCTTTTGACTACTATATAGAGACTAGGATGGCTATTGAATGCATGTGGTATAGAGATCAAATCACTGAGTGAATTCATATGGCATAGTGACCATATTTTAAGGATATAAATCTGAATAAGACCCTATGCATTAGATAAATAGTGTAGCCAATGATAGAAATAAAAGTTTCAATGGCATAGAGAAGGTTTTTAAAGATTACAAACTATGTGTGGGGTTGGGATGAACCAACAAAAAACAAGGTGTAAAATCTCGTAGTTAGTTTGGAAGTATCCAATCCAACAAGCCTTTTAGATTTACATCAAAAACCTTTTGTGCAATTGAAAATGGAGAGATGTAAAATAAAATTGAATGAACCCAGGATTTGAAATTAAATCTTGTAGAAAAAAGGCAATCCTTATATCTAAATTGGCTTTGATACCATATTAGAATGAGATCCAAGAATGCCGATCCAAATGAATGCACTGATTCAAGATTAAATGTAAGACACATATTTTTCTAGACAATACAAGGGAAGCACATGCAGTTACAAGAATGAAATCAAAGATAAATAATTTCACCAAGGCACGAATGTGTCAATAATCCACATAATATAATACATTAAATTAGAAATATAAAGGGAGAGAGGTTCATACATAGCATGGAGAGAGAAGGCTACAACACATTCCAATGAATGTGTGACTAATCTTCCCAAGTAACCCAAATGACGTCTAGAGCCCTAAGTAAGCTAATACAACCATGTAGACAAAATTTGGTGGGAAAAAGGCCTAAAGCAACATTATCCACATGTTGGTACATGCTTTTACATTAATAGACATTTAAATATAATAAGATGTAGTAAGCTCTTTTATTTTATAGTGAGTGACTCACACACTACATCTCTCACCTCAAACATGAGGATTATTAGTGCAATTTTCATATAGATGTAATCTTTCATGTACAATTTTTTTTATTTTAAGATAAATTTCATGATTTATATGGTTTATATTGATTTAGATGATTACTTTCATATAGATTTTGGAGTAAATTTACTTATTTTAGAGTTTAAGGTGTTTCAAATTGCCAACTTGGCTCAAAATATAGGACTTATATTCATATATGCAAACATATTTAGGGACATATGCCATGCATAGACACACATTTACAAGAACATGAATTAAACATTCTCAAATAATTACATATTGAGGCATATTTTGAGAATACACAATGCATATGCATAATAGTTAATAGGAACACAAGTTACATGTTTTCATATATGACACAAAAAGAGAATAAGGTTCAGAGAATTTTAAAATAATTTTGTACTATTTTTATCATATTATGGGGCATGGAAATTAATCATGCACATATAAACTATTAAAATTTATTATTATGACATGTATGGTATTTCTAGAAGACAACTTTAATGTGTATAAGGCCATTTGTAGTAGTTAATCTACTTAAATGAGTAATTTAATTATGGTTAAAATATGTTAAATGGTTTATTCATTACTCTAAAATCTAAATATGTGCTTGCACCTTTCATCTTAAACTTCATGATTAAATACATGAGTAGAGTGATTTATATTCTATTCCCTCGATAGCCTAGGCAGTACTCCCTCTATAATGAGGGTTGGGGAATTTATCTTCACAACCCATTACCTTGTATCAGTACATAAATAATGCCATGATCAATTGTAGTTACCCAAATGACTGAATATGAAGTAAAAATATCTAATGATTCAATAAGGAAACATTTATTATCTAATGATTACAAAGTTTTTGAAACCTAGAGAAAACAAGGGAAACACAAGTGGTTGAAAAATGTTTCCATTTGAAATAATAAATTACAAATTGTTTCTAGATCTCTGAATCTCATGGGGAGAAAGTCGTTGACTATGTGCCTAATACAAAGGTACAAATTTTAAAAATCTTATCCAAGTCCACATTGGTAAAGGAAATCAATTCTTAGAATGTAGTTTCATGCTCTTGATGCTTGGTCAACATGGTTTCATGGAAAAAACCATGGCTTTTTATATGGAAAGAGTAGTTAGACTACACTTGTTAGGTTTTATGGTTATGTGGTAAAAATTAAAGGAGAGTTGAATATAGAACCTACCAATGTCTCAAGATTAGAGCTTTAGTTATCTCCAAGGGTCGAAGATATTGCTACATAGTCCTTCTTACTTCATTGAATGATCACAACTTCTACTGAGGCCCCACCCATGGAGAACATAAGCTCATAAATTTATTTGTTGCATATTTAAGAGGGTAAAAATGAAAATAAGAACTAGGAAGGAATTCTTGGCATGAGCCATCTCACCCTCATTGGCATACTCATGTTTGGATATCCTTCCATTTCGAATGATCGTGCATCATGGATGGGTGCCTTAAAAAGTCCTAATGCATTACTTAGTAATGTGTATAAATTTATAAGTTGGATTTATTTGGGTAAAAAAGGTGGTCAATTAGCAAACCTTTCTAGTCATGTCACTGTTCTTTCATCTATATTGCTTCAACATGGTCAATATGGTGTTCTTGAGAACCTTTTTGTTACTATTTATGATCATTTAGATGATCAAAAGATTTTAAAAAGTACTGAAAGTATGTTTGGGGATTGGTATGTATGCCTTCACCCTTTAATTTTTTGTCTTCTTGCTCATGCTCACTTAAGAGTTCATTAGATAAAGAAGATCAAAAAATATTGAATTCAAAGATGTTGGAGACATTGACACTCTTATGAAGAAAAAATTGGATGCCAAAGGGGAATGTATGAAAGGCCACTTTTAGCATCCACCTTGATGTTTACTAATAGATGGTTTATCACTCAGTTACCAAGGTCATGTAGGAGGTACATCAGCTCTGGCTCCTTGAGAACAAATAAAAGTCAAGAATATTGGAATGGAATTAGGGATTTTGTAATGGGTGGCATAAGTTAACATGGGGTCAAAATCCACTTTAGTAGGGTTTAGATGCAAATGTTCATAATATTTGGCCCTCATTATTTTCTCAGTAATGTCTTTGGCTTGGATATGTACATGAACTTTTACACCATCAAGTGATTAGTAGAGCAAGCATGAGACACAGAATGATGGCAACACTCACCTTTTGAAAAATTAAAATTTGGTATAAAGGGTTTTGTAATGTGTTATCTCATTGTGCACACAAAGTGTAGATTTTTTGAGTTGAGTCATCATACAAAGGAAAACTTATCTTCTTGAAAAAAAATCTTTTATAGGGTACCTCGCTAAACCAGGTAGTAGGGATGAAGTCAAGTGAAAAATCAAGAATATGCAAATTTCAAAAAATTATAGAAGAAAATGCAAAATCCCCTCAAAGATTTGTGTGGGAGAAGCAATTTTAAAAATGAAAATTTAAAATTGTAGTCCACTCTCCCAAATCCACTAGTCAAAACAAGTGGAAAAAGACAACTCGAGAGGAGCTTCAGGGAGATTTGAAGGAGGAATGTAATTTTGTAATTTTGCACTTGTGAAAATTGAAAATTACACTTGGATCTCCTAAACCTACTAGTCAACATCAGTCAACATAAGCTCATAGTGTAAGTGGGAAATTTTAAAGCCAATTACAGTTTTGAAATTTTTTAAAATTAAAAATTGTAGTTAGATTTTCCATTTCCTTGAGTGTCATAGTGTAAATGGGAACTTACAAGGTCATTTGCAATTTTGCAAATCTATAAAATGCAAATTGCAGTTGGAGTTCCCATTTTTGTAAGGGAAATTTTTGGGTGAATTGTAACTATAAATTGCAATTTATAAATTTGTTAATGGTAAATTACACTTGGAGTTCCCATTTCCCTAAGGGAAAATTTTAGGGAAATTGGAACACCAACTACAAATTGAAATTTTGAGGTTTTGCAAATTGCATATTATAGTTGGAGTTGCCATTTCCATAAGGGAACTTTTCAGGGGAACTACAATTGTGAATTGTAATTCTAAAGTTTACAAATTACAAAACTTCTATTGAGTTCAGAATTTCCATAAAACAAAGAGAATTGAGAATTTACAAATGGGACCCAGATTTCACGAAGGCAAAGGAAAATTACAAAAAGGGACCAAAATTTCCACCAAAGGCTAAAAAGTGAAAGGTAATGCATTTATGTATTAAAAAATGTGGAGGAAACCCTAAAAGTAAAAATTGTGGAAAAGTCAAGTTGGAGCCAAAAAAGTTAAAAGGTAAAAACAACCTATGTTTTGAATTTTCCATTGTTTTGTTTGTTCAAACACTCCATGGAAGAAGTATTGTAGGTTTACAAGTTCAAGGTGGGGCATTTCAAAGAAGATTTTTCAAATGTCCATGAATTTAGGGTGTTTAAAACCCATCCTTACAAGGCAAGTTTATTCTTTGGCATGAAGAGAAGAAAGGGTAGTTGTCCAAAAAGAATCCAGATTTGTAAAAGAGTAGTCAAAGGCATCTTTAGGCAGTTGCATAAGAGGAAAAAGGATTTGTTTGGCCTTAAAAATGAATATTATCATTCCAAATTATGTGAAATGCATTTCCAACAAAGAAATCAAATGTTTTGCTCCAAATCTTCACCATTTCTTGGAGATGCAGTTGCAACAATGATTGTCCTTGTAAAGGCAAGAAGATTCTAGATATAATAAAGATCATATTCCAGATGGGAGCATCTTGGCAGAAATTTGAGTGTTGACTTTAATTTTAAAATATTGTAAATTACTACCCACATTCTCAAATTGTAAAATTGGTAAAAAATTATATAAATAGGAGGTTTGTCTTCTCTTTTAAGGTTGTTGTTGTTGGTCTCTATTTTCTCTCAAGAATAGGATCTTCAAAATTATTGAATCCATTGCTATGTATATCTATTATCTCCCTTGATAATGTGGTTATAACTGTACAACCATTAGCAAGATCTAAGAGCATGTTTATATGTCTTCCCTATCCAACAAGGATTGAACTCACCATGCTTGTCCCCATGGCAGTATTTTGGAACATTGATGTATGTAAGATTTTATTTCAAGACAATGGAAAATACTTGTGGTTTTTAATTTTCCTTGTTGATGAAATGAAATGATATGTTTTGCAAGTTTTACTAATTAGATATATAGTTTTATGATTATTATTACTTATCATTTTGGGCTTATATATAAGTTATAAATCCCTTTTTGTATAGTGATTTAGAAATATTTTGTTGAATACCTATTAAGGGCAACTTGGGTTTATGGATTTCATAGGGAAAAGTATTTGAAATTTTAGTTGTAGTCTATAACCTAAGGTTTCATGAATCATTTGGGTGTTTATATTTAATCAACATCAATGGATGCAAATCACTCCTAGTAGTTCCCATTATCTTTTATTTCATTCTTCTACATTTTTAAAAATAAGTGATGTCATGAATGTTGAAAGAATACTTACTATTTGAAAGCCACAACCACGCCACCCCTTTTTACAACTATTTAACTTGTCCTACCTATCCTACCCTACAAATAATAAAATTATTGCATTTTATAAGTAGTATTTGCCTACAAATGTATAAATATTGACTATATGAAACGTGTATTTATCCTTTCAAGCCAGCATTGAAATCTCCCATTTCACTCATGTTGTTTAAAATTATTTAGAATGAATGTTGTAAGGACATCCACATTTATCTTCAGTAGCTTGTATGTGACTTAGTGTATTTGTTCGTTCCATGTGACAACCATACCCAGGTGAAGTGAATAAGTTTGGTTATGCTTTAGTCATATTTGTGTTTGCTTATGCCAAAAATCCCCATTGAGATTGAAATATAGTACTCTTTAGGTCCTCTCAGCTTGGTTCAAGCAAATCCAAAAGTAGTAGGGAGCTAACCATACCCTCTATCAGTGATTCCCTGTCATTTTATACATCTGGTCTAGTCTTGATGCCAAACCCATCCCTACATATAACAACATATCAGTGAGTTTTTCATCTTTTTTTTCCATGTTATCAAGTTTGCAAGGTTGAGAAAAAGAGGAGTACAACTGGGAACCAACACTCAACTAGTGCCACTATTAGGGATTAAATTGAAGTACTAGCTACTTGTGTTATTGGGTACTTGTCATGTCCCCTTCTAGTTGACATCTTTTCGAGCAGATGATTAGCCTATTATGCAACCCTCGTAGGCTGATGGGATGGATAGAGGGTCTTGATGGAGCTGGGCTTGGCTTTTGTTCGGGCTCGTTCGGACATGAATTAAGGAAGATATTAATATTTGATTGATTTAGTCAAATATTAATTATTTAGTCTAATTTTAATTAAATATTAATTAATTATTAATTATTAATATTTTGGTCTAATTTTAAGACCCTAGTTCTAATTTAAGAACTACTAAGTCTAATTTAAGGAAATCTAATTTTAGCAAGCACACCTTTGGAGGGTATAAGGGTTTCTCATGGGAGAGAGTTTGTATTCATGCATTGATTATTGACTTTGATATTGAAGAATTCTTCTGTGAAGATTGAGCCAAGGGTTCCAGGATTCCATTTGCAGTGAAGAACGTCCACTCTTCATTGTGTGCGATTCAGAGGTTGTGAGATATCAGTTGATCTATTGCCAAATTGAGAGATAGCTTCATACGAAAGTTATCATAGAGGTTTACAGGTTTGAGAGATAACTTCACACAGAATTTATCACAGTATTCCAAGTATTTATTTTATTAAGTTTGATTCAATAAATTATATAGATAAAGCTTTTTCTGTATTAGAACCATATATCTTCAGATCACGGGTTGAAGCAGACAGGGTGTGCTTTATTGGTGGCCATACGAAGTCCGTACAAATTCGCACAGAGGCCGACATCGACGGGTAGAGATCCACAGCGATCGACATTGGCCGACCTATCACCGATGTCGGTAGGTTAATGACCCCAGTCGACCGACGACGACAGTATAACCAATGTCGGCGACTGTGTTTTTGACACAGCAGGTCGAGACGCACAGATTCAGGCTATTTTTTAGATTGTTGGAAGATAATCAAGTTTTTAAGATCATATATGAATATTCCTTTTTATGCATGACTAAGGACATCTATTGTAACCATCTGGATAATAATAAGATTAGTGATTTGCCAGTTAAGAGATTTACTGTGATTTATTTATTTATTTGAAATTATCTTGCAAAATTGTATCTTTGTTTGGAGCTTTTGTCTTTTTATATTCCCTATTGGTTGGGGATATTACAATGGTATCAGAGCTTATTGTCTTTCAATAATCCCTATTGGTTGGGGATATTACAGTGGTATCAGAGCTAAATCCTGTCATCCTGAGGGTTTATAGATCTTATGCAGCCACAAGAGTTGGGACCACATAGGTATAACGCACGCAGTAGAGCCTTGCTTGAAGGTACCCAGTTGTTAGAACAGCAGCCGATTATCATGAGTGATAGACGTGAGGGTAGCCCACCCAGAGGCCACCGACATAATGATGATTAGGGTACTAGAGAAACCTACCGTGAGATGACACAGGCACTACAGGGACTTACTACTATGTTGAGGAGGATGAACGCACCTGATAGACAGAATGGGGAACAAGGAGATAACAGGAGTGTTACGAGTAATCAGAGGCCCTAGCAGGCCCACTCCAGAATAGCAGATAGACCTACACGTCCTACGTTTGTTCAAGAGGAACTAGAAGTTCTAGCAGAGGAGGAGGCAAGAGATTCCTCATTTGTAGATGTTTACATGGCTGCAAATGATGAGTGGGACTTATTACCTCCTCATGTTCAAGAGAGGATGTCCTTTGATCATTTTGTTAATCTGAGGAGAGAGCACTACAAATTGGCTAGACAAGATAGGAGACCTAGACACCAGAACAATGATCTTAAGCATGGTATGAGCAGGCTCACACTCGCGATGTTCAACGGTAGTGGTAAGGTCACAGCATAGGCCTGGATTAGTAAGTTAGACACCTTTCTCACATTGCGTCTGATGGCTGAGGAAGATGCTATCAGATATGTGACACTACATCTTGAGGGAGTAACTCACGATTGGTGGCACCACGGGATGGTGACACTCCATCATGATCGGATCACATCTTATCAGGAGTTTGTAGATAGGCTGGTAGAGAATTTTGACAGGAGGGATCTAGAGTCCTATTTTTGAGAGTTGGCACAGTTGCGCCAAAGTAGCAGTCTAGAGTCTTACATTGGTGACTTCCAGAAGTTATCAGTTATGGTTCTTGACATTTCAGAGAGGCGACTTGTAGTACTCTTCATGGAGGGATTGACAGAACCATTGAGAGGTTGGATCAAAGGCTTTGATCCTCCTTCATTATAAGAAGCTATGAAGAAGGCACATAGTATGGAGATGGCAGCCCCATCAAGTAGATCTAACTCCAGAGGTACTTCTTTATCCAGGGACAGTAAGGGCTTCAACAGGAATAGAGAAAGACCAGGTTTCAACATAGATAAATCAGGTGTTAAGAATGATTCAAAGGCCAACCCAACAGCACCACCTTTGGATAGAGAGGCTCTTAATGATATATGTAGGAAGAAGCTTTGTTTCTACTGTAAAGGTCCCTATGATGTTAATCACAATTGTCCTTTGAGGCCTAAGGGCAAGGCAAATGGGGTGATGTGGGCCTATTATGAGGATGAGGAATCCGAAGATTTCAAACATCACGATTGTTCTGAGGAGCCAGAGGCTGAGGCTTCAGAGACTAGGGTAGAGGTAGAGTCAGAGCTACAGATTCAGGAGGCACGCCTATCTAGCATCCAGCACGAGGGGTCATTCAGACTCCGTGGAGTTTTGGCAGGATAGAGGGTCATTACCCTTCTTGACATGGGAGCCACACATAATTTTATTGATACTAGATTTGTGGAGAAGCGTGGACTCACCATAGAAGAGTTCAAGGGCATTAGAGTTAAGGTAGCTGATGGTTACACCCTCAGGTGTGAGCGGATGATTAGAGATCTCCCATTGCGCTTGAACAACTATGAGCTCAAGGCTAATTATTATGTGGTGAACATGGGGGATATAGATTTGGTTTTGGGCATGAAGTGGCTTCATTCCCTTGAGGTAGTCACTCTTAGTCTTAAGGATATGGAGATCCATTTTGATGTTGATGGGAAGACTCACATTCTTAAAGCAATACGGGACGACAACATCAAGACTATTTCTTTACATCGGATGGAGAGGCTCATGAGACACGACATGGTAGAGTGGGAAGCTGAGTGCACATTGGCACCAATACAGGTGGGATAATGGAAGACTGAGTATCATCCTGACATTCAGTAGTTGAGGGTCAAGCATGACAAGGTATTTAGTGATATTCCACCAGGGAGACCTCCAGACAGGGGCATAGAGCACATTATTGAGCTTGAGGGTGTTAAGCCCATTATGATTACTCCTTATGGACATCCCAAGCGGTTAAAGGATGAGATCGAAAAAACAATTAAGGAGTTACTTGCTATGGGTCACATTCAGCCTAGCAAATCACCGTTTGCTTCTTCAGTTGTTCTGGTGAAGAAGAAGGATGGCACCTTACGCATGTGCATTGACTACAGAGCCCTGAATAAGAGAACCATTAAGAATAGGTATCCAATACCTTGTATTGACGAGCTTATTGATGAGCTCCATGGTGCACATTACTTCACGAAGATAGACTTAAGGTCAGGCTATCATCAGATCAGGGTTCGCGAGCAGGACGTGGAGAAGACAGCTTTTCGTTGCCATTGTGGACACTATGAGTTTATAGTGATGCCATTTGGGCTCACTAATGCACTAGAAACATTTCAGTCCACCATGAATAGAGTCTTCCATTCACTGCTGAGGAGGTTTGTACTTGTTTTTTTTTATGACATTCTTATATACAGTAGGACTTGGCAGGAGCATTTGGCTCATCTGGAGACTGTACTCAGCATCTTGGAGAGGGAATCCTTGTACGCCAAGGAGTCCAAATGTGATTTGGGGATGACTGAATTGTTATACTTAGGTCATATTATCAGTGCAGGGGGAGTGTGGATGGATCTTGAGAAGATCTGCGCTATCATAGACTAGCCTATTCCGACAAACCTTACATAGCTACGAGGATTTCTAGGTTTGTGTGGATTTTATCGTAGGTTCATGAATGGTTATTCACAACATGCAGCTCCTATGACAGATTTGATGAAAAAGGGTGCTTTTTGTTGGACACTTGAAGCATAGGAGTGTTTTGAAAGGTTTAAGGAGTTGATGACTACGTGCCCAGTTTTGGCACTACCTGATTTTTTGAAGCCTTTCAAGCTTCAGTTCGATGCTTCAGGCAAGGGCATTGGAGCGGTGCTTATGCAGGACAAGCACCCCATAGTATATGAGAGCCGTAAGCTCAGGGGACCAGAGAGGCTGTACAACATTTATGATAAGGAGATGCTTGCTATCATGCATGCCTTGGCAAAATTTAGGCAATATCTTATGGGTAGCACATTTTGCATCAAAACGGACCACAACAGTTTGAGACATTTCTTGGGGCAGTGAGACCTCAATGATCGTTAGCAGAAGTGGGTAAGAAAATTATAGGCATATGACTTTGACATCTCTTTCATCAAGGGCACCCAGAATGTAGTGGCCGACGCTCTTTCACGCAGGCCGTATTTGAGTACTATGGTCCACATTACAGAGGATTGGCAACATATGATTGTGGCAAAGTATGCCAAGGATACATGGGCATCCAGCATTGTTGAGGGATCAACGGTTGACACCAGATATACTCTTGTGAATGACTTGATCATTTACAAGAACAGGGTTTATTTGATTCCAGGATCAGTGGTAAAGACCTTTCTCATGCAAGCCTTTCATGATGTACCTACTGCAGGACATCCTAGGTATTTCAAGACCTATAGATAGATTAGGGAGAGATTCACATGGAAAGGAATCAAGGTAGATGTTCTTCAATATGTGCGTGAGTACCCTGTTTGTCAGCAGAACAAGCAGGAGAACACGTACCCAGCAGGATTATTGCGGCCACTTCCAATTCCTGATAGGAAGTGGGAGTGCTTGTCGATGGATTTCATTACAGGCTTGCCTAAAGCCCAAGGATGAGATTACATATATGCAGTCATGGATCGGTTAACGAAGTATGCCCACTTCTTTTCGATTACCACCACATACACAGCTACACAAGTAGCAAAGGTTTTCTTTCGAGAGGTATTCTGACTGCATGGATTGCCTCGGAGCATAGTGAGCGACAGGGATAGTTAGTTCCTGAGTCACTTCTGGCAGGAGGTGTTCTGACTCTGTGGGACCGAGCTTACACCTAGCACCATCTACCACCCACAGATCGATGGACAGACGGAGATAGTGAACAAATGGGTGGAGGGCTACCTCAGGAACTACATTGCAGGGCAGCAAAAAGCTTGGGTCAAGTGGATTCATTCGTGTGAGTATTGCTATAACATGACTTTCCACATGACCATTTAGATGTCTCCTTTTATGGCATTGTACGGGTATGAGGCACCGAGTTTTCTAGATTTGCTACTAAGCAACAGTAGAGTGCCGAGTGTTGGAGACTTATTGCAGGAGAGTCAGGATACTATGAGGACTCTCAAGGAGAATATTGCTAAGGCACAGAATCAGCAAAAGTAGTATGCAGATCAGTGGAGGACCGAGAGATCTTTTGATGTGGGTGACATGGTCTATCTTATGCTGCAACCTTACTGTCAGTCTACTCTTAATAAGAGTGGGGCAGAGAAGCTTAAGCCACGTTACTACGATCCTTTCAGGATCCTGAGACGTGTTGGAGAGATGGCTTATGAGCTAGAGCTTCCGACAGAGAGCAAGGTACACAATGTTTTTCATGTATCACGCCTCAAAAAGGCGTTAGGACACCGTGTGATACCTTCTACAGTTTTACCTCCTTTAGATGATGAGGGAAAGTTGATTTTAGTACCTGAGTCCATCCTGGAATCTAGAGAGAGATAGTTGCATAGGAGGACTATCAGGGAATATTTGGTAAAGTGGAAAGATTTGCCAGTGGAAGATGCGACATGGGAAAGCAAGGATATTCTACAGCATCCAGAGTTGAGATTGCTTGAGGACAAGCAATTTCAGGAGGGGTGGACTATCATGTCCCCTTCTAGTTGACATCTTTTCGAGCAGATGATTAGTCTATTATGTGACCCTTGTAGGCTGATGGGATGGATAGAGGGTCTTGATGGAGCTGGGCTTGGCTTTCGTTCAGGCTCGTTCGGACATGAATTAAGGGAGATATTAATATTTGATTGATTTAGTCAAATATTAATTATTTGGTCTAATTTTAATTAAATATTAATTAATTATTAATTATTAATTATTAATATTTTGGTCTAATTTTAAGACCCTAGTTCTAATTTAAGAACTACTAAGTCTAATTTAAGGAAATCTAATTTTAGTAAGCACACCTTTGGAGGGTATAAGGGTTTCTCATGGGAGAGAGTTTGTATTCATGCATTGATTATAGATTTTGATATTGAAGAATTCTTCTGTGAAGATTGAGCCAAGGGTTCCAGGATTCCATTTGCAGTGAAGAACGTCCACTCTTCATTGTGTGCGATTTAGAGGCTGTGAGATATCAGCTGATCTATTGCCAAATTGAGAGATAGCTTCATACAGAAGTTATCATAGAGGTTTACAGGTTTGAGAGATAACTTCACACAGAAGTTATCACAGTATTCCAGGTATTTATTTTATTAAGTTTGATTCAATAAATTATATAGATAAAGCTTTTTATGTATTAGAGCCATATATCTTTAGATCACAGGTTGAAGCAGACAGGGTGTGCTTTATTGGTGGCCGTACGAAGTCCGTACAGATTCGCACAGAGGCCGACATCGGTGGGCAGAGATCCATAGCGATCGACATCGGTCGACCTATCACCGACGTCGGCGACTGTGTTTTTGACATAGCAGGCCGAGACGCACAGATTTCGGCTATTTTTTAGATTGTTGGAAGATAATCAGGTTTTTAAGATCGTATCTGAATATTCCTTTTTATGCATGACTGAGGACATCTATTGTAACCATCTGGACAATAATAAGATTAGTGATTTTCCAGTTAAGAGATTTACTGTGATTTATTTATTTATTTGAAATTATCTTGCAAAATCGTATCTTTGTTCAGAGCTTTTGTCTTTTTATATTCCCTATTGGTTGGGGATATTACAGTGGTATCAGAGCTTATTGTCTTTCAATAGTCCCTATTGGTTGGGGATATTACAATACTACTATAGAGAGTTATAAGTAATTAAAGTTTCAAAGTTATCTTCTTATATTTGAACTAATTTCACTATCTTTGGTTCATCAACGCCACCACTTTAATAGCACTGTTACTGGGGAGAAACTAAGAACCTCGGCACTTGTGTTGATGGTGACTCTTACTAAGAGATATAATAAAATCATGTTGTTAAGTTATTTAATTATTATTTAATACATTTTGACTATATATGGTCCATCAATGCCATAATGTCTCAACTTGCACCATTATTGCGGATAATTCTTGTCACTCATATTGCCAGGGACTCTTATAGATATCTGGTTGTAAATTTAGGTTTGAAAAAAGTTCTCTACCAATATTTTATAAAATAATCCCAGCTACGTTTTTAGACATTATTTACCCATATTATATTATGTGTTTCAAAGTTAGGATTATTTGAGCATGCTTCTGTTATATTGGCCATCAACAAGTTAAACACTTCATTGGGGATGTGCCAAGAATTGAGAGATTTGATAAAATTGACATATGTTGAATTTGTTTCAAGGAGATGTAAATTTGTCATGTTTTTAGGAGGTTTCCCCTTTTTGAATATGAATATGAAATTTATAGTATCCTTGCTTTCATACATCATCACTAATTTCAAAAAGATAAGGTTTCAATATGTATCACTTTAAGTTTGTAAACTGTTATATTCTAGAATCTTCCTTCTCGTGGCAACTCCAAAACATCAACTACTTTAAAAGAAATATCAATGTTTGCTTTGAATATCTTTAGCCTTGAGATTTATTTTGGATGTAAAAATGGAAGGATTGAGGTCATCCTTCAAAGATGACTCATCAAAATAACTTGTCTCACCCCTAAGTGTTCATCAAAGAAGGAGACAAGTTTGGATCCTAGTTAAAGGATAAAGTTTAGCTACAAAGGAGTATTTAGGATGTCAATATTTTGGTAAATTTGAGTTTTAATTTGTTTAACTCATTATTGAGGACCATCATAGCTCTCCAAGTCACTTAGAATCATATAACCCAATTTATTATCCAACTCCTTCTCACATAGTTGAATCCCTTCCTAAGTTTGATTCACCAAGTCTAACTCATTCACCCCCTCATATCCCTTTGCCATTTATTCTTGAACCTCCAATTAAAGAAATCATGAGGCATAGGGATCAAGATGAGAATGAGTGTCCTACATTTTGAAGTCCTAGATTTAGACCTATTAACTTTGAAAAAATGGAAGGCTATCTCAATGAAGTCCCAAATGAAGTAAGGAACAACCTTCCAAAATTCTAAGGGAATAATGCATTAAGTGGTGATCAGTACTTGAGATATTTCCACATTATCATTGAGGATTATGAGGTTGAGATAGAGGATGTGTGCATTAATTTGTTTGTGCACATGCTAGAATAAAACACTTGTGGTTGGTTTGATTAATTTCCTTATGGATGCATTGATCCATGGGAATAAATGAATAATGTTTTTAAAATTCAGTGTGGTGATAGAATTGATCCAAGGTTTCTTTTGGATAAGTTTGAAAACATCAAAAAGAATGTTAATCAATGTTTGCAAGACTTCATTACACACCTCAACAAGACCATGATGCAACTTCCTAAAAACATAATGCCTAGTAATACAACATGCTTAATTAAATATTATGATGCCTTTGACAAGAATGTTGCATACTACTTGAGGGACAAGGCTCCCACGAACCTATGTTTGGCATTCAATATGGCCATTTAAATTGAGAACAATATAAAGGTTGTGGGAAAGCCCTTGGACAAGGGGGTTGATTTAAAAATAATACAGTCCACTAAGAATGTCATCCTTGATAAGACTATTATGACTTTGGCATCTACTATCATAGAGATGTCTTATAATCTAGATAGAGCTAAGAAGTGGTTGTCTCATGGGTCTACAAGTCAGGACAGAGCTCAAAATTTGAATCAAGCACAAGGGAGTACTGATTTCTACATTAGAGATAATAATAGATGGAAGAGTCCTACATGTGATGACATAAATTAGATAGAGGGGATGGGAAAGAAGTCCCTAATCTGTTGAATGCCTAGGTGAATGTGGTAAATTTTGAATTAGACATTGATTAGTGTGACAAGTGATTACTCTAACATCCCCAAAGTGATACTACTAGACAAATTAATGAAGATGTAGATGATCATGAATCTATGCATGATGATGATGATTTTTTTATGAATGATTGTAAAATCTACTCAAGTAAAATATTTACCTCCACGAAATTGCTAAGTGCTACTACTATTGATTAGTTTTGGAGTGCGGTCAAGAAGGTCTGTGTCCCAAATATTATATTTGCTTATGATGTTAATATTACATAAGCAGATGATTTACCCATTCATGATGTAATTTAAGATCATAAGTGTGATCTAATTGAAGTGTTATACATGGATGAGAAATTAGGTAACTTCATTGGGAATGTGGAGGTTGTTGAACAACTAGTTGTTCTTGATGCTAGGTTTGAAAATAAAGGTGTTGTTTCGAGATTGTTATTAGATGGATCTGGGGTTATCTTTTATGTCTCTAAGGATGAATGTTTTTAGTTTTATTTTAAATTATTCTTTGAGTGCACAAATGACATTGTTAATAATGAGGTACTCTTGCTTCATACTCAACTAATTACAGTCGAGAAACAAGTTTATTTATAGCTACTGAAGGAGTATAAAGATATTTTGGCTTGGTCTTATCCATATTTGAAAACATATAAAGAAGATTTGTTTCAAAAATTCATCCCATTATAGCCTAAAAACTAAACCTTCAAGCATGTGCAAAGATTGATTTACTTCATCTTAGCCACCAGGTTGCTTGAAAAGTTTAAGAAATTAAGGGATGACAAGATACTTGAGTTGTCAGTTAATCAAAAACACCAAAAAAATTTCCTTGACTGAGGCCATGATTGCGTACGATATTGTATAGTTATTAGTTCCTTTGTTTTATTCCCCCTCTACTTTGGGCCTTGTTTATATGGTTTATTTTCATTATTTTTTGTCGTGTGTTCATTTTTAGATCCTCTTGATCTATTTTGGATGATCTACCTTACTTTATTGAGATTGTAGGGGTGTTTGATACAAATTGAATAAGTTTTGACTCTATGGCCCATTGGATTGGCACCTAGTCTTATTTTTTGGGGTTCTTTGTACACCTACAGGAGGTGTACATCCCCAGGTGAGAGATAATGTTGGTTCTCAAATTTACACCAATACTTTGTGTCATTTTCTAAGTTTTTAGACAAAACAAGAATCCTACATTAAGGTATCTAATCCCACATGGAAAAAATTCTACAATACTCAGCCCTATGCCATGCTATTTAGCCACATTAGAAAAAAGGCAATGGAATAAAATAATGTTAAATTCTTTTTGCAATGGGGATGCATGGTAGAGTGATAAGATTTTGAGGTCAATATGAAGGTTGAATGAATTTCCAAATATGTTCCAAAGTTCTACTTAGGTTTCAGGTAGTAAAAAATAATTTTGACATTTACATTTGACAAAGTAAAAGCCTAGCGTAAAATTCATTCGTTGATTGTAAGTTGACTATGGTTCAATTACAAAAGGTGTCTAAAATTTTCACTAGAGGTTTGGGGGTTAAAATATAATTATAAATAAAACATAGGTTGTCCACGTGAAAGTGTCGTGGGAAAAGGAATTACAAGAAAAAAATTGAAATAAAAAATTTCAAATTGTTTCTATATCTCCATATCCCGTGGGGAGAAAGGCATTGACTACGTGCCTACTGGAAAGGTACATATTTGAAAAATACAATCCAAGACCAATGTAGGCCATGTGTTAGTATTATGTACAATGGTATTGGTAAAGGAAAGCAATGCTTCAAATGTATTTGCATTCCCTTGACTATTAGACATCATGGTTTTGTCGAAACAATTATGGTTTTGTATATGGAAAGAGCAGTTTGAATACACTTGTAATGT
This sequence comes from Torreya grandis, assembly GCA_037957365.1. NCBI lineage: Eukaryota > Viridiplantae > Streptophyta > Pinopsida > Cupressales > Taxaceae > Torreya > Torreya grandis. The sequence goes on along the minus strand of JARHVA010003747.1, from coordinate 34,416 downwards.
TTTATGGTTATGTGGTACAACTAAAGGATAATTCAATATGGAACCTACCAATGTGTCAATAATAGAGCTTCAGTTGATTATAAGGGTCAAAGATATTGATACATAGTCCTTCACGCTTCATTGGATGAGCATAACTTCTACTGAGCCCCCACCTATGGAGGACTTCAACTTACAGTTTTCTTCGCTTCATATTGAAGATGGTAAAAATGAAAATAGGACCTAGGAAGGAATGCTTGGCATGGGTGATCTCACCCTCACTAGCATACTCATATTTAGATATCCTTCCATCTCGAAGGATCGTGTTTCATGGATGGGTGCCTTACAATGTCCAGATGCATTACTTAGTAATGTGTAAAAATTTATAAGTTGATTTTTTTTTGGGTGAAAATAGTGGACAATTAGGAAACCTTTCTAGTTATGTCATTTCTCCTTCAACTATACTGCTTCAACATGGTCAATATGGTATTCTTGAGAGCCTTTTTTACCATTGATGAACATTTAGATTAGCAAAATATTTATATAAGTACTAAAATTATGGATGGGGATTGACATGCATACCTTCACCTATTACTTTTTTCTTTCTTTCTCATACTCACGTAAGAGTTCATCAGAGAAAGAAGAGTGAAAAATGTTGAATTCAAAGATGTTAAAGAAATTGAAACTCTTATGAAGAAAACTCAGAAGCCAAAGGTAAATGTATAAAAGGCCACATTATACATCTGCCTTGATGTCTAGTTATGGATGGTTTATCAAGGAGTTACCAAGGTCATGTAGGAGGTAAAACAACTCTGGTCCCTTGAGAATAAATCAAAGTCAAGAATTTTTATGGAATTAAAGGTCCGATAGGGGTAACATAAGTGAACATGGGGTCAAAATCCACTTTAGCAGAGGTTCAGATGCAGATGTTCATAAGCTTTGGCCCTCATTATTTTGTTAGTAATTTATTTGGTCTAGATATGTACATTAACTTTTATGCTAGAAAGTGATTATCAAAGGAAGCATGATATACAAAATGATGGCAACACTCACCTTTAAAAATTTTAAAATTTGGTACAAAGGGTCTTTAAATGTGGTATCTCATTATGCAAACAAAGTGTAGATTTTTTGAGACGAGGCATCACACAATTTTTTTATTTTTTTTTTGAAAAGAAATCTTCTACAAGGTACCTCATTGAACTAGGTAGTGGGGATGAAGTCGGGTGAAAAATCAAGAAGTCAAAAATTTAAAAAAATGCCAGATTAAGCTCCAAAATTCCCTGGGAGATTCATGTGATAGAAGCAATTTGAAAAATGCAAAATGCAAATTATGTTCAACTCACCCAAATCTACCAGTCAAATCAAGTTGAAAAAGTTAACTCAAGAGGAGATTTAGGGATATTTTGAGGAATGCAAATTTGTAATTTTACACTTGTGCAAATTACAAATTGCACTTAGATCTCCCAAACCCACTAGTCAACATCAGTCAAAATAAGCTCATAATGCAAGTGGGATCTTTAAAGGCTAATTGCAATTTTACAAATTTACAAAATTACAAATTACAGATGTAGTTCCCATTTTCCTAAGGGTCCTAGTGTAAATGGGAACTTTTAAGGCCATTTTAAAATTTCCAAACTATAAATTATAGTTGGATTTTCCATTTCCCTAAGGGAAAATTTGGGGGTAATTACAACTATGAATTGCAATTTGAAAATTTGAAAGTTGTAAATTGTAGTTGGAGTTCCCATTTCCTTTGGGGAATGTTTTATGGAAATAGGAACTCCAACAACAAATTGTAATTTTGAAATTTTGTATTTTTACAAATTGCAGTTGGAGTTCCTTTTTCCCTAAGCAAACTTTTTAGGGGAACTACAACTGCAAATTCTAATTCTTTAATTTGAAAATTACAAACCTATTGTTGAGTTCTAGATTTCCCTAAACAAAGAGAACTAAAAAACTGTAAATGGGACCCATATTTCCCCAAAGCAAAGGAAAATTGTAAATTTGTAAAAGGGACTAGAATTTCCTAGAAAAGCCTAAAACTGAAACGTAATGCATTTATTAATTAAAAAATGTGGAAGAAACCCTAAAAGAAAAAAATAAGAGAAGCACAAATGTGGAAAAGGCAAATTATATCCAAAAAATAAAAAATGTAAAAATAACCTAAGTTTTGCATTTTCCATTATTTTGCTTGTCCAAAGACTCCATGGGAGAAATGTTGGAGCTCTATAAGTTCAAGGTGGACCATTCTAGAGAATATTTTTCAAATGACCATGCATTTGGGGTGTTCAAAATCCATCATTATAAGGCATGTTTATTCTTTGGCATGCATAGAAGAAAGGGCATATTTCCAAGAATATTCTAGATTTACAAATGAGTGGTCAAATGCATCTTTAGGAAGTTGCACAAGAGGAAAAAGGGTTTGTTTGGCCTCCAAAATGAATATTATCCTTATAGCTCATGTGAAATGGATTTCCAACCAAAAAATCAGAATATTTTCTCTAGATATTCATCATTTAATGTAGAGGCAGTTATAACAATGATTTTCCTTGTAGAGGAATGAAGATTTCAAGCATAATGAAGAGTATATTCTAGCTAGGATCATCTTGAAAAAAATTTGAGTGTTGAATACAATTTTGAAATATTGAAAATTCTTTCCAACATTCCCACTTTGCAAAAGTGGTAAAAATTATATAAATAGAGGGCTTGTCCTCTTTTCTAAGGTTGTTATTGTTGGTCTTTATTTTTCTCTCTAAGTATAGGCTCTTCAAAATTTTGGGATCCATTGATATGTGTATGTATTGTCTCCTTTACTAAGGTGGTTATAGTTGTACATCCATTAGCAAGATCTAAAAGCATGTTTATATGTCTCCCCTGTCCAACAAGGAACAAACTCACAATCCTTATCCTAAGGGATGCATTTTGAAACATTGATGTATGTAAGATTTTATTTCAAGATAATGCAAAATTCTTGTGGTTTTTGCTTTTCCTTGTTGATGAAATGTAATGATGTGTTTTGAAATTTATACTGATTGGATATCTAGTTTTATGCTCACTAATGATTGTCATTTTGGGCATTAATTTAGGTTATAAATCTCTTTATGTATAGTGATTTAGAAATAAGTTATTGAATACCTCTTAAGGGTACATTGGGTTTATGAATTTCATAGGGAAAAGTATTTGAAAATTTAGTTGCAGTGTATGATCTACGGCTTTAGGAATCATTTGGGTATTTGCATTTCATTGGTACCAATAGATGCCAATCATCCCTGGTAGTTCCCATTAGCTTGCATTTCAATTTTTTACATTTTTGCAAATAAGTGATGTCATGAATGCTGAAAGAATCCCTACTATTTGGAAACCACTAGTACACCACCCTTTTTTAAAACTATCTAACTTATCCTGCATGTTTTACCCTACAAATAATATAACTATTGCATATTATAAGTGTTACTTTCTTACAGATGCATAAATCCTGCCTATATGAAATTTTTTTGCATTTTGTGCTTTGAAGATAACATTACAATATCCTATTTGAACCTTGTTTTTGAAAATTATTTAGAATGAAGGTTGAAAGCAAATCCACATCTATCTTTTGTAGCTTGTATGTGACTTAGTGCATTTGTTCATTTCATGTGATAACCCTTACTAGGTGGAGTGAATAAATCTAATTATGCCCTAGTCATATTTTTATTTCCTTGTGCCAAAAATCCTAATGGAGATTTAATTGAAATATCACTCTATGTGAGAAAGATATTCCTTAGGTCCTCTCACCTTAGTTCATGCAGAGCCATCGGTAGTAGGGTTCTAATGATACCCTCTGTCGGTGCCTCCCAATCATTTTTGATGTCTAGCTTAGTCTTGATGCGACAACCTCCTTCAGCTATAATGACTTACTAGTATGATTTTCATCTTTATTTGCCATTTTATCAAGTGTTCAAGTTTAAAACAAATAGGTGTAAAACTAGGAATCAACCATCAACTGGTATCATTGTCACAGATTGAGTTAACGTCCCAGTCACTTGTGTTGTGGGGGACTCTTGTAGAGCATTGTAAGTAGTTCATGTTTGAAATTTGTCTACCTATATTTGCACTAATTTTACTATCTTTGGTTCGTCAACGTGGCCACTTCATTGGCTCCATTGGTGGGGAGAAATAAAGAACCTTGGCAATTGTGTTATCGAGGAAGCTTGCAAAGAGATGTAAGTAATTCATGCTGTGAGGTCCTTTGCTTATTATTTTCTACATTTTGACTATCTATGGTCCATCAATGCTATAATATCTCAATTGGCACCATTATCAGGGATAATTCTTGTCACCCATGTTGCTAGGGACTCTTACAGAGCACTGGTTGTAAATTTAGGTTTGAAAAAAATTATCTACCAATATTTTCTAAAATAATCTTAGTTGCATTTTCAAACATTGTTTATCCATACTATCTTATGTGTTTAAAATTTGGTATTATTTTAGTGTAATTCCTACTATGTTGGTTGTCAACAAGTTCATCACTTTGCTAGGAACATGCCAAAAATTGATAGATTTGATTAAATTGACATATGCTAAATTTATTCGAAGGAGCTATAAATTTGTCATGTTTTAAAGAAGTTTCCCCTTTCTGAATATGAATCTAAAATTTCTAGTGTCCTTGCTTTCATACATCATCACAAATTTCATCAAGATATGGTTTCAGTATGTATCACTTCATGTTTGTAAATTTTTATATTCTATAATCTTGGTTCTAGTGGTGACTCCAAAACATCATCTAGTTTCAAAGAAATATCAGTGCCCACTTTGAATATCTTTAGTCTTGAGAGTTCTTTTCCTTACAAATATCGAAGGACCGAGGTTATCCTTAACAGGTGACTCATCAAATCAACTTATCTTTCCCCTAAGTGTTCATCAAAAAGGAGACAAGCTTGGATCCTAGTTGAAGGACAAAGTTCATCTGCAAAGGATTATTTGGTCTGTCAAGATTCTGGTAAATCTATTTTTTTTTAATTAAATTTCCCATTATTGATGCCTATCATAACTCTCTAAGTCACTTAGAATCCTATTTCTCCATTTATTATCCATCTCCTTCTCACCCAGTTGAATTCTATCCTAAGTTTGATCCACTCCTAAGTTTAATACAAAAAACATCATGAATATTGAATTTCAATATCATTCCATGTGAGCAATCTACTCCTTACGTCCTCTCACCATGGTTCAGGTAGATCCAAAAGTAGCAGGGAGCTAATCGTACCCTCTATCGGTGCTTCTTATTCATTTTTTATGTTGGGTCCAATATTGATGCTAAATCCTTCCATATCTATAATGACATATCAAAGGGTTTTTCATCTTTATTTGTTATTTTTTCAAGTGTGCAAGGCTAAGCAAAAGAGGTGTATAATGGGAAACCAACAAATAGTATATGCCAAAACTATTCAAAATCATACTAAGATTGTGTTTAGATCATCAAATCAACATTCATGTATCTTACATGAATTCTATAGACTCATAAGCCTATGTACTTTAATCTTATCCAATTCACTTGTACTCATCTGCGCACCAAGTGGTAGTCTATGAATATATTTAAATCTTCCTTATGGGGTGACTCGTATGATTCACATGTTATTTGTGTGAAAAATTAAACATAGATTCTTACATAAATATAATGTAGGTATAATTGTATTTCATATGTAGAATTATCAAGTACTCATCATGAAAATATCTCCACTTTAAGGACTATCAAAAAATCCCAAATCAAATACTAATCACTAAGAGTAGGTCTTAGCCAGGATTGAAGGAATTCAATCCAAGTCAATGTTTCCCATTTTACATGTGTTAAAAGTAATATCACATGTTGTATTCATTAAATGAACAATATTACATACATACACATAGATTGAATTCCATCATCAGTGTATACTATACGTAGGTAGTCCTCAACCATTCATTAAGGAGTTGTTGAGGTAATCTCAACCCATAATTATTCCCCTTTTTCATGTGAAAATTTAATTTTGAAAGTAAATATAGGATTTTAAAGAGAAAAAGACATGCGCTGAGATATTACGTGCATAAATAATCATTTATATCACACACAAAGAATGGTTAAAAGCAAGCACAATAATTTATATTGAAAAAAAATACATATTTTCATAATCAGAAGAGTATATATATATATATATATATATATATATATATATATATATATATATATATATATATATACCATCAAGAAGATAATTATTTTGTTCAAGCACATCCAAATAATAAATTCCTTATCCAAACAATTCTTGATCCATTTTCCCATCATTTTTATTATTTACATTTAGTATCATACCTTCACAAAATAATAAAATTCTATCTAAATCCCTTAAGTATTTATATTTATAACAAGTTAAATTTTTCATATAAGATTCTACTTTTTAAAATTAAATGTATATTTATTTATATATTTTATATAATATAAATTAACACTTTTTTTATTTTATTATTTTCACATTAATTAAAATAAGATAAAGCAATTATAAATGGTAAATATTAGAAATTTGAAACCAATTCTAAATGTTTTGAGTGGCATTATTATTATTTTATTTAATAGAATAAATTTTAATCGATACAAAAATTAATACAAATTAAAAGATAAAATTATATTAGATATCTATTATGATATATAGGTAGCACAAATTTGAAGGACAATTTACATCAGTAGGGCATGGTAATATCAATGTTATGGGGATGGGGAAACATTGATCTTATAACGATGGGTTAAATTCAATACCATGTAAAAAATAGTTTGATATTACCCTATCAATACCCTGACTTAAAATCATTGTTTAAATTTACTTATTTAAAACACAAAAGAATTCCCATTCCTAATGCTAATTTAATGGTAACTTAGAAATATGTCCCCTTTAGTCCAAATGTTTGTAGTGTAAAAAGTAGTTTTGTGTAAAATAAAAACACACATTAACAAGTTGAGTAATGATTCCATATAAAAGTAAGGGAGTTTGCATTATAATTTTTTATTTCCTTTCACACAATTTGAATGTATATATTTTAATGTTTAATAACAAGAAAAACATTCAATTTATTTATTTATTAAAAAAAATAAAAAATTAAACAATATTTTTGGGACTTAAAATGATTTAAAACAATTAATATTTATAGAAAGAAAGATTTGCCAAGTTTAAGATAAACCTACCATTGAATACTAGTGTAGAGTCCATCCTCGAACATAATAAGAGGTCCAAGTGTTCCCTTGGATATCAAAAGTGAAAGGAAAGGCAAACTTACTAGCAAAACGAAAAATCCTTACCTAAAGGAAAAACAAGAACAAAAAGAGCAACAACTACTTTTAACTAGTGTAGGGCCTAGTCAATTTTAACTAGCCCAAAAACATTCTTCGACTATTGGAGAAGAGGTCCAGGTCTTCCAAAACTGATTCAGATAGGATGGAGAATGATGAAAATATAATGGAACCATAAAATAAAGAAACTAGCAAGTTCCATAAGAAAACCCTGCAAAGCTTATCAAAAGAAAAAGCATTTCACCTGAACTTACAATTGGGTATTTTGGGCGGATCCCCAAACTTGATAAAAAGACAATACTATGAAGGCTTAACATGGTCCACTTCCATCCTAGGATAGAACCAAAAGAAGTACCCCAAGGGGATGTCTAAGTTCTTAAAGGGATCTTAGAACCTTAGAACCAACCAGAAGCACTCAACTAGATAAAATTTCAATAAAATTGAAAATCTTTAGTTTTTAAAAATATCCCAAAGGTAGGAATTAGAAAATGGCTTGATTTCAAAAGACTGGTTCCCACCAGTGTTGAGACCTAAGGCTAAAATCTACTTGAAAATAGAATAATGTTAGCTTAGTCCAACCAAGCTCTTTTCTTAAAATAAAAAATTTAAAAGACATTTACCTTCCTTGCGAAACCTGATCATAGACTTGAAGAAACTCCTACTGCAGCTCAAGCTTGAATCCAAATACTCACTTGAGAATCCTGGGACTTGTGTGCAATCTCCAACTTATACCAACATTGGGACTTACTTGCATAAAACTGTTTCCCAGAACTGTTTAAGTGTCAAACATTCCAAATTCTTGCAGAGTTAAGTCACTATGTCTGGCCTTCCCTCCAAATACCATAGAAAGAACCATAGCATTCACTAGGACCAAACGACGGGACTGTTGTCCTATAGAGACAAGGAAAAGAAAAATAGATCTAACCCCCTGATCTTAAAACAAGGCAGATCGCCTGAAAGTGTCGGACAATGAGGTGAAAATGAACTTCCACGAAGCTGGTTTCAGAAGGAGCTCAAACTTAACCTTAACAAAGTAATGAATCTACCCGAAAATATCCATACCAGATCTTGGCCAAATGTCAGACCGTCTTGGCAACAAACTCAGGCCTCCCAACATAATCCAATTGTGATACACCTCAGATTCTGAAACCAAAGTCCTTTTTCAGGACCTTTCCATAAACCCTGGAACAAATCAGTCAAGACATGGTCCTTTAGTACATGGAGCCTTCCAAAAACCGAATTAGACGGCCTCCGATTGACCAACCAACCATCAAGATGCTCAGGCCAAATCAGGTTAGAAAACACCATGTACCCAACCACAAATAGAATGGAAGCCACCCATACGACTGCATAAAACTCTAACATAAAAAAAATAGAGTGAACACCGTTTTCCAGACAGCATCTTCATCCAAGAATGGTCCTGAATAGACCAAATCAGATGGCAGTGCAAAGCTCCAAAGGATCTGTCAGAAGCCACAAAACACAGGCACACCCAACCAATGGCAGGGATACAAACCCTTCTTCAAACAAGCACCAAACAGGGAACACCCAAAATGAGATACATAAATGAGCAACAGAGATCAAACAAGAAAGAAAGATTTGTTGATAGTGCATATTTTACGTGCCCGCCCGCTCCCCTCCTCCCAAAATAAAATAAAATTACATTCCAAAAAACATCAATGTGAATTATTTTTAATGTTGTTTATTCCATAAAGTGAAGTAGGAAAGCGCACTTAATAACTATGTTATTTTATTAAATATTAAAACTGATCTTTTTATATCTATTCTTTACCATAAATTTTCAAAATAGGCCAAGAGAAAAATAATTGGAGTCAAAGTGCAGTAAGATGTACATTCTTTAGTGCAATCCATGTATTGATTGTGTCTATGGTTTCGTACGTTGGGGTAAAAGTTATGTAATCATACTATGAAATGAAGTCTTGAATGTTTAAATAATTTTAAGAAATTAAATAAATTTATCATTCACTATGTATAAATTAAATATGAGTTCACCTTATGATATTAAATAATAATATTCAAATTCTTCAAAATTATATATAAATTATGTTAAATTTAATATGATTGCAATATAAATGTAGAACATAAATTTAAAATTACAATTAATAATTAATTATATATCAATCCAATATCTAATCAAATAGATATTTGCTATTATTTAATATAAAAACATGTTCATTAAATAGTTTTGGCTTATATCATAAATAAGTCAAAACAAGTCAAATGTGGAATATGTAGGACCAATTTTTACATTCCTTCAAATGTCACACCAATTTTTCATTAAATCCATGAGATTTGGTATAAATCCACATGTATTATTATTCAAAATCTAGTTTATTTTATGATTACGTCTGTGAGGTAAGTGGTGACAGTCACATATTTGTGATGTAGTATGAGGGATTAAATTTGATGGTCATCTTTACTTGTCAATATTTTATTATTGTTTTTAAATTAATGTCACCTTTTACATGATGTTCATTTCTTAGTTTTAAATTTTATAATTTTTTAGATAGATATCAAAATATATTTATTGTTAAACAGTCCAAAAATATTAGACAAAGTGAAAAAATGAATTCAAATCCCAATTACTAAAATCTTTTAAAAAGTTATCCATGGATTGATGGTTTAGTGGTAATTGAGTATTTTCATGAACGAGAGACCCAAGTATAATTTCGAATCCATGACTCACCCCGCAAAAGATTCCTTGTTAATGAGGTACCATAATTAAATGGTTTAAATCCTTGGAACAAATAACTAGTGCTTATATTCCCATCATTATGGACTCCTTATTAATATGGTGCCACAATAAAATAGTTTAAATTGTGAGCACAAATAACTAGTACTTAAATTCCTATCCTTATAAACTCCTTGTAAATGAAGTGCCATAATGAAATAATTAAAATTTTATACACAAAAAACTAGTGCTGAAATTCATATATTTAATATAGTTCATGTTTGCATTGGGTCCTAATGATGTCCTTCCCAAAATATCCTTATAACAAAAGCATTTATAAATTCTAGCCAATGCAAACATCAAAACAATATAGACATAAATATAATACCTTTAATACCTACCTATTACATAAATTCAAATATACTCACTAAACAATATAAACATTATTTCAAGCATAGAAACCTATTACATGAATTCAAATATACTCACTAAACAATATAAACTTTATTTCAAGCATAGAAACAAAGAATACTAGTTTAAATTGGCACAAATCTCACAACAATTGGAAAACCCTCACTAGTGCAATATATTTTAGATTTGAGACTTTAAGAATCTCTTATATTTGTTTAGTGCTTCTAGATAAGATGCATTCATGGTTTTAACCAAGTACATATATTATAAATACATTTTGCACCAATTACAAGAATCTAAATGTTAAAATTAATCAATCTAGAGAAGATGACAATGATTTCATGAAAACAATCACAACTATTCAAATCATTTCAAGTTAAAGCCTAAAAAGTATTTTTGAGGGAAGAATCTAAAACTAGTTGTTGCATATATCAAAACATATAGGAGATGTAGATACTTTTAATATATATTATAAAAATTCAAATTTGTTGACTACCATCACACATTTTTATTAAAAAATTGGGAAAAAACAAAACCTTAAATAGTGAAAATATTAAAATTACATATAATTTAGAAATACATTGATTACCCATTACACCAATTCAAATATTAAGAATGCCCATTTAAAACCCAATTTAAAAACAAATTGAAATTTAATTGAATCACTTAAAAAAAAATCGTAAATTCCCTTGAATGGGAGAAATTACAACCTAATTTTTAAAAACAATAAAAATAGTATTGATATTACAAACACTTAAAATACTAATTATAATAATTTAAATATTATGAATACCCAAAATTTGTAAACCATTTGAAAAAAACAATTGAAATCACCACAAATAATAGAAAAAATTACCTTAGAGGATAGAACTCACACATATGGAAGAGGGCACAACAGGGGTTTCTTGTTCAACCGACAAGTAAAATGATCCTTATCTGTAGATTGAGATTAAAAAATGGTGATAACCAGGCAAACATGGAAAAGTAGAAGGCACCCTCGTCTTGAGCTAGATTTGAAGATCAAAGCCAACAACCTTTACGTCTTCCTGTTTATATATAAACAATCAATAGATGAGAAACTAAAGCAGAATAATATATAGGATACCCAATATGCCATAACCATGTAGAGAAGCAGAATCCAAATTTATAAATAAGAACCCCGACTGCATAGGCCACACATATTCCCCAAATGTGATATCACACTGTCAGGATGCGAGGTTGCTTTTAAAATATACTTTTCAGTTTCCATACTACTTATTAAACAAGACCAGGTCGACTACTTGCCATCTATCCTTTTTGCAGTTGAACCACTGCCAATGTCATTGCCAGTTGGTTTGATCATTTTCTCCTCATGTTTTCATTATGGCATTGGTGGCCCCACCGACAACAGATCCATTAATTTTTGCCCTTATGCATTGGAGACTATAGTCTCCAAAATTATTTTCTAATGTGATCTACTCCATGACTCTCTATCAGGGGTTAAATTTGACGGTCATCTCTGCTTGTCAAGACAATTTTTTATGATGGTTTTTATATTAATATTATCTTGCACAAAACATTCATTTTTTATTTTTTATTTTCATTATTTTTGTATAAATACGAAAAAATATATTAAAATGATATAACAATAAAATTATTGATATAAATTATTTATTTTGTTTTAAATATGTGTCAATGTATAAATTTCAATATAGCAATAGAAAAAATTATATTGGTTTTTTTTTTTAAAAATATTTATCTTTAATTTTCCTTTATGCTAAATCAAGCATTGCCCTAAAGATAGAATATAATTTGCTGTATAAATGAGAGTTTTAAGAATAAAAATAGAGTAGGATGAAATCATTTTAACACTGGGAAAATTCATGACCTAAGAAAGAACTTGATGATATCCTCACTTATGTAGTTGTTGCCACTACCACTCATTCCTCTTTAAACACCAAGTATTCGTCCATTTCTAAGTTCTGGGGTGAGTGGCTCTATATAGAAAACAAAAAACTCAATATTAATATGAGAGCTCGACCTCAATTTTTTTTTAATTTTTTTTTTAAAAGAATCGAATCTTGTATCAAAAGAAACCTCAAATTATGAATATGTAATGAATGAATGGTTAATAAGTCCCGTTAAACTATAAAAGCAACAAAAATAAAATAAATACCAAATCCCATAAAGCAGCAAAACTCTTCCATTGTTGGAAGATTGCATAGCATTCTGTATCACACAACAAACATGGGGTTTTATAGACGACCCAAATAGAGTTTAAGAACATAGAGCATTTGACAATCGGGGTCCGGGATTGCACAAATTACGAAAAGGCAAGCAGTGAACATGAATGTAATGGCAGACCGATGATCAACTTGGCAGAAGATAGAGTGTTTTAACCAAGAAAGATGTAAATCACAATATTTGATGAGATGGCCAATAAATGCAGCGCTCCATAGACAGTATTCGTACCCATTCGACTGGTGGTATGACATTCTGAAACAATTTAACCTCTGATTATGAGTCAATGTCAAATGACACTACCTACTGAATGCAGCGTGCTGCATTACGTACTAGCTTGCATTAAAATATATTAATATTATTGTAGTTAAAAACTCAGACTGACGGCATACAACAAAACCCATTATCCGTATGTTAATATTTTTATACTAATATTTTTAAATGCCCTATTTTGAACGTCATATTGACAGTTTCTCTATTTTTCTGCCCATCTGTTTAAACGGTTAAAAATATTTTTTCACTATATTTTACGGTTAAAAAAGCAAAAACCGTGTAAACAGCCGCCAAATTTAACCCCTGCTCTCTATAGTGACTCACCCAGCCTCTAAATCTGGACACACGAGTGATAAATCTGTTTAGGAGCCTTGGAATGGATTTGGTCATGTGTCATTAATGATAAATGCACGGAGTGTTTCGAAGTCGATGAGAGTTGGTAACATGGCACTATGCAAAGTATTATCATATTATGTATTAGTTTGTTAATATTTTTTGTATTTAATAATTTAAAACGGTGAAATTTATATTGTGAATGTTAATATGACATGATGTATAATTTCTCATCCGTCATCTATTACGTTTAAAAAATAAAATGTGACTGTATCTTACAAATACAAACCTCAGAAATATTTAAATGACTATGAAATATAACCCATGTGGGGTATGATAAATAATTGAAAACACTAATATCATGTTGATTAGAATATTGTACCAAAGTTGTGAGTGATGTGATTGATGGCCTCTTTGTTTAGAGTTTCATAGTGTGGTTATGTATATTAATTATATTGGGATATTTTACGAATAATGGTATAAATGATGATACATCTCTATCAATATTATTAAGTGATATAAGTTGAGACATTTGTTAATTGACGTGACTTTCATATGTGATCAACGAACATTTTGGTCTATCTGACTTATGATTGCTATAGTGTGATTGAATATATTTATTATATATGTAAAGGTGCATTTCATTAACATTAAATAGTAAATAGAGTTAATAATTTAATATATGATTTAATTAGTGAGCTTTAATCAATAAAGAATTTTTATATCCAATATAAGTCTTTGGTAGTCCTAATTTTGCTTGTGTGATAGGTACAAGTTAATATGCACACAACCTAAGGATTGGGCACGGGTGAAATAATGGACACTGTATAAGATATTGTGAATTTGACTAATGTGGGTTGATTTTAGTCTTCAAATAACTTAGGGTCTATTCTATTTTGTATATTCATAACTTACAAGTTCCAAAATAGATATTTAAGATACATTGAGGTTAAATAGATGACCCATTGATATTAATCTGTTAAAATTAATTATGAATGAAAACATAATATCATCATACATGTTTAGCTAAACTATATATTACTCTGTTAAAATTAATTATAAATGAAAACATAATATCATCATACATATTTAAGTTAACTATATATTAATATGGTATTAAATGATATTCTCAAAATTTAAATATCCACCATTAAAAATACTAATTAAAATAAAATAAAAAATTATGGTTGATTTTTTGAGCTACCATAAAAGATGCTATAGTGAGATTCTTGGAGCTAATATATTTTTTGGGCATTGCCTCATATGAAAGACATGGAAAGTTGCACATAGTTTTTTTTTGATTAATCATAAAAACAGACATACAATATAAATAAAATTTTAAGAATAAAAAAACTAAATTTAAAATATGATACACCTTAGAATCCAAAAACTGCAAAAAGAACCGTCTAGAAACTAATTAAACTAAGTAAAAAATAACATCTATATATATATATAAAGATAAAGTAATACAAAACTACAATAAAATTAATTTAATAATAATTTTTTATTTTTTATTTTTACATAAAAAGAATCGATTCAAAAGAAGGAACCATAGGAAAGGGATATCAAATGGAAAAAATAATACTTTTAATCATACAATATGTTATAGAAGAATATACAGATGAAACATTAACAGAAAGGAGTTTTCCGTTATTAAAATATAAAAAATTCGGTATATTTAAAAATAAATAACTACTAAAAATCGACATTGCAGTCACGCAATTGACATTCCTGGCATGTTGCTAATTGCAAAAATGGTTACTAGTCAAGGACACTTGACCGAAGCGACTGCTAGTGGTTACTAGTCAAGGACACTTGACTGAAGCGACTGCTAGTGGATATGAATAAGAGTTGGCATACTGGAAGGATATGAAGCCTCACGCGTTTAACGACTGGCCATTGTTTACCAAACAGTCGTTGTATTTCAAGCACTTGAATATTTTGGGATCTATCATTATGGCTGAGCTGAACCATCTGCAGGTGAGGTGGATTCTTCCTATTGGACAGCCTTTCTCGCAAACATTGTTAACTTGTGTAGTGTATGTGGGTATGCCGTTTGGCATCGGAGCGGTGGGTCCTTGATACACTTGTATGTCTTCATT
Source organism: Torreya grandis (assembly GCA_037957365.1). Taxonomy (NCBI): domain Eukaryota; kingdom Viridiplantae; phylum Streptophyta; class Pinopsida; order Cupressales; family Taxaceae; genus Torreya; species Torreya grandis. The sequence goes on along the minus strand of JARHVA010003747.1, from coordinate 19,118 downwards.
CGAGTTGGCTTCTCCTATTCGCTCAGGTACAACTGCTCTGGAAGAAGCAACCACGGTGCCAAAGCGAGCATGTAAGTTTCTACCTAAATTATATTACATGGTAATGTATCCATTTTTAAGGATTTTCTTATTGATGTTTTGTTTGATTTTCTTGCTTTTAGTATTGTATGTTATTAGTTAGAAATTTAATTTTTATTGATTTTTGATGGGTCATATTCTAGTCAAATTTATAATTTGAAGTTAAGTTCAAATTAATTGGTCACATAATGGTGTTAATTTGGTAGGAATTTAAATCTTTACTAACAATTTTTTTTCTTAAGGTTTGAGAATTCAGAATATTACAACGCGATCTCTAAATATGACTTAGTTTATGTGTGAAGCTCTTTGCTAGTCTTCTCACTATGTACTTAGGGCTTTGTCATTTGCAACTAACTAAAACTTAAATTCCCTAGTTAAACAACATTCCCTTACCCATGATTTTTTGGTCCTTCTTCGAACAAATGGAATAAACCCAAAAAATAATTTATCTACTTTAAAATAGACTGAGTCTTTACCATTCGTCTCCAACATCTAATTCATGTGCAAATGAAATTTTATCAAAACTTAAAGACAAAATTTAAAAAAAGAGAAAAAAAAAAAAGACGACAAAACAAAAAAACAAAAAAAACCCAAAAAAAAAAAAAAAAAAACCATCAATGTGTAGATAAGTATCTAACTTTTCACTCAACGGTTCCTATACATCAACCTTCGTAATACCTAGTCTTGTTTCGAGGCCTCAGACCTCGTGATTAAAGACTACACTCTAATGGCTAACTCGAACCCACCTTAAATGTCCCTTCGATAAAATATGAGTCATGGATAAGGAGGTATTTGTGTTTGTGTACGTATTATAGTCGTCACTAGAGTAGTACATGTATGAAATGCATTAATTATGTGTTTTGTTGTTTTTTTGGGATAAGAAATCTAGGTGTTGGGGCAAATTCACGTAACCATGTTTACCCCAAGAAGTGCTGAAACAAATATAAGAAAAGGATGATAAATGGATACTTGACAAAAAGATAAAAATAAGGTGGAGAGTATTTATTAGAGCTGGGGACGATATCATCGTTCTCGCTTTACTGTATCGGCTAGGCCAATGTAATTTGCAATAGGGGTAAATTTTTCCTAGTCGATATAGATATAATATATGTTGGATGATGTCATTTGACATGGCCGATGTAGAGAAAAATATTTAGTTTCACCGATATTGTGGATTATGCCCAAGGGCGTTAGGAATTAATATTTGTCATTATAGTCGAGTGAGTGGCCAAAATAGTAGAGATGAGGCAAGCAAGGATGATAAAATATTGTATGGTTGACGTAATAGAACTAAATATGGTTGATATCATAGTAAGTGGCTAATACGTTAAGAAAATAGACATCCTCGATATAGTATGATGTGTGGCTAATGTAGTATAAAAGGGGAAAATGACATAATTTTTTATGTTTTGTAATAAATTTAAGCATTTCTATTATGTTTTTCGATTAAAATATAGTTTTTATTTATAGTTTGCTATTTTACAAAGATAATGAAGCTTGTGGAGGCTCTTTAGATGTGATATGGTTATCGTACATGTAAGAGATACTATTGATAGTCTATCATGCATAACTCACCAAAATTGGCTTCAGAAGGATTATGGAGATGTGTTAGTTACCTTAGTGTGTATCTTATAACCATGTTCATGAGGTGATAGGAGAGACTCAATGACATGATTAGATGGGTGTTGAATGGAGACACTTTGGTGGTGCCTTTCACCTTGGAGGATGTCTATGCAATACTCAGGGTACTGATTGTGGGCACAACAATGGTGTGAAATAACCTAGATATTATACACGAGAGTTGAGCAATAGCTGAGTGAAATACTGAGTCACACATGTACGAAAGCTGTGGCAATGACATACAACTCTTTGAGGTATTCATTATTGATATTTCAAACTTCAAAAAGGTCTTGATTGGACTTATGATGGTGCATGTGTTTTTTAATTACTATGATGGGGTCCTTGCAATACACATTTTTACCTTGTGTTTCTCAATGTCATATCATGGCACACTATTATATTTAGGATCATTTATTTCGATGTAGTTGGGTATTGATTTCCATGACATCTTCACTAGGGTAAAAAACACCATGGGATCGATTATGTTTTTTTTAATTGAATTTATGAGATGTACCATATGTATAAACATGTGGTGATACCTCATACTATATATGACACCCTCCTATGAGTGACAAGGTGGTCTCATGAATATGTTGTCAGATTGATCTGACACATGCTTGCATTAGAGATTATTTGGTAGGATAATATTATGGATGACATACATAGGTGTTGTGTTTGTATGGAAGTTATGATCAATCACATTATTGGAATAGAGATGTAGGTGGGTCACTTGGAATTACACCTAGTGGTTGGATAATGGTTCATCATTTATTATTCTCCCCAACTTTTTATCTTATTCATTCTTAATAATTAATCTTTTTTAAAAGAGAAACTTAAAGAAATAATAATCAATATGAATTCCAATAGTTTTAATGAATTACATTCTCTTTTCCTCTACTTCCATAAATTCAATATGTCATATGTGATCCTAATAAAGTAACACAACAAAACATAAAGTTCAAAATTCAACTCTACCACTATGCAATATCAAACTATCAAAACTTATCCTTTTCCCTAAATTATTGAAATTGAAATAAGAATCAAAATACATGTACCACAATAACATATTGTTATCTTTCCCATTAATTGATCTCAACAAAATATCCAAAAAGATACCAAATGAGGACATTATTTGGTATTATGTTCAACTCAACCAACCTCAAAACAAGTGCACATTGCTTCAAAAGGGGCAATGAAGAATACTTTGAATGCTATTCTAATTTACTCACTTTGTAATCTATTGAATATTGTACCAATATTATTTCCTTTGATGATAACAAATTTTATGGTCTACTATTTATTCATATTTAATTATCTCTCATGAGTTAAATGGGTAGAGATCACACAAGGTTATAATCAACTAAAAACAATAATATTAGTATGAAAATAAACAAGTGTAATAAAAATAAAGTAATAAATGAATATCAAACAGGTGTGTGTGTGTGTGTGTGTGTGTGTGTGTGTGTGTGTGTGTGTGTGTGTGTGTGTGTGTGTGTGTGTGTGTGTGTGAGTGGGGAATGAAGCCATAATAGAAAATTCAAAGGTTGGAATAAATTTACACTAGAATGGGTTGCCGAAACCCATAACTACCTGAGAACCAAATCCTTTAGAATGGAAAGTAATCACATTCTTGATTAAGAAATAATATTCTATATAGTAGATTCCAAAAACCTATAGGAATTTAAATATATATTAAACACAAGTCAAAATTTATCCATATCCCCTGGCACCTTAACATATGCCTATAGCTACATAGAAATGTAGTAATGGTTTTGGTAGAAATAAATATACTTATGGATACATTTCTTTTCCTTATTCTACCCCATGTGAATAAACAAAAAATTATGCAAGATATAATTGAAGGAAAAAGTAAAAATAAAAATAGTCCAATAAGTCTAATCATTTTCATTAAATACAATTAATTATACATGAAAATTTTCCATGATAAACAAGATCCATAGATCTGTGAATATGTCCCCATCCAAAAACAAGTGGGAAACAATGCATGAAATGTAAACATATAAAATAGAGGGATTACAATTGAAAAAATAAATCCTCGGATCATTTCATTAAACCTCATGCATGAATATAAGAAAAGGGAAAAATTATTGCGAATAAATTAAATTTTTTTCCTTTGGATGAAATAATATTATAATTAGACACTAAATGGTTTGGACATATGTTTTTTTTTTAATAAATTATTTATTTTTGTATATGATCTTACTCTTACTAGTATCCAAATCTATGTCCTCACATACTCTTTTAATAATTAACATCACCTATTCATTTTGAAACCCTTTATTTAACAAAAAAATATTATTATTTCCTTGAAGACAATGTCTCTAGCCTCCACATAGCATTGAATCTCTAAATATTATCACTAAAAATTTTGACTTGTCATTTACTATAGTATGTCCAGTGATAGAATTAAATATTTCCACCATATAATCTCAACCACCACATATTTTTGTGTTTTTTCTTTTTCCTTTTATTTTCATCCTAGTCACCATGCATTTGAATCTATTTTTTATTTATTCATTGTCTCCACCTACCATGTCCCATTAGTACATGAAAAAGTTTCCCTTCCTCTTTACCTAATCCTCCAAATGTGATATGTTCCTAGTTCAAGTTATAAGTGTAGAAGATGACCCAAATTCATTAAGGAGTGTTGGTTATTATTGAATTCAATCTAATTTTAAATTCACTATTTTACTGTATCAGCTCAACTAATATACCACCATGATGGATAATATGAAAACTCTTACTAACTCATTTCATCATCAGTTTTATTATCATCCTGAGTGCTTAGATAACTCTTCCTTGTAGACATGTGGTGTTATATGGAAGGAAAAAGAAACTTTAGTTTTTCAACTAGATGTGAGACTAATCTTTGAATTATTTATCAGATAAAAGGCCTTCAGTGTAATAAATCTCAATGAAATCACTCTTGGTCACAATATCAAATATAATAAGAATAATATATATTCATATCAAGTATATATAATTCATGTGAAAAACAAATGCAAATTCATGAATTGATTAAAAAAATGATCTTACAAATGAGGTATTTGTGGAGAATACCACTCATCTATAATTCATAAAATTTTGAAAAGTTTCATGATTGTATGAGGTGAGACAATTTTGTAAATATCCTTATGTAAAGTATACTTAAATGAGTGTGAATGGAACCAAATAGTGAAACTAGTTAGGGAAACAACCTTGTTCACACATAAAAATGGAAATAGATAGGGAAATAGCCATGCTCACACAAACTATATCAGGTTTTAAGCATTTTATGGGATAATGGTGATCTATGTAATTAGAATATCAGGATCAAACCATAAGCTAAGAATTTAGGCATGGAAAGATGAAGAAAGTGATTATTTAATTAGTGGGAAAGTCAATAACTAAAGGGTATACCCTTATGTTATATATGTCAAGTTTTCATGTTTTTTTCTTCATCTAAAATATAAATTTAGAATTTACATTCCCATACCCCACACACCTTACACACTTGCCCCACCTCAACTTACCCTTTACACTACTAATATATAAGGGTGATATAATTATTAGTTGACCCTAATGTGCAAGTTATGCTAGATGAAATGTAGTTTAGTCTTCATTATTTTATTTAGTAAATATTTTGTTTTCACTTGTGGAGTGTATTAACTTTTTAAGTGTATGATTTGTGTACCAATATTGGATGAAAAATAAACCAACCAAGTCCTATTTCCCCCTGGTGATGATCACCAATCAAACACATACTATCTCCACCAGTGACTCCTCTACCATAAAATTCATAATACATCATAAGCAATGTTGTTTATGCATCTATGCCGCATATACTTTGGGAAAGCATTGGTATTCATTTCAACAATAGTGAAGGTAACAAGACAAACTCCAAAACCTCAATGTATCTCCCCCACATCAAAATCATTGCATTGTTGATACAAACCACACATTTGATCCACACTTCAGACATTGAGTTTGGTCATAATCATATAGAAACTAGTCAATGAAATATGCTAGCACTACATTGAAGTTGAGGAATGTGTATGGTAAGGGCCATATCGTATACTATATCACATCAAATACTCTGTCATTTACCATCATCATCACATCCCATCTTAATTTGAAATATTTCACCACTTCTAAATTCATTGTCACCTTGTTGTAATTTATCTAGGTGTCATCATATTGGTAGATAGATGAATATAAGCTAAAATATAGGCTATGGAACTTGAATGGTTTGTTTGAATCTCATTAGTATTGAAGAGCTTTACAAAATATTTGGTGCTCATTTTAACCACACCAAAATCAATAAGATAAACTGGATAACCTAAATGGATTTCCATCACATCAATGCCATTGCATTGTTGATGTGATCTACACATTGGATCTAGACATAGGACATGGAGTCTGTCATAATCAAATATAAAATAGCCAATAAAATATTCCATCACTACATTGAAGTGAGGACATGTGTATGATATGAGCATTATGATGCATAATATCACATCAAACACTCTATTATTTCCCCTAAATGATCATCATTTACAATATATTATCTAGAACGTCAATGTCATGTATCTATATCATAGGCATTGAAGCACTGATTTGACTTGAGTACATAAAAATAGTTAAACAAATCCTAATTTGTGTAGATCATAATTAATTAGGAAAAAATAAGGTGAAGCATACATATTTGTACTCAGAATAATCAAACATATGTTGATCTCCTTGCACATTTTTTTTTTGGTTGGTTAGCTCAACATGTGTTAAAATATAAGGAAAGACAAGTAATGAAAAAACAAGATGACAAGCAGTACCAACTCTCGCTACTACCTAGGGATAAAAATTGATGTTTCCATTGTATCCACCTACCATGTCCCATTAGCATGTGAAAAAATTTCCCTTCCTTTTTATCTAATCTTCCAAATGTGATATGTTCCTAATTCAAGTTATAAGTGTGGAAGATGACCCTAATTTATGAAGGTGTGTTGATTGTTATTGAATTCAATATCATGCTAAATTAATTATTTTTAATTCATTTGCTCGACTAATATATCACCATGATGTAAAATATGAAAACTATTACTAACACATCTCATCATTAGTATCACTATCATCTTTAGCACCTAGATAAAACCTCCCTGTATACATGTGGTTTTATTTGGAAGGTAGAGAAAACTTTAGTTTTTCAAGTAGATGTGAGACAAATCTTTGAATTATTTATCATATAGAACACCTTTAGTGTAATAAATCATAATGAAATCACTCTTGATCATATGATTAAATATAATAGAAATCAATCATATTCTTATCAAGGATATATAATTTATGTGCAACACAAATGCAAAGGCATGATTTGATTAAAAAATGATCTTACAAATGACGTATTTATGGAAAATACCACTCATCAACAACTCATAAATTTTGAAAAGTGTCATGATTTTATGAGGTGAGAAAATTTTAGAAATCCTTAAGAAATGTTTACTTGAATGAGTGTGAATAGAACCCAATAGTGGAACTAGTTAGGGAAACAACCTTGTTAACACCTAAAATGCAAATAGATAGGGAAATAACTATGTTCACAGAAACCATATTAGCTTTAAAGCATAATATGGGCTAGATATAATCTATGTGATCAAAATATTAGGGTGAAACCATAAGCCAAGGATTTAAGCATAGTCAGATCAAGATTATGATTCTTTAAATAGTGGGGAAGTCAAGAACTAAAGGGTAGAGCCTTATACTATATATGTAAAGTTTTCAAGCATTGCTCATCATGTAAAATAAAAATTTAGAATTTACATTCCCCTTCCCACACCCCCTGCACACCCACCCCACCTCACCTTACCCGTAAATTTATTAATATATAATGATGATATAATTAGTATTTGACCCTAGTGTGCAAGTTATGCTATATGAAATGTGTATTTAATTTTCATTATTTAATTTTGTAAATGTTTTCTTTTCAATTGTGGAGTATATTCCCCTTTTAAGTGTATGATGTGTGAACCCATATTGGATGACAAATAAACCTAACAAGTCATCTTTATAAGTGGGGATGATAACCAATTGACCACCTATTATCTCGACTAATGACTCCTATAACATGAAATTCACATTATATCATGAGTGATGTTATGTGCCCTTAACCTTTGGCGTGTCAAAGGATATGTGTGGCTGACTTGTGGCTTACATACCTCTTTTATATTCTTGTTACATTTAACTATGTTCTTAGTTAGGTTGGCCTATAGAATAACCATGGCTATGTAGACTATATATAAGAAGTAGTGGTTAGTCTTTGATCAATATATTAAGTATTTTTCTATTATTGCATTGTTGTGGAGGTTTCCCCCTCAAAGTGCCTCTACTATATTATCCAGTATTCTGATTTATTATTAATTATTACTATGTGATCTATTATATTTTTTTATTCTCTATAAACATCTAAGTAATCTAATTATATTATGATGCTTATGCATCCATGAAGCATACACTTTGTGAATGCATTGGTATTAATTTCAACCACAGTGAAGGGAATAAGATAAACCCCATTACCATAAAGTATTTTCCCTACATCAAAATCATTACATTGTTGATACAAACCACATATATAATCCACACTTTAGACGTTGAGTCTAATCATAATGATATAGAAAATAGTCAATAAACTATGCCACCACTACCTTGAATTTAGGGAATGTGTATGATATGGGTTGTATGGTGTACAATATCACATTAAATACTCTATCATTTCCCCTCATCATTACCTCCCAACCAATTTAAAATATTTCATTACTTACAAAATCTCTATCAATTTGTTCTAATTTATTTAGGTATCATTATATTGGTAGATAGATGAACATAAGCTACAATATAGTATTTAGAACCTCAATGTTTTGTCTACATATCATTGGCACTAATTTTTTTAAAAAGCTATTTGGTACTCATTTTAACTGCATTGAAATAAATAAGATAAACTCCATAAAATCAATGCATTTCCACCACATCAACATCATTGCATTGTTGATGTGATCTACACATTAGATCCACACATAAGACATGGAGTATTTCATAATGAAATATAAAATACTCAATAAAATATTTTTATACTACCCTGAAGTCAATACATGTGTATGATATGATCATTATGATGTATGATATCAAATTAAATACTCTTTGTTTCCCCTAGTTGAGTGTAAATTAAAATATAAACTTTGGACCTAGAATGTCATGTTTCCATATCATTGGCATTGAAGTACTGATTTAACTTGTGTACATAAAATAGTGAAAAACCCCTAATTTGTGTTGATAATAATTAATTAGGAACAATGAATCTGAATTACACATATTTATGGTCACAATAATAAAAAATTTATTGATCTCCTCACACAAGACCAAATTCGATGCTTACCTCAACATGTGTTTAAATATAAGGAAAGGCAAGCAATGAACAAATAAGATGACACGAAATACTAATTCCCGATACCACCAAGGGACAACCATTGATTTTGACATATTGGTTTTATTAAATTTAGTTATTACAAACATTTTATGATGTGAAAATATGTTAATGTCTAATCAAAGTATCATTATTGTGATAGCGTCATGCTTGGTGTTGGACAAGCTGACAACATAAACATATAATAATTTGTTTGATGGCAAAAGAGCCAAGTGTTATGGAAATTATAATATAATATTAAATTATCTTTGGTTTTATATTTATTTCTCTTTATATTTATAATTTTTTAATAATATAATAAAAAGATTTATATCTTATTATTAATGTAAAACCTTCATTCCTATGCATTGTTAGGTCTAGAATGTATGGTAGGTTTGACTGGTGAAAATACATTCAAATATACAATTTGGTTACCTTTTCCCATATATCCATTAACATGACAATAAATAATCCATACATGTCACTTTCAAAATGTTACAACACCAACCTGAGAAGAAGAAAACATCTATTATTTTAGTTCATTACTTCAATGATTCTATTATAAAATTATTAACATGATAATTTTTTGATGTTATTTAGGTTTGAATATTTTAAACATATAAAATCCATGAGAATTAAATGAAGAGATGATTTCAAATGACAATATATGGGATCTTACTATTTCTTGTTTGATTATAGAAATATTTCACATTTAATGTGCGTGTAATAGTATAATATGTTTATATATTAAATGTTAGTTATTATATTAATATTATATAATATATATTATATTTTTTTAATATTAAAAATTAATTATATTATATATGAATTTTATGAATATTATATAGTATATTATAAATCCAAAGTTTGTTGTACACTTTTATGTTCATCTCTTTGTCCTTTTACTCTAGCATTGTATTTAATTTATATAATAAAGTAAAAGGAAGCCATTTTTAGAAACTAAAATAAGGTATTAGACATTTTTAATTGTTAATATTGACCAAAATTCATATTAAATTAATTTTAAATACACATATTGAACTTACATGTCATTCTCTCACATCTACATCATTTCTATGAGTCTAACCTTCCCATTTTACAATATGTCATCCACCACAATTCTATAGTATATGCCTAATGTATTTAAAATTATACTAAGACCATGTCTAGATCATTTGATCCATATTCATTTATATTAGATGAATTCATTAGACTCATCAGCCTATGTACTCTAGTCTTATTCCATTCATCTATACTCATCCCCACACCAAGGGGTAGTAAATTATTTTATTTAAATCATTGATATGGGGTGAGTTGTATGATTTACATGTTATTTATGCCACAAAGCTTATAAAGAGTCATACATCAATACAATGTACGTCTCAGTGTATTCTATATTAATAATTATTAAGTACTCATCATCAAAATATTTGTACATTAAGGACTACATTAAAATCCCAAATGAGATACAAATCACTAAGAGTATGTCTTATCTAGGTTTGAAGGACTTTAATCCATGTCAAAGATTCCCATTTTCTAAGTTTTTAAAGATAAATCTCATGTTGCATTCATTAAAATAACTATATTAAACACATACACATAGATTGAATTCTATTTTTAGTGTATTTAGTATGTATGCACTGCTTAACCATTCATAAAGGAGTTGTTGAGGTAATCCCAACCCACCATTCTTCCCTTTTTATAAGACAAATTTTAGTTTTGAAAGTAAATATAAGATTTTAAAGAGGAGACATGGTCCTAGATATTACACACATAGGAAGTCATTTGAGAATCTAGCTCAAGCATGAATCCAATAATACTCTAGCCCAAGCATGAATCCAAATAATCACTTTAGAAACCTATGATTTTTGTGCAATATCCAAATTATACCAAAATTGAGACCTTTTTTAATAAAATTATTTTCCATAGATATAAAATGTAAACATTATAAGTTCTTAGAGAGGTTAATTCACTCACTCTGGCCTTACATCCAAATACTATAGATAAAACCATAGAATTCACTAGGAACAAATAGCTAGATTGTTCTCCAATATAGATAAGTAAAAATAAAAATAGATCCATCCTCCTGATCTTAAAATAAGGTAGATACCATGAAGGGGTAATGCCATGATTTGAACATGAATCTTCATAAAGCTAGTTACTGAAGGAGCTCAAACTTAACTTTCATAAAGAAATAAATCTACCTAAAAATATCCATATCAAATCTTGGCCAAAGGTCAGACCATCTTGGCAACAAACATGAACTTCCCAACATAATCCACTTTTGATACACCTCATATTATGAAAATAAATTCCTTTTTTAGAATCTCTAGGTAAACCTTAGAATAAATCACTCAAGTATGGTCCTTTATTACCTTGAACCATCAAAACACTAAAGTACAAGACCTCTGATTGAGAAACCAACAATAAGCATGCTCAGGACAAATTAAGTTATAAAACACCATGAACCCAACCATAAATAAAATGGAATCCACCCATATAATAGCATAAAAATCTAACACCAAAAAATAGGTTAAACACGATTTTATAGCCAATATCTTCATCCAAGAATGGTCTTGAACAAACCAAATCAGACGGCACTGTGAATCTCCAAAAGATTAGTCAGAAGCCCTAAAACATAGGCACATCAAACTATTGAGAGGGATACAAAGACTTCTTCAAACAATAACCAAATAAGGAACACCAAAAATGAGATTCATCAAAGAACAACAAAGATCAAACAAGAAAGAAAGATTTTTTTGTAGTGCATATTTTACCCAAAAAAATTACATTCCAAAAGACATTGTGAATTATATTCAAATTTGTTTATTATATAAAGTGAAGTAGGAAAGTGTACATAGCTTAATAACTATTTTATTTTCTTAAATATTAACACTGATCCTTCAATATCTATTATTTACTATAAATTTTCAAAATAGGTGAAGAGCAAAATAATTGGAGTCAAAGGGAAGAAAGATGTACATTCTTGAGAAAAATGAAATGAATTATTATAATTTAATACAATCAATGTATCGATTGACTGTATAGTTTCCTTGTATATGCATTGGGGTAAAAGTTACATAATTATACTATGACATGAAGTTTATAATGTTTAAAAAAATTTATAAATTAAATAAATTTGTTATTCGCCATGTATGAATTATACGAGTTAAAATTATGAAATTAAATAATGAATATGGATTCATTATAATGTTGAATCTCATCTTATTAAATTTAAATTCCACCCAATAATCTATTTACTATAACTCTTCCCCACATATGACATCATGAATAAAATCCAATTTAAAATATCTAAATTATTTTATTGATTAAATAAATCTGTTAATGCACCAAAAGTGGATAATCAATTTTATCAATTAAATATTTAAATTTCTAAAAGCCTTTATTTATGCCCCATAAAATAAGTGTACAACATAATGAAATGAATCATCCATAATGTCTCTAGATTTAGACCTTTGTGCTTCAATAACAATTAAGACCCCTTCATATTATATATATTAATTAGTTTATTGCATTCCATGTAGTGTTAAGGAGATATCTCATAGGATTTGCAAATAAAAAATAACTAGGATAAAATCTTTTTAAGTTTTCGTTAAAACATATAAATGAGAAATTATATGAATTGTATTGAATTTTAAATTTAAAGTGTCAATAAATTTGAAATCTCAATTCTTGAATTAAATTTTACACATGAATATATGCACCTTCATAAATAATAATATTCAAATTCTTTAAAATTATATATAAACTATGATGAATTTAATATGATTGCAATAGAAATGTAGAACATAAATGCTAGATTACAATTAATAATTAATTTTATGTCAATCCAATATCCAATCAAAAATAAATTTGTTATTTTTAATATAGAGAAAAATATGTTCATTAAGTAGATTTGACTTGTACTAGAAATAAGACAAAATACAATGTCCCCATTTCTGGTTCATAAGTAAACATGTATTGAAGAGCTTTAGTCAATGTTTCCCCATATACTAAGGGATAAATTCTGAGGAATTTTATTTATTAATTTATTAAGATTTCCTTAATTTTGATTTTGATCATTTGATCATATAAGGTGATTTTAGTTAGCTAATAAAATATTATCAAAAAGTGGTTTTTACCACTAAAGCATTTATAAAAGTAGTTTTAACTAGCATTGCACTTAAAAGTTTGTATAGTAATTGTAAAATGTATTTTAATTAATTGCTTTCCCAATAGTGATTTAATCACTCTTGTAAATTGGGTAAATTAATATATTATTTAGTAAATTATTATCTTATATTAATTATAATTACTAATTCTATTTTGAGATTTAATTTAATATTATAAATAGTAAAAAGTGTAAATGTCATCTTGGAGGGAAAATAAAAGAAGAAATGATATTTTAAAAAATGGTTAGGTGATTTTAAAAAGGTATTTTGCCTCCAAGAGTGCATCTCCCCACTTTGAAGAATATATATGCACATGAGGGCTTCTATTTTAGATGTGCCAAATTTATGTATTGAATCTTCATGTTTAAATAAGGATTAGGATGTGAATGCCCAAGGTGGGATTTGAATTCGTAAGGTGGATGTTTCTAATTGAAGAGTGATTTCACCTAGAAATCACATTGAAGAAATTTCACTTTTTATATGTTGCTGATTTGAAGAAGTATTTCTAGTTCTTATGCATTTTAGGTCTATTTTTGAAGGCAAACAAGTAAAGACATTTGAATTGAAGTGACTCATTAGAAGTAAGATGTTTGTGAGGGATCTATGGTGGAACAAACCCTTCTAGGAGTGTGACATCACACTCCCTAAGGGTGACATCACATTTGGGACTATAATTTCAACCTTTTGTGTATATTTAGTGCTTAATTTTTTTTTTAAATATAGATCATTGGACTGACGACATCATTTTGGTATAACATTTTTGTTGATTGGTTAAGTATTTTTAGATTAATTAATTTTATATGTTTATGTTCTATGTTGCCTATAAAAAATCTAAAATTGATGGTGTGGAAAAATTAATAGGAGAATTTGATCTCAATATTTATTTAGCAATTACAATATGAATTTCATAATTTTTAGAGTTATAAGTTTAGGGGCATAAAATGATTTTTTACCAAATCACTGACCTAGGGCAATGATCTAGTCTTTCTATAAATTTATTTAAATTTTTGCATTATAATATTTTGACTTTTCCATTTCAAGATAGTTGGGATTTGTTTATGTTTTGCATGTTCTTCTTTATCCGTAAAAGGGAAAATTATAGTGGTATCAGAGCACTGATATAGTGCACCTATGAGATTTTATGTGTGCATGTTTGGATGTAAGCAGATTCAAATTATTTGTGTTATCAAAAAAGAAGAAAGTCCATGGGTGATCAAGGGTTTACTTTATAAAAAGTAATATTTTTGTAGGGTTTTATCAAGGAGATCTAAAGTGATCTTCAATATACATTGAGTATGCGCAATTTACTGCCATGGGTCTGATTCGTAAACTACACTGATAAAATCAAAGTGAATTTTTAAGTACCAATACTAAATGTCTCAAACTTAACAAATTATAGAAATACTCAAAAAAAATTGCAAAATGTTTGGCAAAAACATTCTCAGTTGTTGAGTTAGGTTGGAGTTGTCAAAAGACTTGTTACTTCCATTTACCAATTAAACCAATTTTTGTTTTAAATCAAATGTCATAAATTATCAATTTTTAAAATATTGCATGTGTTCTTGATTAATTAAAAATAAGAATAAAGAATTTAAAACATGCAATAAATGACAAATTACTACATGAAATTGATAATGGAGTTTGGCATTGCTTGCCTACGTCTCTAGGTCCACCTAATAGTGAAGACCGTTTCTATTAAATTTGTGCAACAAATGGCTTAAATTTTTTTTGAAATGTTACACAACTTCCCTCAGGCCTGATTTCTATCCAAGAGTTCCACCTTCACTGATAAACTCAAGCTCAGTCACATGGAATCCTTCCTCAGTCTTCAATCCCCTTTTGAAATGTGCTTAAGTCCCTTCAATCAAACTATTGGTATATCCAGATAATAATAATAATAATAATAATAATAATAATAATAATAATAATAATAATAATAATAATAATAATAATAATAATAATAATAATAATAATAATAATAATAATAAACCCTCTTTTTAATTACAAAACATAATTAGAAAGGCTTACTTACTATGTACCAGGTCAGATAATGGATTAAAATCCATTTGCTAGCTTTCTCCAAGCTTCCATCTAGCTCTCGGCCTCTTAAAAATAATTACACAGTCCTGAGAAACTTACATTCAAATAGAAGTTTGTAGCTTATGTATTGTTTATGAACACATAGCTCAAGCAATCAACGCTTATCCATTTTACCTGGCAGGTCCATGGTTCAAGTCTCATCCCATCCTATTTGGGTGCTTAGCTTATCATTAGTCCCACATTAGTAAATGGAATGGGTTTCAAGACTTTAAAAAAGGTTGGCACCTTCTTTGAATCTACCAATGCCTCCCTTTTAGTGTGCTCAACGCACCAAGTTAGCTTGTATGTTGGTTGATGTGCCAACTTAGCATGGGATGTTGGTAGGTGCACCATTCTAGCTTATGTGTTAATCTCCATGCTTTCTCGGCTTTGACTTGGCAATATGTTGGATGTGGAGTGGCCAGTTGGTAAATAATAAATTACAAAGAATTACCAAAGGAAAATAATTACAAAGCTTTAAAACATGTAATTTAATCTGTACACGCTGTCAAAGATAAATATCATCCAAATTTTTAGACTCCAATTGACTGCCATGTATCACCACCTGATTGGACCACTTGGCATGTCCACATTGTGCCACATCATCTTACAACACCACATTTTACCTGTCGCAAGAAAACTTCAACAGCTTATAACTTGAGCATACGATGTCCATTTTGAAAACTATGAAAAGTGCCAGAATGATCTCGATGAGCTCTATGTTGTGTAATTATTTTCATCACGACTTGGAATTTTTTTTTGAACTGAACTCTGGATCACACCTCATTAAAAAAGAGGCTTTTGGTCTCCAAAAGTCTACGATCTCCTCAAAATTGATAACTGGTCTACTTCATCCATGAAAATAAAACCCAATCATAGCAAGAGATATAACTAATTGAATTAAAATGATTCACAATCAAACTAAAAAAAATTTCATATCCAAAAGGCTTGAGTAAGTGAATCTGGAACTGCCAAAGTGATTACAAAACATCAAACTACCTGCCCAAATGTCACATCCTGTAAAACGGTGAATTGCCAAAAATTGAAACAACTCCCAATGTAACTACAAGACAAGTTTATAATGCTGACAACATACCATTAATGTTTTAGGCATGTTGAAATGCATTGCCATGAATACGACTTACAATGCTAAGAAAAATGCAAACAACCAAAAGTGTATGCTACCTAACATCCAAACATGCCCATAGGGTCTTGCAATGCATCTATACATCCATGTGCCAAAAATAGATACATTCTAAAAATAGAAGTCAAATATGAGACAAGTGTCTTAAGGAATTAACTCAACCCACAACATGAATCTGCAATATCCCCAACTATTTCAAATGAGTTAATGCCTTATCCATTATTAGACTACCCATACAGTATGTTCTGGAGATCAAAAAATTAGAGTTATCAAAAAGTGAGAATTAAAAAACTTCATATGGTAAACCTATCTTGAAGTGTTCCTACCAACTCTAATCTACATCTATCAAAGCTTGTTCATTCCCTTAGGTGAATTCTTAACATGCTTTGAAAAAATAATGTAGTGATAATCCACTTAACCAATTCTTTCTTCCTAGTGAAATTGATTGTCGTTGTGGATTCATTATCAATTGCATACTTTATCAATTTGGGCTTTGCCATATGTAATTTAAAAAATTGTTGACTTAACCTCTTAAATGGATTTTCACTTGTAGGTTTTACTTTATCCTGGGTTGCATTGTCAACTATATTATGGATTGAATTAGATTCATTAACCTTAGTGAGAGGTTTGTAAATCATCTTAGTTTTAACATTACTTGAATGTGAAGACGAATGAAGCTTAAAACATCTATCAATCCTATGTCCACTCACTTTATAATGAGTGCAAACATCCTTCTTAGGTGAGGATCCCCTTTTGTCATTCCCAAATTAACATGAGAATGGTCTTTCAAACATGCAATCTGCTTAAACAAAGCTTTTCATTTCCAACAAGTCTTAGCACTATGGTTATTCATCCCACAAAAAGTACATGGAAATGATTGTATTATCTTCTATACATTATATCTAAACTTCTTAAAAGTATCAATTAGATCAGAAGATTTAGTGTAAGAATCAGGAGGTGAAATCTCAATACCTCTTTTACCTTTACACTTTTGAACTAGTGGCCTAGAACCTTCGCTATTGGAAGCTCATCTTCCTTTAGCCATGGAAGAAACTTCTTCATCATCCACCTGCACACTAGTATAACCCAAACTTGTATGAAGAGGTCTATGCTCAACCTAAATTGGGTTAGTTATACCTTGGCTATCTATACCAAGTCCTCCTCCATTATAACCCATTTTAAACAACAATTTAGATCCTATACCCTTAGTGTATCTTTCAAAATCACCAAAAATAATATTACTAGAATCTTAATCTGAAATGGTAGAAGAAGATGAAGATTCCCATGGTGAAAAACTTACAGTGCACTCAGTCATAGTCTCTGCATCTGAAGTAGAAGGCTTTACCTTTTCACACTCACCACATTGAAATCTAATCAAGAGCTCATCCTTAGATTGGAGCTCCAATTTTAACTTTGCCACTTACAATTCAAGTGCAAATTTTTGGCATCTCAAGATTGTATTTTCATCTTTGATGGCCTCAATCTATGACAACTTGCCGATGGTTACCTGCAAACACTTGATTCAACATTGTACACTGCAATATAATCAATCTACAAACCAATAATCCAATTATTTTGGAAGTAATTATCAACACACAACTAGAAGTAAACCCTGCATTCTAACTACTATGATACCAACTTGATCCATAAACTACACTAATAAACTCAAAGTGAAGTTTTAAGTACAAATACTGATTTTTTAAAATTTAACAAATTCTTAAAATACTCGAAAGAACTTGCAAAATGTTTGGCAAAAACATTCTCGGTTGTTGAGTTGGATTGGAATTGTCAAAAGACTTGTTACTTCTATTTACCAATTAAACTAGTTTTTGTTTTAAATCAAATGTCGTAAATTGTCAATTCTTAAAATATTTCATGTGTTCTTGATTAATTAAAAATTATAATACAGAATTTAAAACTTGAAATAAATGACAAATTACCACATGAAATTGATAACGGAGTTCGACATCTCTTGCCTACGTCTTCAGGTCTGCCCAATAGTGAGGACCATTTCTATTAAATTTGTGTAACAAATGGCTTACAAATTTATTGAAACATTACACAACTTCCCTCAACCCTGATCTCTATCCAAGAATTCCACCTTCACTGATAAACTCAAGCTCGGTCACATGGAATCCTTCTTTAGTCTTCAATCCCCTTCCAAAATGTGCTTAAGTCCCTTCAATCAAACTATTGGTATATCTAAACAATAATAATAAACCCTCTTTTTAATTACAAAACATAATAAGAAAGGCTTATTTACTGTGTACTAGGTTGGATAATGGATTGAAATCCATTTGCTAGCTTTCTCCAAGCTTCCATATAGCTCTCGGCTTCTTAAAAATAATTACACAATGCCGAGAAATAATCAAATAGAAGTTCGTAGCTTATGTATTGTTTATGAACACGCAAATCAAGCGGTCAAGGCTTATGCTTTTTACTTGAGAGGTCCACGGTTCAAGTCTCATCCCATCCTATTTGGGCGCTTAGCTTATCATTAGTCCCACATTAGTAAATGGAACAGGTTTCAAGACTTTTATAAAAGATTGGCACCTTCTTTGAATCTGCCAACGCC